>OY992533.1:32796712-33396712 GCA_963921185.1 Dasysyrphus tricinctus
CTAAATTATAATACATAATCCACTAAAAATAATATATTGTAAGACCGGCTTATACTAGAAATTTATAAATAATACATAATGTGCATACATAGTACAAGTTTGCGAAACCTTATCGAAATTCTACCCTGCCACAGGAATGTTTTTTAATCAATTTTCTTCATATTAAGCAATATCGTGAAGGTCGTATTCATCGGTGCCCTTTTGTCAATGAGCACAGCCGGGATCGGCGCAATAACCACATATTGCTGTTCAGTGGTGTTTTCCCCGAAAAAAAAGAGTAACACGTTGAACTTCGAGATTTTCAACCAGGCATAGGCCGCTTTAGAAACCGTCAACTGCGTCAAAAATGCATTTGCAGAATGTTCTTAAACGTAAACTGCAAAAGTCTTCTGTTCGAAAACGCAAATACAAACTTTACTGTATTAGCATTGTGTTCGATAATGCAGCTTGCTAAAGTCACATGTTCGAAAACATCATCTGCGGTGCAGCTGTGCAGTAAAAAAATCGAGTTGACGTACAAAATATATAAAAGCCAGAGAGCGTGTTTGCTAACGTCAAATGCGTTTGCAAGTAAATTGACTGACGTTGATCAAACTGATTTTGTGCAAGAAGGATTGCATATTTGACGATCATTTGATGATCAAATTGACTTTGATTTGACGTTTTCGAAAACGGCCATAGGTTGTGTTAGGTTAGGTAAGGAGGGGCGTGCACAGAGGATGTTGCGAATAAGGGAGCCTATTGCTCCATTGTGATCCCCTTAAAAAAACTATTGGTTCACACAGACTGGTTCACCAGCCTAGCGTGTGCTTTCTATGAACTTTCCTGTTTGCCATTCAGACATGCGCTTCATAGTCCTGTTCTCCAACAACCCTGTTTCCAAAGTAATGGAGGCGATTTGTTTAGAGGTTTGAACAGTCGCAAAATAGGTGTTTAATGGTTGGTAATGGTTGGAAATTGGATGTGAAAACACTCAGTCTGGTGGCCATTGTGCCAATGAATGGCGCAATGACCCGTTAGTACATCTATCAAGATTCTAATATTCTTTTTACTCAGCGATAAAATATACTGAGTTTTCTTTTCATTTATTCTAGGCCTTAAACTTCTAGAGATAACGCACTAGTTCCTGAGCATCCAGGAGTTATTGATTTGTTCTTTCTACTTTTAATCACGCCGATTAAGACATCTGGTCAATTTTTTAATTGGCTACTTCTATTTCTATTTGATACCGACCCTTTCCTTGCCAGTTCATCTTCTATTCCTTTCTTTATTGTTATGGCCAGGAACCCAGCAAAGTTTGACTTGGTTATTGTTACAAATATTATTCGGTATTTCTCGGTATTTTTCTACTGTCTTGGATCTTATAATCTCACTGACTATTGCTTTGATAGCAGCTTGGCTGTCCACGAAAAATGTGATCTCCGAAGAGCTCAGTATCCTTGTGTACCATTGGACATAATAGGGACTTTTTTAATTTGACAAAGTGGCTACATTTTTACAAGCCGTTTGAGGAAATTGCTCTTCTTGTATCTTTGACTACATGTGTGGTTGCTCATGATTCATGAAAGCTGATCAAACTAAGGAACGCTGAAGGTTTAAAGCCATGGAAGCGATATTTGGTCAGCGTTTCAGCGATATTCATTAAGGAGGAAAGATTAAGTTCGTTCACTTGTACGTTTGACCATAACGACAAAAATCGACACTAATGTGCAAATAAACCCAAACCAACTGTTTCACTCTCTCGCTTGCGTTTTGAGAAGTAATGTTGAGCCTTCTAATTACATGAGGTATGAATTAGTTGCACAACCCCCAACTCTCTCTCATGGTACGGTTCTGCGAAAAGGTACAAGAACAACTCATCTCACTGTTTTAAAGTTTTCAGCCTGTGGGCAAACTTATTTGCCACAGGCAAATTCAAGGTCGATGAAGGTTTTCATCTACTGATCTGTTTTGTTCTTGGTTTCTGTTCTTTGACCAGAGGACACCGATGAATACAACCTTCACGATATTGTTTAATATGAAGAAAATTGATTAAAAAACATGCCTGTGGCAGGGTAGAATTTCGATAAGGTTTCGCAAACTTGTACACAAGTGTTAACATGTATGCACATTATGTATTATTTATAAATTTCTAGTATAAGCCGGTCTTACAATATATTATTTTTAGTGGATTATGTATTATAATTTAGGATGTTTTAACCTAACTTGTTACAAAGTGTCTTTAAATTGAATTTTTGCTTTCTATTTCTTATTTGCGTTAAGTCATTAAATAAAAAGAATTGTCATATGAGGTTTCCTACTCTTTAATATATATTTTTTTTTTTTTGACGAGGGAGGTGATTTGACAGTTACTGGTCTATATTGTTGTTTTTGTCAATAGGTACAAATTCAGGGTGTTTTTGATAAAAAATTACGTTATGAACTAGACATGTACTCAAAAAAAAAGTTTGTCTACGAAAAAAATGGTTTTATAATTTTCAATTTTTTTCAAAAACTAAGGGACTTAAAAGAAATTGGTTTTCAAAATTCGACCAGAATACCAAATACCTTAATTTAAAAACAGAATTTAAGAATGGCGTTTTGGCTTTCAAAAAAGATATAGCAAAATATTGTAAGTGTTGTCGTTATTTTTTAATATTTTTTTCCATTTCAAGTCATTTTCAAAACAAAATTGCCCCGCCCACCTACATGGGTGGAGATACGAAGTGGCCCAACATCTTAAAATCATTCTTTTATAATGTGCCAACAATAATTAAAATTATTTGCTTTTATCACAAAGTGCACAATTGAATAGCTAAGCCGCCCCACTATAAGAAATTAACAGACCTTTCCAGAAATGAAACAATTTAATTAAAATGTGAGAAAAAAAATTTCAAGATTTTTGAAATTTTCATGACCCCCCACCCTATGACTTTTTTCAAAAATTGACTTTTCAAAAATGTTTATGAAATAAATCGAGATATACATCAAAAGAAAGGTCTATTCAAACCCTATCCGAACCTGCAAACGTTTGGCTTCTACACGGTCTGGCTCCTTGGAAATTTGCATCCAAAGCAATTAACCTATTTCGTGCCCTCAGCTACCTACAAATGGGTTTGGATGGTGATATTTCTGGAACCAAGCCCTGAAAGAGGTTGCGGAAAAAAAATCTATGTATTTAATTTGTGAGAGCTTTCCAAAACTGAAAACAAGAACCTTCTACGATGTTTGGTTCCAGAGATATACGCATCCAAAGTGAAATCGTTTTTTTTAACCCTCCCTTTGGATGGATACATTTCCTCAACCAAGCCTTCCAAAGAGGTCCGGTTTTCAGATTATACAGTCCCAGTTCAAGGCAATCCTATGCCTGAAAGCCAAAGGCTTCTGCAGGATCTAGTTTCGAAGATATTTGTATCCAAAGTATCTAGTTGAACTGACGTTCAACCCAATCCCTTGGATGCGAATATCTCACGAAGGAACTTTTAATTAGGACTGCGGGTTTCAGTTCTTAATAAGAAATTAACAGACCTTTCCAGAAATGAAACAATTTAATTAAAATGTGAGAAAACAAATTTCAATATTTTTTGAAAATTTTCATGACCCCCACCCTATGACTTTTTTCAGAAATTGACTTTTCAAAAATGTTTATGAAATAAATCGAGATATACATCAAAAGAAAGGTCTATTCAAACCCTATCCGAACCTGCAAACGTTTGGCTTCTACACGGTCTGGCTCCTTGGAAATTTGCATCCAAAGCAATTAACCTATTTCGTGCCCTCAGCTACCTACAAATGGGTTTGGATGGTGATATTTCTGAAACCAAGCCCTGAAAGAGGTTGCGGGAAAAAAATCTATATTTAATTTGTGAGAGCTTTCCAAAACTGAAAACAAGAACCTTCTACGATGTTTGGTTCCAGAGATATACGCATCCAAAGTGAAATCGTTTTTTTTAACCCTCCCTTTGGATGGATACATTTCCTCAACCAAGCCTTCCAAAGAGGTCTGGTTTTCAGATTATACAGTCCCAGTTCAAGGCAATCCTATGCCTGAAAGCCAAAGGCTTCTGCAGGATCTAGTTTCGAAGATATTTGTATCCAAAGTATCTAGTTGAACTGACGTTCAACCCAATCCCTTGGATGCGAATATCTCACGAAGGAACTTTTAATTAGGACTGCGGGTTTCAGTTCTTAATAAGAAATTAACAGACCTTTCCAGAAATGAAACAATTTAATTAAAATGTGAGAAAAAAAATTTCAAGATTTTTTGAAAATTTTCATGACCCCCACCCTATGACTTTTTTCAGAAATTGACTTTTCAAAAATGTTTATGAAATAAATCGAGATATACATCAAAAGAAAGGTCTATTCAAACCCTATCCGAACCTGCAAACGTTTGGCTTCTACACGGTCTGGCTCCTTGGAAATTTGCATCCAAAGTAATTAACCTATTTCGTGCCCTCAGCTACCTACAAATGGGTTTGGATGGTGATATTTCTGAAACCAAGCCCTGAAAGAGGTTGCGGAAAAAAAATCTATCTATTTAATTTGTGAGAGCTTTCCAAAACTGAAAACAAGAACCTTCTACGATGTTTGGTTCCAGAGATATACGCATCCAAAGTGAAATCGTTTTTTTTAACCCTCCCTTTGGATGGATACATTTCCTCAACCAAGCCTTCCAAAGAGGTCCGGTTTTCAGATTATACAGTCCCAAATCAAGGCAATCCTATGCCTGAAAGCCAAAGGCTTCTGCAGGATCTAGTTTCGAAGATATTTGTATCCAAAGTATCTAGTTGAACTGACGTTCAACCCAATCCCTTGGATGCGAATATCTCACGAAGGAACTTTTAATTAGGACTGCGGGTTTCAGTTCTTAATAATAGTGAGGCGGCTTAGCGCCCATATGAAGCATGATTGTGCACTTTGTGATAAAAGCAAATAATTTTAATCATTGTTGGCACATTATAAAAGAATGATTTTAAGATGTTGGGCCACCTCGTATCTCCACCCATTTAGGGTGGGCGGGGCAATTTTGTTTTGAAAATGACTTGAAATGGAAAAAAAATATTAAAAAATAACGACAACACTTACAATATTTTGCTATATCTTTTTTGAAAGCCAAAACGCCATTCTTAAATTCTGTTTTTAAATTAAGGTATTTGAGTAAATAGTTTTCGAAAAAATAATTTTCAAACTCAAAGTTTTGAAAAAAAATGTGGAAAAAAATATGTGTACTGATTTATTTTTAACTTTGCGTAATTATATAAAAATTAAATTTTTATTTTTCAATGCTCCTATCAATTCTGGGTCAAATTTTGAAAACCAATTTCTTTTAAGTCCCTTAGTTTTTGAAAAAAATTGAAAATTATAAAACCATTTTTTTCGTAGACAAACTTTTTTTTTGAGTATATGTCTAATTCATAACGTAATTTTTTATCAAAAACACCCTGAATTTGTACCTATTGACAAAAACAACAATATAGACCAGTAACTGTCAAATCACCTCCCTCGTCAAAAAAAAAAAAAAAATATATATTAAAGAGTAGGAAACCTCATATGACAATTCTTTTTATTTAATGACTTAACGCAAATAAGAAATAGAAAGCAAAAATTCAATTTAAAGACACTTTGTAACAAGTTAGGTTAAAACATCCTAAATTATAATACATAATCCACTAAAAATAATATATTGTAAGACCGGCTTATACTAGAAATTTATAAATAATACATAATGTGCATACATAGTACAAGTTTGCGAAACCTTATCGAAATTCTACCCTGCCACAGGAATGTTTTTTAATCAATTTTCTTCATATTAAGCAATATCGTGAAGGTCGTATTCATCGGTGCCCTTTTGTCAATGAGCACAGCCGGGATCGGCGCAATAACCACATATTGCTGTTCAGTGGTGTTTTCCCCGAAAAAAAAGAGTAACACGTTGAACTTCGAGATTTTCAACCAGGCATAGGCCGCTTTAGAAACCGTCAACTGCGTCAAAAATGCATTTGCAGAATGTTCTTAAACGTAAACTGCAAAAGTCTTCTGTTCGAAAACGCAAATACAAACTTTACTGTATTAGCATTGTGTTCGATAATGCAGCTTGCTAAAGTCACATGTTCGAAAACATCATCTGCGGTGCAGCTGTGCAGTAAAAAAATCGAGTTGACGTACAAAATATATAAAAGCCAGAGAGCGTGTTTGCTAACGTCAAATGCGTTTGCAAGTAAATTGACTGACGTTGATCAAACTGATTTTGTGCAAGAAGGACGATTGCATATTTGACGATCATTTGATGATCAAATTGACTTTGATTTGACGTTTTCGAAAACGGCCATAGGTTGTGTTAGGTTAGGTAAGGAGGGGCGTGCACAGAGGATGTTGCGAATAAGGGAGCCTATTGCTCCATTGTGATCCCCTTAAAAAAACTATTGGTTCACACAGACTGGTTCACCAGCCTAGCCTGTGCTTTCTATGAACTTTCCTGTTTGCCATTCAGACATGCGCTTCATAGTCCTGTTCTCCAACAACCCTGTTTCCAAAGTAATGGAGGCGATTTGTTTAGAGGTTTGAACAGTCGCAAAATAGGTGTTTAATGGTTGGTAATGGTTGGAAATTGGATGTGAAAACACTCAGTCTGGTGGCCATTGTGCCAATGAATGGCGCAATGACCCGTTAGTACATCTATTAAGATTCTAATATTCTTTTTACTCAGCGATAAAATATACTGAGTTTTCTTTTCATTTATTCTAGGCCTTAAACTTCTAGAGATAACGCACTAGTTCCTGAGCATCCAGGAGTTATTGATTTGTTCTTTCTACTTTTAATCACGCCGATTAAGACATCTGGTCAATTTTTTAATTGGCTACTTCTATTTCTATTTGATACCGACCCTTTCCTTGCCAGTTCATCTTCTATTCCTTTCTTTATTGTTATGGCCAGGAACCCAGCAAAGTTTGACTTGGTTATTGTTACAAATATTATTCGGTATTTCTCGGTATTTTTCTACTGTCTTGGATCTTATAATCTCACTGACTATTGCTTTGATAGCAGCTTGGCTGTCCACGAAAAATGTGATCTCCGAAGAGCTCAGTATCCTTGTGTACCATTGGACATAATAGGGACTTTTTTAATTTGACAAAGTGGCTACATTTTTACAAGCCGTTTGAGGAAATTGCTCTTCTTGTATCTTTGACTACATGTGTGGTTGCTCATGATTCATGAAAGCTGATCAAACTAAGGAACGCTGAAGGTTTAAAGCCATGAAAGCGATATTTGGTCAGCGTTTCAGCGATATTCATTAAGGAGGAAAGATTAAGTTCGTTCACTTGTACGTTTGACCATAACGACAAAAATCGACACTAATGTGCAAATAAACCCAAACCAACTGTTTCACTCTCTCGCTTGCGTTTTGAGAAGTAATGTTGAGCCTTCTAATTACATGAGGTATGAATTAGTTGCACAACCCCCAACTCTCTCTCATGGTACGGTTCTGCGAAAAGGTACAAGAACAACTCATCTCACTGTTTTAAAGTTTTCAGCCTGTGGGCAAACTTATTTGCCACAGGCAAATTCAAGGTCGATGAAGGTTTTCATCTACTGATCTGTTTTGTTCTTGGTTTCTGTTCTTTGACCAGAGGACACCGATGAATACAACCTTCACGATATTGTTTAATATGAAGAAAATTGATTAAAAAACATGCCTGTGGCAGGGTAGAATTTCGATAAGGTTTCGCAAACTTGTACACAAGTGTTAACATGTATGCACATTATGTATTATTTATAAATTTCTAGTATAAGCCGGTCTTACAATATATTATTTTTAGTGGATTATGTATTATAATTTAGGATGTTTTAACCTAACTTGTTACAAAGTGTCTTTAAATTGAATTTTTGCTTTCTATTTCTTATTTGCGTTAAGTCATTAAATAAAAAGAATTGTCATATGAGGTTTCCTACTCTTTAATATATATTTTTTTTTTTTTGACGAGGGAGGTGATTTGACAGTTACTGGTCTATATTGTTGTTTTTGTCAATAGGTACAAATTCAGGGTGTTTTTGATAAAAAATTACGTTATGAACTAGACATATACTCAAAAAAAAAGTTTGTCTACGAAAAAAATGGTTTTATAATTTTCAATTTTTTTCAAAAACTAAGGGACTTAAAAGAAATTGGTTTTCAAAATTCGACCCAGAATACCAAATACCTTAATTTAAAAACAGAATTTAAGAATGGCGTTTTGGCTTTCAAAAAAGATATAGCAAAATATTGTAAGTGTTGTCGTTATTTTTTAATATTTTTTTCCATTTCAAGTCATTTTCAAAACAAAATTGCCCCGCCCACCTACATGGGTGGAGATACGAAGTGGCCCAACATCTTAAAATCATTCTTTTATAATGTGCCAACAATAATTAAAATTATTTGCTTTTATCACAAAGTGCACAATTGAATAGCTAAGCCGCCCCACTATAAGAAATTAACAGACCTTTCCAGAAATGAAACAATTTAATTAAAATGTGAGAAAAAAAATTTCAAGATTTTTTGAAAATTTTCATGACCCCCACCCTATGACTTTTTTCAAAAATTGACTTTTCAAAAATGTTTATGAAATAAATCGAGATATACATCAAAAGAAAGGTCTATTCAAACCCTATCCGAACCTGCAAACGTTTGGCTTCTACACGGTCTGGCTCCTTGGAAATTTGCATCCAAAGCAATTAACCTATTTCGTGCCCTCAGCTACCTACAAATGGGTTTGGATGGTGATATTTCTGGAACCAAGCCCTGAAAGAGGTTGCGGAAAAAAAATCTATGTATTTAATTTGTGAGAGCTTTCCAAAACTGAAAACAAGAACCTTCTACGATGTTTGGTTCCAGAGATATACGCATCCAAAGTGAAATCGTTTTTTTTAACCCTCCCTTTGGATGGATACATTTCCTCAACCAAGCCTTCCAAAGAGGTCCGGTTTTCAGATTATACAGTCCCAGTTCAAGGCAATCCTATGCCTGAAAGCCAAAGGCTTCTGCAGGATCTAGTTTCGAAGATATTTGTATCCAAAGTATCTAGTTGAACTGACGTTCAACCCAATCCCTTGGATGCGAATATCTCACGAAGGAACTTTTAATTAGGACTGCGGGTTTCAGTTCTTAATAAGAAATTAACAGACCTTTCCAGAAATGAAACAATTTAATTAAAATGTGAGAAAACAAATTTCAATATTTTTTGAAAATTTTCATGACCCCCACCCTATGACTTTTTTCAGAAATTGACTTTTCAAAAATGTTTATGAAATAAATCGAGATATACATCAAAAGAAAGGTCTATTCAAACCCTATCCGAACCTGCAAACGTTTGGCTTCTACACGGTCTGGCTCCTTGGAAATTTGCATCCAAAGCAATTAACCTATTTCGTGCCCTCAGCTACCTACAAATGGGTTTGGATGGTGATATTTCTGAAACCAAGCCCTGAAAGAGGTTGCGGAAAAAAAATCTATCTATTTAATTTGTGAGAGCTTTCCAAAACTGAAAACAAGAACCTTCTACGATGTTTGGTTCCAGAGATATACGCATCCAAAGTGAAATCGTTTTTTTTAACCCTCCCTTTGGATGGATACATTTCCTCAACCAAGCCTTCCAAAGAGGTCCGGTTTTCAGATTATACAGTCCCAGTTCAAGGCAATCCTATGCCTGAATGCCAAAGGCTTCTGCAGGATCTAGTTTCGAAGATATTTGTATCCAAAGTATCTAGTTGAACTGACGTTCAACCCTTTGGATGCGAATATCTCACGAAGGAACTTTTAATTAGGACTGCGGGTTTCAGTTCTTAATAAGAAATTAACAGACCTTTCCAGAAATGAAACAATTTAATTAAAATGTGAGAAAAAAAATTTCAAGATTTTTTGAAAATTTTCATGACCCCCACCCTATGACTTTTTTCAGAAATTGACTTTTCAAAAATGTTTATGAAATAAATCGAGATATACATCAAAAGAAAGGTCTATTCAAACCCTATCCGAACCTGCAAACGTTTGGCTTCTACACGGTCTGGCTCCTTGGAAATTTGCATCCAAAGCAATTAACCTATTTCGTGCCCTCAGCTACCTACAAATGGGTTTGGATGGTGATATTTCTGAAACCAAGCCCTGAAAGAGGTTGCGGAAAAAAAATCTATCTATTTAATTTGTGAGAGCTTTCCAAAACTGAAAACAAGAACCTTCTACGATGTTTGGTTCCAGAGATATACGCATCCAAAGTGAAATCGTTTTTTTTAACCCTCCCTTTGGATGGATACATTTCCTCAACCAAGCCTTCCAAAGAGGTCCGGTTTTCAGATTATACAGTCCCAGTTCAAGGCAATCCTATGCCTGAAAGCCAAAGGCTTCTGCAGGATCTAGTTTCGAAGATATTTGTATCCAAAGTATCTAGTTGAACTGACGTTCAACCCAATCCCTTGGATGCGAATATCTCACGAAGGAACTTTTAATTAGGACTGCGGGTTTCAGTTCTTAATAAGAAATTAACAGACCTTTCCAGAAATGAAACAATTTAATTAAAATGTGAGAAAAAAAATTTCAAGATTTTTTGAAAATTTTCATGACCCCCACCCTATGACTTTTTTCAGAAATTGACTTTTCAAAAATGTTTATGAAATAAATCGAGATATACATCAAAAGAAAGGTCTATTCAAACCCTATCCGAACCTGCAAACGTTTGGCTTCTACACGGTCTGGCTCCTTGGAAATTTGCATCCAAAGCAATTAACCTATTTCGTGCCCTCAGCTACCTACAAATGGGTTTGGATAGTGATATTTCTGAAACCAAGCCCTGAAAGAGGTTGCGGAAAAAAAATCTATCTATTTAATTTGTGAGAGCTTTCCAAAACTGAAAACAAGAACCTTCTACGATGTTTGGTTCCAGAGATATACGCATCCAAAGTGAAATCGTTTTTTTTAACCCTCCCTTTGGATGGATACATTTCCTCAACCAAGCCTTCCAAAGAGGTCCGGTTTTCAGATTATACAGTCCCAGTTCAAGGCAATCCTATGCCTGAAAGCCAAAGGCTTCTGCAGGATCTAGTTTCGAAGATATTTGTATCCAAAGTATCTAGTTGAACTGACGTTCAACCCAATCCCTTGGATGCGAATATCTCACGAAGGAACTTTTAATTAGGACTGCGGGTTTCAGTTCTTAATAAGAAATTAACAGACCTTTCCAGAAATGAAACAATTTAATTAAAATGTGAGAAAAAAAGTTTCAAGATTTTTTGAAAATTTTCATGACCCCCACCCTATGACTTTTTTCAGAAATTGACTTTTCAAAAATGTTTATGAAATAAATCGAGATATACATCAAAAGAAAGGTCTATTCAAACCCTATCCGAACCTGCAAACGTTTGGCTTCTACACGGTCTGGCTCCTTGGAAATTAGCATCCAAAGCAATTAACCTATTTCGTGCCCTCAGCTACCTACAAATGGGTTTGGATGGTGATATTACTGAAACCAAGCCCTGAAAGAGGTTGCGGAAAAAAAATCTATCGATTGAATTTGTGAGAGCTTTCCAAAACTGAAAACAAGAACCTTCTACGATGTTTGGTTCCAGAGATATACGCATCCAAAGTGAAATCGTTTTTTTTTAACCCTCCCCTTGGATGGATACATTTCCTCAACCAAGCCTTCCAAAGAGGTCCGGTTTTCAGATTATACAGTCCCAGTTCAAGGCAATCCTATGCCTGAAAGCCAAAGGCTTCTGCAGGATCTAGTTTCGAAGATATTTGTATCCAAAGTATCTAGTTGAACTGACGTTCAACCCAATCCCTTGGATGCGAATATCTCACGAAGGAACTTTTAATTAGGACTGCGGGTTTCAGTTCTTAATAAGAAATTAACAGACCTTTCCAGAAATGAAACAATTTAATTAAAATGTGAGAAAAAAAATTTCAAGATTTTTTGAAAATTTTCATGACCCCCACCCTATGACTTTTTTCAGAAATTGACTTTTCAAAAATGTTTATGAAATAAATCGAGATATACATCAAAAGAAAGGTCTATTCAAACCCTATCCGAACCTGCAAACGTTTGGCTTCTACACGGTCTGGCTCCTTGGAAATTTGCATCCAAAGCAATTAACCTATTTCGTGCCCTCAGCTACCTACAAATGGGTTTGGATGGTGATATTTCTGAAACCAAGCCCTGAAAGAGGTTGCGGAAAAAAATCTATTTATTTAATTTGTGAGAGCTTTCCAAAACTGAAAACAAGAACCTTCTACGATGTGGGTTGGCTACGAAATCTCGCAAATCAAAATCTCGCATTCGAAATCTCGCATAACGAAATCTCGCAATTACAAAATCTCGCTTTTCATAATCCCGCAATTACAAAATCCCGCTTTTCATAATCTCGCAATAACGAAATCCCGCAAACTAAAATCTCGCATATCAAAATCTCGCAAAATTGAATTGACTTGCAACAAATAAATTTTTTTAATCAAAATCTCGCAAATTAAAATCTCGCGCGAGATTTAAATTTGCGAGATTTTGATTTTAAAAATTTATTTGTTGCAATTCAATTCAATTTTGCGAGATATCCTACCTACTGCAACATATATAATCCAGTGTCTGGGTACTTTAAGACCACACTGTTATTTATTAATTTGAACTTTTGATTTTCAATATTATTGCTTTCAAAAGAACAAGAAGGAGAGAGAACATAGAGATGGTACATCCAGTTGTAAAGTGTCATGTGCAAATCGCATTACTCGTATTTGGCCTTGAACAAGAAAATACTTTTAGTTCCATTATGAACGCGTAAATGACTATAGAGGTTATTAACAGTAATAAAGGATGTACACATTTTTTTATTGACAGGTATAGTTATTAGTTGGAAGGAAAATTATCCAAAGTGCTCTTGGGTAGGTATATTCTCAAAAAAAAAAATTCTAAAAGTCGTGTGTGATTCGTTGCTGTGAAATTTGAAGTTGCGAGATTTTGATTTGCGAGATTTTAAATTGCGAGATTTTGGTTGAAATTTGCGAGATTTTTAGGTTCAAACTGTAAATGCGAGATTGTGAAAAGCGAGATTTTGTAATTGCGAGATTATGAAAAACAAGATTTTTAATTTGCGAGATTTCGTTATTCGAGATTTCTAAAAAAATGTGAGATTTCGTTATTCGAGATTTTTGTTTGCGGGATATCGTAGCGCTCCCCTACGATGTTTGGTTCCAGAGATATACGCATCCAAAGTGAAATCGTTTTTTTTAACCCTCCCTTTGGATGGATACATTTCCTCAACCAAGCCTTCCAAAGAGGTCCGGTTTTCAGATTATACAGTCCCAGTTCAAGGCAATCCTATGCCTGAAAGCCAAAGGCTTCTGCAGGATCTAGTTTCGAAGATATTTGTATCCAAAGTATCTAGTTGAACTGATGTTCAACCCAATCCCTTGGATGCGAATATCTCACGAAGGAACTTTTAATTAGGACTGCGGGTTTCAGTTCTTAATAAGAAATTAACAGACCTTTCCAGAAATGAAACAATTTAATTAAAATGTGAGAAAAAAAATTTCAAGATTTTTTGAAAATTTTCATGACTCCCACCCTATGACTTTTTTCAGAAATTGACTTTTCAAAAATGTTTATGAAATAAATCGAGATATACATCAAAAGAAAGGTCTATTCAAACCCTATCCGAACCTGCAAACGTTTGGCTTCTACACGGTCTGGCTCCTTGGAAATGTGCATCCAAAGCAATTAACCTATTTCGTGCCCTCAGCTACCTACAAATGGGTTTGGATGGTGATATTTCTGAAACCAAGCCCTGAAAGAGGTTGCGGAAAAAAAATCTATCTATTTAATTTGTGAGAGCTTTCCAAAACTGAAAACAAGAACCTTCTACTATGTTTGGTTCCAGAGATATACGCATCCAAAGTGAAATCGTTTTTTTTTAACCCTCCCTTTGGATGGATACACTTCCTCAACCAAGCCTTCCAAAGAAGTCCGGTTTTCAGATTATACAGTCCCAGTTCAAGGCAATCCTATGCCTGAAAGCCAAAGGCTTCTGCAGGATCTAGTTTCGAAGATATTTGTATCCAAAGTATCTAGTTGAACTCACGTTCAACCCAATCCCTTGGATGCGAATATCTCACGAAGGAACTTTTAATTAGGACTGCGGGTTTCAGTTCTTAATAAGAAATTAACAGACCTTTCCAGAAATGAAACAATTTAATTAAAATGTGAGAAAAAAAATTTCAAGATTTTTTGAAAATTTTCATGACCCCCACCCTATGACTTTTTTCAGAAATTGACTTTTCAAAAATGTTTATGAAATAAATCGAGATATACATCAAAGGAAAGGTCTATTCAAACCCTATCCGAACCTGCAAACGTTTGGCTTCTACACGGTCTGGCTCCTTGGAAATTTGCATCCAAAGCAATTAACCTATTTCGTGCCCTCAGCTACCTACAAATGGGTTTGGATTGTGATATTTCTGAAACCAAGCCCTGAAAGAGGTTGCGGAAAAAAAATCTATGTATTTAATTTGTGAGAGCTTTCCAAAACTGAAAACAAGAACCTTCTACGATGTTTGGTTCCAGAGATATACGCATCCAAAGTGAAATCGTTTTTTTTAACCCTCCCTTTGGATGGATACATTTCCTCAACCAAGCCTTCCAAAGAGGTCCGGTTTTCAGATTATACAGTCCCAGTTCAAGGCAATCCTATGCCTGAAAGCCAAAGGCTTCTGCAGGATCTAGTTTCGAAGATATTTGTATCCAAAGTATCTAGTTGAACTGACGTTCAACCCAATCCCTTGTATGCGAATATCTCACGAAGGAACTTTTAATTAGGACTGCGGGTTTCAGTTCTTAATAAGAAATTAACAGACCTTTCCAGAAATGAAACAATTTAATTAAAATGTGAGAAAAAAAATTTCAAGATTTTTTGAAAATTTTCATGACCCCCACCCTATGACTTTTTTCAGAAATTGACTTTTCAAAATTGTTTATGAAATAAATCGAGATATACATCAAAAGAAAGGTCTATTCAAACCCTATCCGAACCTGCAAACGTTTGGCTTCTACACGGTCTGGCTCCTTGGAAATTTGCATCCAAAGCAATTAACCTATTTCGTGCCCTCAGCTACCTACAAATGGGTTTGGATTGTGATATTTCTGAAACCAAGCCCTGAAAGAGGTTGCGGAAAAAAAATCTATGTATTTAATTTGTGAGAGCTTTCCAAAACTGAAAACAAGAACCTTCTACGATGTTTGGTTCCAGAGATATACGCATCCAAAGTGAAATCGTTTTTTTTAACCCTCCCTTTGGATGGATACATTTCCTCAACCAAGCCTTCCAAAGAGGTCCGGTTTTCAGATTATACAGTCCCAGTTCAAGGCAATCCTATGCCTGAAAGCCAAAGGCTTCTGCAGGATCTAGTTTCGAAGATATTTGTATCCAAAGTATCTAGTTGAACTGACGTTCAACCCAATCCCTTGGATGCGAATATCTCACGAAGGAACTTTTAATTAGGACTGCGGGTTTCAGTTCTTAATAAGAAATTAACAGACCTTTCCAGAAATGAAACAATTTAATTAAAATGTGAGAAAAAAAATTTCAAGATTTTTTGAAAATTTTCATGACCCCCACCCTATGACTTTTTTCAGAAATTGACTTTTCAAAAATGTTTATGAAATAAATCGAGATATACATCAAAAGAAAGGTCTATTCAAACCCTATCCGAACCTGCAAACGTTTGGCTTCTACACGGTCTGGCTCCTTGGAAATTTGCATCCAAAGCAATTAACCTATTTCGTGCCCTCAGCTACCTACAAATGGGTTTGGATGGTGATATTTCTGAAACCAAGCCCTGAAAGAGGTTGCGGAAAAAAAATCTATCTATTTAATTTGTGAGAGCTTTCCAAAACTGAAAACAAGAACCTTCTACGATGTTTGGTTCCAGAGATATACGCATCCAAAGTGAAATCGTTTTTTTAACCCTCCCTTTGGATGGATACATTTCCTCAACCAAGCCTTCCAAAGAGGTCCGGTTTTCAGATTATACAGTCCCAGTTCAAGGAAATCCTATGCCTGAAAGCCAAAGGCTTCTGCAGGATCTAGTTTCGAAGATATTTGTATCCAAAGTATCTAGTTGAACTGACGTTCAACCCAATCCCTTGGATGCGAATATCTCACAAAGGAACTTTTAATTAGGACTGCGGGTTTCAGTTCTTAATAAGAAATTAACAGACCTTTCCAGAAATGAAACAATTTAATTAAAATGTGAGAAAAAAAATTTCAAGATTTTTTGAAAATTTTCATGACCCCCACCCTATGACTTTTTTCAGAAATTGACTTTTCAAAAATGTTTATGGAATAAATCGAGATATACATCAAAAGAAAGGTCTATTCAAACCCTATCCGAACCTGCAAACATTTGGCTTCTACACGGTCTGGCTCCTTGGAAATTTGTATCCAAAGCAATTAACCTATTTCGTGCCCTCAGCTACCTACAAATGGGTTTGGATGGTGATATTTCTGAAACCAAGCCCTGAAAGAGGTTGCGGAAAAAAAATCTATCTATTTAATTTGTAAGAGCTTTCCAAAACTGAAAACAAGAACCTTCTACGATGTTTGGTTCCAGAGATATACGCATCCAAAGTGAAATCGTTTTTTTTAACCCTCCCTTTGGATGGATACATTTCCTCAACCAAGCCTTCCAAAGAGGTCCGGTTTTCAGATTATACAGTCCCAGTTCAAGGCAATCCTATGCCTGAAAGCCAAAGGCTTCTGCAGGATCTAGTTTCGAAGATATTTGTATCCAAAGTATCTAGTTGAACTGACGTTCAACCCAATCCCTTGGATGCGAATATCTCACGAAGGAACTTTTAATTAGGACTGCGGGTTTCAGTTCTTAATAAGAAATTAACAGACCTTTCCAGAAATGAAACAATTTAATTAAATAGTGAGAAAAAAAATTTCAAGATTTTTTGAAAATTTTCATGACCCCCACCCTATGACTTTTTTCAGAAATTGACTTTTCAAAAATGTTTATGAAATAAATCGAGATATACATCAAAAGAAGGGTCTATTCAAACCCTATCCGAACCTGCAAACGTTTAGCTTCTACACGGTCTGGCTCCTTGGAAATTTGCATCCAAAGCAATTAACCTATTTCGTGCCCTCAGCTACCTACAAATGGGTTTGGATGGTGATATTTCTGAAACCAAGCCCTGAAAGAGGATGCGGAAAAAAAAATCTATCTATTTAATTTATGAGAGCTTTCCAAAACTGAAAACAAGAACCTTCTACGATGTTTGGTTCCAGAGATATATGCATCCAAAGTGAAATCGTTTTTTTTAACCCTCCCTTTGGATGGATACATTTCCTCAACCAAGCCTTCCAAAGAGGTCCGGTTTTCAGATTATACAGTCCCAGTTCAAGGCAATCCTATGCCTGAATGCCAAAGGCTTCTGCAGGATCTAGTTTCGAAGATATTTGTATCCAAAGTATCTAGTTGAACTGACGTTCAACCCAATCCCTTGGATGCGAATATCTCACGAAGGAACTTTTAATTAGGACTGCGGGTTTCAGTTCTTAATAAGAAATTAACAGACCTTTCCAGAAATGAAACAATTTAATTAAAATGTGAGAAAAAAATTTCAAGATTTTTTGAAAATTTTCATGACCCTATGAGTTTTTTCAGAAATTGACTTTTCAAAAATGTTTATGAAATAAATCGAGATATACATCAAAAGAAAGGTCTATTCAAACCCTATCCGAACCTGCAAACGTTTGGCTTCTACACGGTCTGGCTCCTTGGAAATTTGCATCCAAAGCAATTAACCTATTTCGTGCCCTCAGCTACCTACAAATGGGTTTGGATGGTGATATTTCTGAAACCAAGCCCTGAAAGAGGTTGCGGAAAAAAAATCTATCTATTTAATTTGTGAGAGCTTTCCAAAACTGAAAACAAGAACCTTCTACGATGTTTGGTTCCAGAGATATACGCATCCAAAGTGAAATCGTTTTTTTTTAACCCTCCCTTTGGATGGATACATTTCCTCAACCAAGCCTTCCAAAGAGGTCCGGTTTTCAGATTATACAGTCCCAGTTCAAGGCAATCCTATGCCTGAATGCCAAAGGCTTCTGCAGGATCTAGTTTCGAAGATATTTGTATCCAAAGTATCTAGTTGAACTGACGTTCAACCCAATCCCTTGGATGCGAATATCTCACGAAGGAACTTTTAATTAGGACTGCGGGTTTCAGTTCTTAATAAGAAATTAACAGACCTTTCCAGAAATGAAACAATTTAATTAAAATGTGAGAAAAAAAATTTCAAGATTTTTTGAAAATTTTCATGACCCCCACCCTATGACTTTTTTCAGAAATTGACTTTTCAAAAATGTTTATGAAATAAATCGAGATATACATCAAAAGAAAGGTCTATTCAAACCCTATCCGAACCTGCAAACGTTTGGCTTCTACACGGTCTGGCTCCTTGGAAATTTGCATCCAAAGCAATTAACCTATTTCGTGCCCTCAGCTACCTACAAATGGGTTTGGATGGTGATATTTCTGAAACCAAGCCCTGAAAGAGGTTGCGGAAAAAAAATCTATCTATTTAATTTGTGAGAGCTTTCCAAAACTGAAAACAAGAACCTTCTACGATGTTTGGTTCCAGAGATATACGCATCCAAAGTGAAATCGTTTTTTTAACCCTCCCTTTGGATGGATACATTTCCTCAACCAAGCCTTCCAAAGAGGTCCGGTTTTCAGATTATACAGTCCCAGTTCAAGGAAATCCTATGCCTGAAAGCCAAAGGCTTCTGCAGGATCTAGTTTCGAAGATATTTGTATCCAAAGTATCTAGTTGAACTGACGTTCAACCCAATCCCTTGGATGCGAATATCTCACAAAGGAACTTTTAATTAGGACTGCGGGTTTCAGTTCTTAATAAGAAATTAACAGACCTTTCCAGAAATGAAACAATTTAATTAAAATGTGAGAAAAAAAATTTCAAGATTTTTTGAAAATTTTCATGACCCCCACCCTATGACTTTTTTCAGAAATTGACTTTTCAAAAATGTTTATGGAATAAATCGAGATATACATCAAAAGAAAGGTCTATTCAAACCCTATCCGAACCTGCAAACATTTGGCTTCTACACGGTCTGGCTCCTTGGAAATTTGTATCCAAAGCAATTAACCTATTTCGTGCCCTCAGCTACCTACAAATGGGTTTGGATGGTGATATTTCTGAAACCAAGCCCTGAAAGAGGTTGCGGAAAAAAAATCTATCTATTTAATTTGTAAGAGCTTTCCAAAACTGAAAACAAGAACCTTCTACGATGTTTGGTTCCAGAGATATACGCATCCAAAGTGAAATCGTTTTTTTTAACCCTCCCTTTGGATGGATACATTTCCTCAACCAAGCCTTCCAAAGAGGTCCGGTTTTCAGATTATACAGTCCCAGTTCAAGGCAATCCTATGCCTGAAAGCCAAAGGCTTCTGCAGGATCTAGTTTCGAAGATATTTGTATCCAAAGTATCTAGTTGAACTGACGTTCAACCCAATCCCTTGGATGCGAATATCTCACGAAGGAACTTTTAATTAGGACTGCGGGTTTCAGTTCTTAATAAGAAATTAACAGACCTTTCCAGAAATGAAACAATTTAATTAAATAGTGAGAAAAAAAATTTCAAGATTTTTTGAAAATTTTCATGACCCCCACCCTATGACTTTTTTCAGAAATTGACTTTTCAAAAATGTTTATGAAATAAATCGAGATATACATCAAAAGAAGGGTCTATTCAAACCCTATCCGAACCTGCAAACGTTTAGCTTCTACACGGTCTGGCTCCTTGGAAATTTGCATCCAAAGCAATTAACCTATTTCGTGCCCTCAGCTACCTACAAATGGGTTTGGATGGTGATATTTCTGAAACCAAGCCCTGAAAGAGGATGCGGAAAAAAAAATCTATCTATTTAATTTATGAGAGCTTTCCAAAACTGAAAACAAGAACCTTCTACGATGTTTGGTTCCAGAGATATATGCATCCAAAGTGAAATCGTTTTTTTTAACCCTCCCTTTGGATGGATACATTTCCTCAACCAAGCCTTCCAAAGAGGTCCGGTTTTCAGATTATACAGTCCCAGTTCAAGGCAATCCTATGCCTGAATGCCAAAGGCTTCTGCAGGATCTAGTTTCGAAGATATTTGTATCCAAAGTATCTAGTTGAACTGACGTTCAACCCAATCCCTTGGATGCGAATATCTCACGAAGGAACTTTTAATTAGGACTGCGGGTTTCAGTTCTTAATAAGAAATTAACAGACCTTTCCAGAAATGAAACAATTTAATTAAAATGTGAGAAAAAAATTTCAAGATTTTTTGAAAATTTTCATGACCCTATGAGTTTTTTCAGAAATTGACTTTTCAAAAATGTTTATGAAATAAATCGAGATATACATCAAAAGAAAGGTCTATTCAAACCCTATCCGAACCTGCAAACGTTTGGCTTCTACACGGTCTGGCTCCTTGGAAATTTGCATCCAAAGCAATTAACCTATTTCGTGCCCTCAGCTACCTACAAATGGGTTTGGATGGTGATATTTCTGAAACCAAGCCCTGAAAGAGGTTGCGGAAAAAAAATCTATCTATTTAATTTGTGAGAGCTTTCCAAAACTGAAAACAAGAACCTTCTACGATGTTTGGTTCCAGAGATATACGCATCCAAAGTGAAATCGTTTTTTTTTAACCCTCCCTTTGGATGGATACATTTCCTCAACCAAGCCTTCCAAAGAGGTCCGGTTTTCAGATTATACAGTCCCAGTTCAAGGCAATCCTATGCCTGAAAGCCAAAGGCTTCTGCAGGATCTAGTTTCGAAGATATTTGTATCCAAAGTATCTAGTTGAACTGACGTTCAACCCAATCCTTTGGATGCGAATATCTCACGAAGGAACTTTTAATTAGGACTGCGGGTTTCAGTTCTTAATAAGAAATTAACAGACCTTTCCAGAAATGAAACAATTTAATTAAAATGTGAGAAAAAAAATTTCAAGATTTTTTGAAAATTTTCATGACCCCCACCCTATGACTTTTTTCAGAAATTGACTTTTCAAAAATGTTTATGAAATAAATCGAGATATGCATATGTTTATGAAATAAATCGAGATATACATCAAAAGAAAGGTCTATTCAAACCCTATCCGAACCTGCAAACGTTTGGCTTCTACACGGTCTGGCTCCTTGGAAATTTGCATCAAAAGCAATTAACCTATTTCGTGCCCTCAGCTACCTACAAATGGGTTTGGATGGTGATATTTCTGAAACCAAGCCCTGAAAGAGGTTGCGGAAAAAAATCAAATTATTTAATTTGTGAGAGCTTTCCAAAACTGAAAACAAGAACCTTCTACGATGTTTGGTTCCAGAGATATACGCATCCAAAGTGAAATCGTTTTTTTAACCCTCCCTTTGGATGGATACATTTCCTCAACCAAGCCTTCCAAAGAGGTCCGGTTTTCAGATTATACAGTCCCAGTTCAAGGCAATCCTATGCCTGAAAGCCAAAGGCTTCTGCAGGATCTAGTTTCGAAGATATTTGTATCCAAAGTATCTAGTTGAACTGACGTTCAACCCAATCCCTTGGATGCGAATATCTCACGAAGGAACTTTTAATTAGGACTGCGGGTTTCAGTTCTTAATAAGAAATTAACAGACCTTTCCAGAAATGAAACAATTTAATTAAATAGTGAGAAAAAAAATTTCAAGATTTTTTGAAAATTTTCATGACCCCCACCCTATGACTTTTTTCAGAAATTGACTTTTCAAAAATGTTTATGAAATAAATCGAGATATACATCAAAAGAAGGGTCTATTCAAACCCTATCCGAACCTGCAAACGTTTAGCTTCTACACGGTCTGGCTCCTTGGAAATTTGCATCCAAAGCAATTAACCTATTTCGTGCCCTCAGCTACCTACAAATGGGTTTGGATGGTGATATTTCTGAAACCAAGCCCTGAAAGAGGTTGCGGAAAAAAAAATCTATCTATTTAATTTATGAGAGCTTTCCAAAACTGAAAACAAGAACCTTCTACGATGTTTGGTTCCAGAGATATACGCATCCAAAGTGAAATCGTTTTTTTTAACCCTCCCTTTGGATGGATACATTTCCTCAACCAAGCCTTCCAAAGAGGTCCGGTTTTCAGATTATACAGTCCCAGTTCAAGGCAATCCTATGCCTGAAAGCCAGAGGTCCGGTTTTCAGATTATACAGTCCCAGTTCAAGGCAATCCTATGCCTGAAAGCCAAAGGCTTCTGCAGGATCTAGTTTCGAAGATATTGTATCCAAAGTATCTAGTTGAACTGACGTTCAACCCAATCCTTTGGATGCGAATATCTCACGAAGGAACTTTTAATTAGGACTGCGGGTTTCAGTTCTTAATAAGAAATTAACAGACCTTTCCAGAAATGAAACAATTTAATTAAAATGTGAGAAAAAAAATTTCAAGATTTTTTGAAAATTTTCATGACCCCCACCCTATGACTTTTTTCAGAAATTGACTTTTCAAAAATGTTTATGAAATAAATCGAGATATACATCAAAAGAAAGGTCTATTCAAACCCTATCCGAACCTGCAAACGTTTGGCTTCTACACGGTCTGGCTCCTTGGAAATTTGCATCCAAAGCAATTAACCTATTTCGTGCCCTCAGCTACCTACAAATGGGTTTGGATTGTGATATTTCTGAAACCAAGCCCTGAAAGAGGTTGCGGAAAAAAAAATCTATGTATTTAATTTGTGAGAGCTTTCCAAAACTGAAAACAAGAACCTTCTACGATGTTTGGTTCCAGAGATATACGCATCCAAAGTGAAATCGTTTTTTTTTAACCCTCCCTTTGGATGGATACATTTCCTCAACCAAGCCTTCCAAAGAGGTCCGGTTTTCAGATTATACAGTCCCAGTTCAAGGCAATCCTATGCCTGAAAGCCAAAGGCTTCTGCAGGATCTAGTTTCGAAGATATTTGTATCCAAAGTATCTAGTTGAACTGACGTTCAACCCAATCCCTTGGATGCGAATATCTCACGAAGGAACTTTTAATTAGGACTGCGGGTTTCAGTTCTTAATAAGAAATTAACAGACCTTTCCAGAAATGAAACAATTTAATTAAAATGTGAGAAAAAAAATTTCAAGATTTTTTGAAAATTTTCATGACCCCCACCCTATGACTTTTTTCAGAAATTGACTTTTCAAAATTGTTTATGAAATAAATCGAGATATACATCAAAAGAAAGGTCTATTCAAACCCTATCCGAACCTGCAAACGTTTGGCTTCTACACGGTCTGGCTCCTTGGAAATTTGCATCCAAAGCAATTAACCTATTTCGTGCCCTCAGCTACCTACAAATGGGTTTGGATTGTGATATTTCTGAAACCAAGCCCTGAAAGAGGTTGCGGAAAAAAAATCTATGTATTTAATTTGTGAGAGCTTTCCAAAACTGAAAACAAGAACCTTCTACGATGTTTGGTTCCAGAGATATACGCATCCAAAGTGAAATCGTTTTTTTTAACCCTCCCTTTGGATGGATACATTTCCTCAACCAAGCCTTCCAAAGAGGTCCGGTTTTCAGATTATACAGTCCCAGTTCAAGGCAATCCTATGCCTGAAAGCCAAAGGCTTCTGCAGGATCTAGTTTCGAAGATATTTTTGTATCCAAAGTATCTAGTTGAACTGACGTTCAACCCAATCCCTTGGATGCGAATATCTCACGAAGGAACTTTTAATTAGGACTGCGGGTTTCAGTTCTTAATAAGAAATTAACAGACCTTTCCAGAAATGAAACAATTTAATTAAAATGTGAGAAAAAAAATTTCAAGATTTTTTGAAAATTTTCATGACCCCCACCCTATGACTTTTTTCAGAAATTGACTTTTCAAAAATGTTTATGAAATAAATCGAGATATACATCAAAAGAAAGGTCTATTCAAACCCTATCCGAACCTGCAAACGTTTGGCTTCTACACGGTCTGGCTCCTTGGAAATTTGCATCCAAAGCAATTAACCTATTTCGTGCCCTCAGCTACCTACAAATGGGTTTGGATTGTGATATTTCTGAAACCAAGCCCTGAAAGAGGTTGCGGAAAAAAAATCTATGTATTTAATTTGTGAGAGCTTTCCAAAACTGAAAACAAGAACCTTCTACGATGTTTGGTTCCAGAGATATACGCATCCAAAGTGAAATCGTTTTTTTTAACCCTCCCTTTGGATGGATACATTTCCTCAACCAAGCCTTCCAAAGAGGTCCGGTTTTCAGATTATACAGTCCCAGTTCAAGGCAATCCTATGCCTGAAAGCCAAAGGCTTCTGCAGGATCTAGTTTCGAAGATATTTGTATCCAAAGTATCTAGTTGAACTGACGTTCAACCCAATCCCTTGGATGCGAATATCTCACGAAGGAACTTTTAATTAGGACTGCGGGTTTCAGTTCTTAATAAGAAATTAACAGACCTTTCCAGAAATGAAACAATTTAATTAAAATGTGAGAAAAAAAATTTCAAGATTTTTTGAAAATTTTCATGACCCCCACCCTATGACTTTTTTCAGAAATTGACTTTTCAAAATTGTTTATGAAATAAATCGAGATATACATCAAAAGAAAGGTCTATTCAAACCCTATCCGAACCTGCAAACGTTTGGCTTCTACACGGTCTGGCTCCTTGGAAATTTGCATCCAAAGCAATTAACCTATTTCGTGCCCTCAGCTACCTACAAATGGGTTTGGATTGTGATATTTCTGAAACCAAGCCCTGAAAGAGGTTGCGGAAAAAAAATCTATGTATTTAATTTGTGAGAGCTTTCCAAAACTGAAAACAAGAACCTTCTACGATGTTTGGTTCCAGAGATATACGCATCCAAAGTGAAATCGTTTTTTTTAACCCTCCCTTTGGATGGATACATTTCCTCAACCAAGCCTTCCAAAGAGGTCCGGTTTTCAGATTATACAGTCCCAGTTCAAGGCAATCCTATGCCTGAAAGCCAAAGGCTTCTGCAGGATCTAGTTTCGAAGATATTTTTGTATCCAAAGTATCTAGTTGAACTGACGTTCAACCCAATCCCTTGGATGCGAATATCTCACGAAGGAACTTTTAATTAGGACTGCGGGTTTCAGTTCTTAATAAGAAATTAACAGACCTTTCCAGAAATGAAACAATTTAATTAAAATGTGAGAAAAAAAATTTCAAGATTTTTTGAAAATTTTCATGACCCCCACCCTATGACTTTTTTCAGAAATTGACTTTTCAAAAATGTTTATGAAATAAATCGAGATATACATCAAAAGAAAGGTCTATTCAAACCCTATCCGAACCTGCAAACGTTTGGCTTCTACACGGTCTGGCTCCTTGGAAATTTGCATCCAAAGCAATTAACCTATTTCGTGCCCTCAGCTACCTACAAATGGGTTTGGATGGTGATATTTCTGAAACCAAGCCCTGAAAGAGGTTGCGGAAAAAAAATCTATCTATTTAATTTGTGAGAGCTTTCCAAAACTGAAAACAAGAACCTTCTACGATGTTTGGTTCCAGAGATATACGCATCCAAAGTGAAATCGTTTTTTTTAACCCTCCCTTTGGATGGATACATTTCCTCAACCAAGCCTTCCAAAGAGGTCCGGTTTTCAGATTATACAGTCCCAGTTCAAGGAAATCCTATGCCTGAAAGCCAAAGGCTTCTGCAGGATCTAGTTTCGAAGATATTTGTATCCAAAGTATCTAGTTGAACTGACGTTCAACCCAATCCCTTGGATGCGAATATCTCACAAAGGAACTTTTAATTAGGACTGCGGGTTTCAGTTCTTAATAAGAAATTAACAGACCTTTCCAGAAATGAAACAATTTAATTAAAATGTGAGAAAAAAAATTTCAAGATTTTTTGAAAATTTTCATGACCCCCACCCTATGACTTTTTTCAGAAATTGACTTTTCAAAAATGTTTATGGAATAAATCGAGATATACATCAAAAGAAAGGTCTATTCAAACCCTATCCGAACCTGCAAACATTTGGCTTCTACACGGTCTGGCTCCTTGGAAATTTGTATCCAAAGCAATTAACCTATTTCGTGCCCTCAGCTACCTACAAATGGGTTTGGATGGTGATATTTCTGAAACCAAGCCCTGAAAGAGGTTGCGGAAAAAAAATCTATCTATTTAATTTGTAAGAGCTTTCCAAAACTGAAAACAAGAACCTTCTACGATGTTTGGTTCCAGAGATATACGCATCCAAAGTGAAATCGTTTTTTTTTAACCCTCCCTTTGGATGGATACATTTCCTCAACCAAGCCTTCCAAAGAGGTCCGGTTTTCAGATTATACAGTCCCAGTTCAAGGCAATCCTATGCCTGAAAGCCAAAGGCTTCTGCAGGATCTAGTTTCGAAGATATTTGTATCCAAAGTATCTAGTTGAACTGACGTTCAACCCAATCCCTTGGATGCGAATATCTCACGAAGGAACTTTTAATTAGGACTGCGGGTTTCAGTTCTTAATAAGAAATTAACAGACCTTTCCAGAAATGAAACAATTTAATTAAATAGTGAGAAAAAAAATTTCAAGATTTTTTGAAAATTTTCATGACCCCCACCCTATGACTTTTTTCAGAAATTGACTTTTCAAAAATGTTTATGAAATAAATCGAGATATACATCAAAAGATGGGTCTATTCAAACCCTATCCGAACCTGCAAACGTTTAGCTTCTACACGGTCTGGCTCCTTGGAAATTTGCATCCAAAGCAATTAACCTATTTCGTGCCCTCAGCTACCTACAAATGGGTTTGGATGGTGATATTTCTGAAACCAAGCCCTGAAAGAGGTTGCGGAAAAAAAAATCTATCTATTTAATTTATGAGAGCTTTCCAAAACTGAAAACAAGAACCTTCTACGATGTTTGGTTCCAGAGATATATGCATCCAAAGTGAAATCGTTTTTTTTAACCCTCCCTTTGGATGGATACATTTCCTCAACCAAGCCTTCCAAAGAGGTCCGGTTTTCAGATTATACAGTCCCAGTTCAAGGCAATCCTATGCCTGAAAGCCAAAGGCTTCTGCAGGATCTAGTTTCGAAGATATTTGTATCCAAAGTATCTAGTTGAACTGACGTTCAACCCAATCCCTTGGATGCGAATATCTCACGAAGGAACTTTTAATTAGGACTGCGGGTTTCAGTTCTTAATAAGAAATTAACAGACCTTTCCAGAAATGAAACAATTTAATTAAAATGTGAGAAAAAAAATTTCAAGATTTTTTGAAAATTTTCATGACCCTATGAGTTTTTTCAGAAATTGACTTTTCAAAAATGTTTATGAAATAAATCGAGATATACATCAAAAGAAAGGTCTATTCAAACCCTATCCGAACCTGCAAACGTTTGGCTTCTACACGGTCTGGCTCCTTGGAAATTTGCATCCAAAGCAATTAACCTATTTCGTGCCCTCAGCTACCTACAAATGGGTTTGGATGGTGATATTTCTGAAACCAAGCCCTGAAAGAGGTTGCGGAAAAAAAATCTAACTATTTAATTTGTGAGAGCTTTCCAAAACTGAAAACAAGAACCTTCTACGATGTTTGGTTCCAGAGATATACGCATCCAAAGTGAAATCGTTTTTTTTTAACCCTCCCTTTGGATGGATACATTTCCTCAACCAAGCCTTCCAAAGAGGTCCGGTTTTCAGATTATACAGTCCCAGTTCAAGGCAATCCTATGCCTGAAAGCCAAAGGCTTCTGCAGGATCTAGTTTCGAAGATATTTGTATCCAAAATATCTAGTTGAACTGACGTTCAACCCAATCCTTTGGATGCGAATATCTCACGAAGGAACTTTTAATTAGGACTGCGGGTTTCAGTTCTTAATAAGAAATTAACAGACCTTTCCAGAAATGAAACAATTTAATTAAAATGTGAGAAAAAAAATTTCAAGATTTTTTGAAAATTTTCATGACCCCCACCCTATGACTTTTTTCAGAAATTGACTTTTCAAAAATGTTTATGAAATAAATCGAGATATGCATATGTTTATGAAATAAATCGAGATATACATCAAAAGAAAGGTCTATTCAAACCCTATCCGAACCTGCAAACGTTTGGCTTCTACACGGTCTGGCTCCTTGGAAATTTGCATCAAAAGCAATTAACCTATTTCGTGCCCTCAGCTACCTACAAATGGGTTTGGATGGTGATATTTCTGAAACCAAGCCCTGAAAGAGGTTGCGGAAAAAAATCAAATTATTTAATTTGTGAGAGCTTTCCAAAACTGAAAACAAGAACCTTCTACGATGTTTGGTTCCAGAGATATACGCATCCAAAGTGAAATCGTTTTTTTTAACCCTCCCTTTGGATGGATACATTTCCTCAACCAAGCCTTCCAAAGAGGTCCGGTTTTCAGATTATACAGTCCCAGTTCAAGGCAATCCTATGCCTGAAAGCCAAAGGCTTCTGCAGGATTTAGTTTCGAAGATATTTGTATCCAAAGTATCTAGTTGAACTGACGTTCAACCCAATCCCTTGGATGCGAATATCTCACGAAGGAACTTTTAATTAGGACTGCGGGTTTCAGTTCTTAATAAGAAATTAACAGACCTTCCCAGAAATGAAACAATTTAATTAAATAGTGAGAAAAAAAATTTCAAGATTTTTTGAAAATTTTCATGACCCCCACCCTATGACTTTTTTCAGAAATTGACTTTTCAAAAATGTTTATGAAATAAATCGAGATATACATCTAAAGAAGGGTCTATTCAAACCCTATCCGAACCTGCAAACGTTTAGCTTCTACACGGTCTGGCTCCTTGGAAATTTGCATCCAAAGCAATTAACCTATTTCGTGCCCTCAGCTACCTACAAATGGGTTTGGATGGTGATATTTCTGAAACCAAGCCCTGAAAGAGGTTGCGGAAAAAAAAATCTATCTATTTAATTTATGAGAGCTTTCCAAAACTGAAAACAAGAACCTTCTACGATGTTTGGTTCCAGAGATATACGCATCCAAAGTGAAATCGTTTTTTTTAACCCTCCCTTTGGATGGATACATTTCCTCAACCAAGCCTTCCAAAGAGGTCCGGTTTTCAGATTATACAGTCCCAGTTCAAGGCAATCCTATGCCTGAAAGCCAGAGGTCCGGTTTTCAGATTATACAGTCCCAGTTCAAGGCAATCCTATGCCTGAAAGCCAAAGGCTTCTGCAGGATCTAGTTTCGAAGATATTTTTGTATCCAAAGTATCTAGTTGAACTGACGTTCAACCCAATCCTTTGGATGCGAATATCTCACGAAGGAACTTTTAATTAGGACTGCGGGTTTCAGTTCTTAATAAGAAATTAACAGACCTTTCCAGAAATGAAACAATTTAATTAAAATGTGAGAAAAAAAATTTCAAGATTTTTTGAAAATTTTCATGACCCCCACCCTATGACTTTTTTCAGAAATTGACTTTTCAAAAATGTTTATGAAATAAATCGAGATATACATCAAAAGAAAGGTCTATTCAAACACTATCCGAACCTGCAAACGTTTGGCTTCTACACGGTCTGGCTCCTTGGAAATTTGCATCCAAAGCAATTAACCTATTTCGTGCCCTCAGCTACCTACAAATGGGTTTGGATGGTGATATTTCTGAAACCAAGCCCTGAAAGAGGTTGCGGAAAAAAAATCTATCTATTTAATTTGTGAGAGCTTTCCAAAACTGAAAACAAGAACCTTCTACGATGTTTGGTTCCAGAGATATACGCATCCAAAGTGAAATCGTTTTTTTTTTAACCCTCCCTTTGGATGGATACATTTCCTCAACCAAGCCTTCCAAAGAGGTCCGGTTTTCAGATTATACAGTCCCAGTTCAAGGCAATCCTATGCCTGAAAGCCAAAGGCTTCTGCAGGATCTAGTTTCGAAGATATTTGTATCCAAAGTATCTAGTTGAACTGACGTTCAACCCAATCCTTTGGATGCGAATATCTCACGAAGCAACTTTTAATTAGGACTGCGGGTTTCAGTTCTTAATAAGAAATTAACAGACCTTTCCAGAAATGAAACAATTTAATTAAAATGTGAGAAAAAAAATTTCAAGATTTTTTGAAAATTTTGATGACCCCCACCCTATGACTTTTTTCAGAAATTGACTTTTCAAAAATGTTTATGAAATAAATCGAGATATGCATATGTTTATGAAATAAATCGAGATATACATCAAAAGAAAGGTCTATTCAAACCCTATCCGAACCTGCAAACGTTTGGCTTCTACACGGTCTGGCTCCTTGGAAATTTGCATCAAAAGCAATTAACCTATTTCGTGCCCTCAGCTACCTACAAATGGGTTTGGATGGTGATATTTCTGAAACCAAGCCCTGAAAGAGGTAGCGGAAAAAAAACTATCTATTTAATTTGTGAGAGCTTTCCAAAACTGAAAACAAGAACCTTCTACGATGTTTGGTTCCAGAGATATACGCATCCAAAGTGAAATCGTTTTTTTTAACCCTCCCTTTGGATGGATACATTTCCTCAACCAAGCCTTCCAAAGAGGTCCGGTTTTCAGATTATACAGTCCCAGTTCAAGGCAATCCTATGCCTGAAAGCCAAAGGCTTCTGCAGGATCTAGTTTCGAAGATATTTGTATCCAAAGTATCTAGTTGAACTGACGTTCAACCCAATCCCTTGGATGCGAATATCTCACGAAGGAACTTTTAATTAGGACTGCGGGTTTCAGTTCTTAATAAGAAATTAACAGACCTTTCCAGAAATGAAACAATTTAATTAAAATGTGAGAAAAAAAATTTCAAGATTTTTTGAAAATTTTCATGACCCCCACCCTATGACTTTTTTCAGAAATTGACTTTTCAAAAATGTTTATGAAATAAATCGAGATATACATCAAAAGAAAGGTCTATTCAAACCCTATCCGAACCTGCAAACGTTTGGCTTCTACACGGTCTGGCTCCTTGGAAATTTGCATCCAAAGCAATTAACCTATTTCGTGCCCTCAGCTACCTACAAATGGGTTTGGATGGTGATATTTCTGAAACCAAGCCCTGAAAGAGGTTGCGGAAAAAAAATCTATTTATTTAATTTGTGAGAGCTTTCCAAAACTGAAAACAAGAACCTTCTACGATGTGTGGTTCCAGAGATATACGCATCCAAAGTGAAATCGTTTTTTTTAACCCTCCCTTTGGATGGATACATTTCCTCAACCAAGCCTTCCAAAGAGGTCCGGTTTTCAGATTATACAGTCCCAGTTCAAGGCAATCCTATGCCTGAAAGCCAAAGGCTTCTGCAGGATCTAGTTTCGAAGATATTTTTGTATCCAAAGTATCTAGTTGAACTGACGTTCAACCCAATCCTTTGGATGCGAATATCTCACGAAGGAACTTTTAATTAGGACTGCGGGTTTCAGTTCTTAATAAGAAATTAACAGACCTTTCCAGAAATGAAACAATTTAATTAAAATGTGAGAAAAAAAATTTCAAGATTTTTTGAAAATTTTCATGACCCCCACCCTATGACTTTTTTCAGAAATTGACTTTTCAAAAATGTTTATGAAATAAATCGAGATATACATCAAAAGAAAGGTCTATTCAAACCCTATCCGAACCTGCAAACGTTTGGCTTCTACACGGTCTGGCTCCTTGGAAATTTGCATCCAAAGCAATTAACCTATTTCGTGCCCTCAGCTACCTACAAATGGGTTTGGATGGTGATATTTCTGAAACCAAGCCCTGAAAGAGGTTGCGGAAAAAAAATCTATCTATTTAATTTGTGAGAGCTTTCCAAAACTGAAAACAAGAACCTTCTACGATGTTTGGTTCCAGAGATATACGCATCCAAAGTGAAATCGTTTTTTTTAACCCTCCCTTTGGATGGATACATTTCCTCAACCAAGCCTTCCAAAGAGGTCCGGTTTTCAGATTATACAGTCCCAGTTCAAGGCAATCCTATGCCTGAAAGCCAAAGGCTTCTGCAGGATCTAGTTTCGAAGATATTTGTATCCAAAGTATCTAGTTGAACTGACGTTCAACCCAATCCCTTGGATGCGAATATCTCACGAAGGAACTTTTAATTAGGACTGCGGGTTTCAGTTCTTAATAAGAAATTAACAGACCTTTCCAGAAATGAAACAATTTAATTAAAATGTGAGAAAAAAAATTTCAAGATTTTTTGAAAATTTTCATGACCCCCACCCTATGACTTTTTTCAGAAATTGACTTTTCAAAAATGTTTATGAAATAAATCGAGATATACATCAAAAGAAAGGTCTATTCAAACCCTATCCGAACCTGCAAACGTTTGGCTTCTACACGGTCTGGCTCCTTGGAAATTAGCATCAAAAGCAATTAACCTATTTCGTGCCCTCAGCTACCTACAAATGGGTTTGGATGGTGATATTTCTGAAACCAAGCCCTGAAAGAGGTTGCGGAAAAAAATCAAATTATTTAATTTGTGAGAGCTTTCCAAAACTGAAAACAAGAACCTTCTACGATGTTTGGTTCCAGAGATATACGCATCCAAAGTGAAATCGTTTTTTTTAACCCTCCCTTTGGATGGATACATTTCCTCAACCAAGCCTTCCAAAGAGGTCCGGTTTTCAGATTATACAGTCCCAGTTCAAGGCAATCCTATGCCTGAAAGCCAAAGGCTTCTGCAGGATCTAGTTTCGAAGATATTTTTGTATCCAAAGTATCTAGTTGAACTGACGTTCAACCCAATCCCTTGGATGCGAATATCTCACGAAGGAACTTTTAATTAGGACTGCGGGTTTCAGTTCTTAATAAGAAATTAACAGACCTTTCCAGAAATGAAACAATTTAATTAAAATGTGAGAAAAAAAATTTCAAGATTTTTTGAAAATTTTCATGACCCCCACCCTATGACTTTTTTCAGAAATTGACTTTTCAAAAATGTTTATGAAATAAATCGAGATATACATCAAAAGAAAGGTCTATTCAAACCCTATCCGAACCTGCAAACGTTTGGCTTCTACACGGTCTGGCTCCTTGGAAATTTGCATCAAAAGCAATTAACCTATTTCGTGCCCTCAGCTACCTACAAATGGGTTTGGATGGTGATATTTCTGAAACCAAGCCCTGAAAGAGGTTGCGGAAAAAAAATCTATCTATTTAATTTGTGAGAGCTTTCCAAAACTGAAAACAAGAACCTTCTACGATGTTTGGTTCCAGAGATATACGCATCCAAAGTGAAATCGTTTTTTTTAACCCTCCCTTTGGATGGATACATTTCCTCAACCAAGCCTTCCAAAGAGGTCCGGTTTTCAGATTATACAGTCCCAGTTCAAGGCAATCCTATGCCTGAAAGCCAAAGGCTTCTGCAGGATCTAGTTTCGAAGATATTTGTATCCAAAGTATCTAGTTGAACTGACGTTCAACCCAATCCCTTGGATGCGAATATCTCACGAAGGAACTTTTAATTAGGACTGCGGGTTTCAGTTCTTAATAAGAAATTAACAGACCTTTCCAGAAATGAAACAATTTAATTAAAATGTGAGAAAAAAAATTTCAAGATTTTTTGAAAATTTTCATGACCCCCACCCTATGACTTTTTTCAGAAATTGACTTTTCAAAAATGTTTATGAAATAAATCGAGATATACATCAAAAGAAAGGTCTATTCAAACCCTATCCGAACCTGCAAACGTTTGGCTTCTACACGGTCTGGCTCCTTGGAAATTAGCATCAAAAGCAATTAACCTATTTCGTGCCCTCAGCTACCTACAAATGGGTTTGGATGGTGATATTTCTGAAACCAAGCCCTGAAAGAGGTTGCGGAAAAAAATCAAATTATTTAATTTGTGAGAGCTTTCCAAAACTGAAAACAAGAACCTTCTACGATGTTTGGTTCCAGAGATATACGCATCCAAAGTGAAATCGTTTTTTTTAACCCTCCCTTTGGATGGATACATTTCCTCAACCAAGCCTTCCAAAGAGGTCCGGTTTTCAGATTATACAGTCCCAGTTCAAGGCAATCCTATGCCTGAAAGCCAAAGGCTTCTGCAGGATCTAGTTTCGAAGATATTTTTGTATCCAAAGTATCTAGTTGAACTGACGTTCAACCCAATCCCTTGGATGCGAATATCTCACGAAGGAACTTTTAATTAGGACTGCGGGTTTCAGTTCTTAATAAGAAATTAACAGACCTTTCCAGAAATGAAACAATTTAATTAAAATGTGAGAAAAAAAATTTCAAGATTTTTTGAAAATTTTCATGACCCCCACCCTATGACTTTTTTCAGAAATTGACTTTTCAAAAATGTTTATGAAATAAATCGAGATATACATCAAAAGAAAGGTCTATTCAAACACTATCCGAACCTGCAAACGTTTGGCTTCTACACGGTCTGGCTCCTTGGAAATTTGCATCCAAAGCAATTAACCTATTTCGTGCCCTCAGCTACCTACAAATGGGTTTGGATGGTGATATTTCTGAAACCAAGCCCTGAAAGAGGTTGCGGAAAAAAAATCTATCTATTTAATTTGTGAGAGCTTTCCAAAACTGAAAACAAGAACCTTCTACGATGTTTGGTTCCAGAGATATACGCATCCAAAGTGAAATCGTTTTTTTTTAACCCTCCCTTTGGATGGATACATTTCCTCAACCAAGCCTTCCAAAGAGGTCCGGTTTTCAGATTATACAGTCCCAGTTCAAGGCAATCCTATGCCTGAAAGCCAAAGGCTTCTGCAGGATCTAGTTTCGAAGATATTTGTATCCAAAGTATCTAGTTGAACTGACGTTCAACCCAATCCTTTGGATGCGAATATCTCACGAAGCAACTTTTAATTAGGACTGCGGGTTTCAGTTCTTAATAAGAAATTAACAGACCTTTCCAGAAATGAAACAATTTAATTAAAATGTGAGAAAAAAAATTTCAAGATTTTTTGAAAATTTTGATGACCCCCACCCTATGACTTTTTTCAGAAATTGACTTTTCAAAAATGTTTATGAAATAAATCGAGATATGCATATGTTTATGAAATAAATCGAGATATACATCAAAAGAAAGGTCTATTCAAACCCTATCCGAACCTGCAAACGTTTGGCTTCTACACGGTCTGGCTCCTTGGAAATTTGCATCAAAAGCAATTAACCTATTTCGTGCCCTCAGCTACCTACAAATGGGTTTGGATGGTGATATTTCTGAAACCAAGCCCTGAAAGAGGTAGCGGAAAAAAAACTATCTATTTAATTTGTGAGAGCTTTCCAAAACTGAAAACAAGAACCTTCTACGATGTTTGGTTCCAGAGATATACGCATCCAAAGTGAAATCGTTTTTTTTAACCCTCCCTTTGGATGGATACATTTCCTCAACCAAGCCTTCCAAAGAGGTCCGGTTTTCAGATTATACAGTCCCAGTTCAAGGCAATCCTATGCCTGAAAGCCAAAGGCTTCTGCAGGATCTAGTTTCGAAGATATTTGTATCCAAAGTATCTAGTTGAACTGACGTTCAACCCAATCCCTTGGATGCGAATATCTCACGAAGGAACTTTTAATTAGGACTGCGGGTTTCAGTTCTTAATAAGAAATTAACAGACCTTTCCAGAAATGAAACAATTTAATTAAAATGTGAGAAAAAAAATTTCAAGATTTTTTGAAAATTTTCATGACCCCCACCCTATGACTTTTTTCAGAAATTGACTTTTCAAAAATGTTTATGAAATAAATCGAGATATACATCAAAAGAAAGGTCTATTCAAACCCTATCCGAACCTGCAAACGTTTGGCTTCTACACGGTCTGGCTCCTTGGAAATTTGCATCCAAAGCAATTAACCTATTTCGTGCCCTCAGCTACCTACAAATGGGTTTGGATGGTGATATTTCTGAAACCAAGCCCTGAAAGAGGTTGCGGAAAAAAAATCTATTTATTTAATTTGTGAGAGCTTTCCAAAACTGAAAACAAGAACCTTCTACGATGTGTGGTTCCAGAGATATACGCATCCAAAGTGAAATCGTTTTTTTTAACCCTCCCTTTGGATGGATACATTTCCTCAACCAAGCCTTCCAAAGAGGTCCGGTTTTCAGATTATACAGTCCCAGTTCAAGGCAATCCTATGCCTGAAAGCCAAAGGCTTCTGCAGGATCTAGTTTCGAAGATATTTTTGTATCCAAAGTATCTAGTTGAACTGACGTTCAACCCAATCCTTTGGATGCGAATATCTCACGAAGGAACTTTTAATTAGGACTGCGGGTTTCAGTTCTTAATAAGAAATTAACAGACCTTTCCAGAAATGAAACAATTTAATTAAAATGTGAGAAAAAAAATTTCAAGATTTTTTGAAAATTTTCATGACCCCCACCCTATGACTTTTTTCAGAAATTGACTTTTCAAAAATGTTTATGAAATAAATCGAGATATACATCAAAAGAAAGGTCTATTCAAACCCTATCCGAACCTGCAAACGTTTGGCTTCTACACGGTCTGGCTCCTTGGAAATTTGCATCCAAAGCAATTAACCTATTTCGTGCCCTCAGCTACCTACAAATGGGTTTGGATGGTGATATTTCTGAAACCAAGCCCTGAAAGAGGTTGCGGAAAAAAAATCTATCTATTTAATTTGTGAGAGCTTTCCAAAACTGAAAACAAGAACCTTCTACGATGTTTGGTTCCAGAGATATACGCATCCAAAGTGAAATCGTTTTTTTTAACCCTCCCTTTGGATGGATACATTTCCTCAACCAAGCCTTCCAAAGAGGTCCGGTTTTCAGATTATACAGTCCCAGTTCAAGGCAATCCTATGCCTGAAAGCCAAAGGCTTCTGCAGGATCTAGTTTCGAAGATATTTGTATCCAAAGTATCTAGTTGAACTGACGTTCAACCCAATCCCTTGGATGCGAATATCTCACGAAGGAACTTTTAATTAGGACTGCGGGTTTCAGTTCTTAATAAGAAATTAACAGACCTTTCCAGAAATGAAACAATTTAATTAAAATGTGAGAAAAAAAATTTCAAGATTTTTTGAAAATTTTCATGACCCCCACCCTATGACTTTTTTCAGAAATTGACTTTTCAAAAATGTTTATGAAATAAATCGAGATATACATCAAAAGAAAGGTCTATTCAAACCCTATCCGAACCTGCAAACGTTTGGCTTCTACACGGTCTGGCTCCTTGGAAATTAGCATCAAAAGCAATTAACCTATTTCGTGCCCTCAGCTACCTACAAATGGGTTTGGATGGTGATATTTCTGAAACCAAGCCCTGAAAGAGGTTGCGGAAAAAAATCAAATTATTTAATTTGTGAGAGCTTTCCAAAACTGAAAACAAGAACCTTCTACGATGTTTGGTTCCAGAGATATACGCATCCAAAGTGAAATCGTTTTTTTTAACCCTCCCTTTGGATGGATACATTTCCTCAACCAAGCCTTCCAAAGAGGTCCGGTTTTCAGATTATACAGTCCCAGTTCAAGGCAATCCTATGCCTGAAAGCCAAAGGCTTCTGCAGGATCTAGTTTCGAAGATATTTTTGTATCCAAAGTATCTAGTTGAACTGACGTTCAACCCAATCCCTTGGATGCGAATATCTCACGAAGGAACTTTTAATTAGGACTGCGGGTTTCAGTTCTTAATAAGAAATTAACAGACCTTTCCAGAAATGAAACAATTTAATTAAAATGTGAGAAAAAAAATTTCAAGATTTTTTGAAAATTTTCATGACCCCCACCCTATGACTTTTTTCAGAAATTGACTTTTCAAAAATGTTTATGAAATAAATCGAGATATACATCAAAAGAAAGGTCTATTCAAACCCTATCCGAACCTGCAAACGTTTGGCTTCTACACGGTCTGGCTCCTTGGAAATTTGCATCAAAAGCAATTAACCTATTTCGTGCCCTCAGCTACCTACAAATGGGTTTGGATGGTGATATTTCTGAAACCAAGCCCTGAAAGAGGTTGCGGAAAAAAATCTATCGATTTAATTTGTGAGAGCTTTCCAAAACTGAAAACAAGAACCTTCTACGATGTGTGGTTCCAGAGATATACGCATCCAAAGTGAAATCGTTTTTTTTAACCCTCCCTTTGGATGGATACATTTCCTCAACCAAGCCTTCCAAAGAGGTCCGGTTTTCAGATTATACAGTCCCAGTTCAAGGCAATCCTATGCCTGAAAGCCAAAGGCTTCTGCAGGATCTAGTTTCGAAGATATTTTTGTATCCAAAGTATCTAGTTGAACTGACGTTCAACCCAATCCTTTGGATGCGAATATCTCACGAAGGAACTTTTAATTAGGACTGCGGGTTTCAGTTCTTAATAAGAAATTAACAGACCTTTCCAGAAATGAAACAATTTAATTAAAATGTGAGAAAAAAAATTTCAAGATTTTTTGAAAATTTTCATGACCCCCACCCTATGACTTTTTTCAGAAATTGACTTTTCAAAAATGTTTATGAAATAAATCGAGATATACATCAAAAGAAAGGTCTATTCAAACCCTATCCGAACCTGCAAACGTTTGGCTTCTACACGGTCTGGCTCCTTGGAAATTTGCATCCAAAGCAATTAACCTATTTCGTGCCCTCAGCTACCTACAAATGGGTTTGGATGGTGATATTTCTGAAACCAAGCCCTGAAAGAGGTTGCGGAAAAAAAATCTATCTATTTAATTTGTGAGAGCTTTCCAAAACTGAAAACAAGAACCTTCTACGATGTTTGGTTCCAGAGATATACGCATCCAAAGTGAAATCGTTTTTTTTAACCCTCCCTTTGGATGGATACATTTCCTCAACCAAGCCTTCCAAAGAGGTCCGGTTTTCAGATTATACAGTCCCAGTTCAAGGCAATCCTATGCCTGAAAGCCAAAGGCTTCTGCAGGATCTAGTTTCGAAGATATTTGTATCCAAAGTATCTAGTTGAACTGACGTTCAACCCAATCCCTTGGATGCGAATATCTCACGAAGGAACTTTTAATTAGGACTGCGGGTTTCAGTTCTTAATAAGAAATTAACAGACCTTTCCAGAAATGAAACAATTTAATTAAAATGTGAGAAAAAAAATTTCAAGATTTTTTGAAAATTTTCATGACCCCCACCCTATGACTTTTTTCAGAAATTGACTTTTCAAAAATGTTTATGAAATAAATCGAGATATACATCAAAAGAAAGGTCTATTCAAACCCTATCCGAACCTGCAAACGTTTGGCTTCTACACGGTCTGGCTCCTTGGAAATTTGCATCCAAAGCAATTAACCTATTTCGTGCCCTCAGCTACCTACAAATGGGTTTGGATGGTGATATTTCTGAAACCAAGCCCTGAAAGAGGTTGCGGAAAAAAAATCTATTTATTTAATTTGTGAGAGCTTTCCAAAACTGAAAACAAGAACCTTCTACGATGTTTGGTTCCAGAGATATACGCATCCAAAGTGAAATCGTTTTTTTTAACCCTCCCTTTGGATGGATACATTTCCTCAACCAAGCCTTCCAAAGAGATCCGGTTTTCAGATTATACAGTCCCAGTTTAAGGCAATCCTATGCCTGAAAGCCAAAGGCTTCTGCAGGATCTAGTTTCGAAGATATTTTTGTATCCAAAGTATCTAGTTGAACTGACGTTCAACCCAATCCTTTGGATGCGAATATCTCACGAAGGAACTTTTAATTAGGACTGCGGGTTTCAGTTCTTAATAAGAAATTAACAGACCTTTCCAGAAATGAAACAATTTAATTAAAATGTGAGAAAAAAAATTTCAAGATTTTTTGAAAATTTTCATGACCCCCACCCTATGACTTTTTTCAGAAATTGACTTTTCAAAAATGTTTATGAAATAAATCGAGATATACATCAAAAGAAAGGTCTATTCAAACCCTATCCGAACCTGCAAACGTTTGGCTTCTACACGGTCTGGCTCCTTGGAAATTTGCATCCAAAGCAATTAACCTATTTCGTGCCCTCAGCTACCTACAAATGGGTTTGGATGGTGATATTTCTGAAACCAAGCCCTGAAAGAGGTTGCGGAAAAAAATCTAGTTATTTAATTTGTGAGAGCTTTCCAAAACTGAAAACAAGAACCTTCTACGATGTTTGGTTCCAGAGATATACGCATCCAAAGTGAAATCGTTTTTTTTAACCCTCCCTTTGGAAGGATACATTTCCTCAACCAAGCCTTTCAAAGAGGTCCGGTTTTCAGATTATACAGTCCCAGTTCAAGGCAATCCTATGCCTGAAAGCCAAAGGCTTCTGCAGGATCTAGTTTCGAAGATATTTTTGTATCCAAAGTATCTAGTTGAACTGACGTTCAACCCAATCCCTTGGATGCGAATATCTCACGAAGGAACTTTTAATTAGGACTGCGGGTTTCAGTTCTTAATAAGAAATTAACAGACCTTTCCAGAAATGAAACAATTTAATTAAAATGTGAGAAAAAAAATTTCAAGATTTTTTGAAAATTTTCATGACCCCCACCCTATGACTTTTTTCAGAAATTGACTTTTCAAAAATGTTTATGAAATAAATCGAGATATACATCAAAAGAAAGGTCTATTCAAACCCTATCCGAACCTGCAAACGTTTGGCTTCTACACGGTCTGGCTCCTTGGAAATTTGCATCCAAAGCAATTAACCTATTTCGTGCCCTCAGCTACCTACAAATGGGTTTGGATGGTGATATTTCTGAAACCAAGCCCTGAAAGAGGTTGCGGAAAAAAAATCTATCTATTTAATTTGTGAGAGCTTTCCAAAACTGAAAACAAGAACCTTCTACGATGTTTGGTTCCAGAGATATACGCATCCAAAGTGAAATCGTTTTTTTTAACCCTCCCTTTGGATGGATACATTTCCTCAACCAAGCCTTCCAAAGAGGTCCGGTTTTCAGATTATACAGTCCCAGTTCAAGGCAATCCTATGCCTGAAAGCCAAAGGCTTCTGCAGGATCTAGTTTCGAAGATATTTGTATCCAAAGTATCTAGTTGAACTGACGTTCAACCCAATCCCTTGGATGCGAATATCTCACGAAGGAACTTTTAATTAGGACTGCGGGTTTCAGTTCTTAATAAGAAATTAACAGACCTTTCCAGAAATGAAACAATTTAATTAAAATGTGAGAAAAAAAATTTCAAGATTTTTTGAAAATTTTCATGACCCCCACCCTATGACTTTTTTCAGAAATTGACTTTTCAAAAATGTTTATGAAATAAATCGAGATATACATCAAAAGAAAGGTCTATTCAAACCCTATCCGAACCTGCAAACGTTTAGCTTCTACACGGTCTGGCTCCTTGGAAATTTGCATCCAAAGCAATTAACCTATTTCGTGCCCTCAGCTACCTACAAATGGGTTTGGATGGTGATATTTCTGAAACCAAGCCCTGAAAGAGGTTGCGGACAAAAAAACTATGTATTTAATTTGTGAGAGCTTTCCAAAACTGAAAACAAGAACCTTCTACGATGTTTGGTTCCAGAGATATACGCATCCAAAGTGAAATCGTTTTTTTTAACCCTCCCTTTGGACGGATACATTTCCTCAACCAAGCCTTCCAAAGAGGTCCGGTTTTCAGATTATACAGTCCCAGTTCAAGGCAATCCTATGCCTGAAAGCCAAAGGCTTCTGCAGGATCTAGTTTCGAAGATATTTGTATCCAAAGTATCTAGTTGAACTGACGTTCAACCCAATCCCTTGGATGCGAATATCTCACGAAGGAACTTTTAATTAGGACTGCGGGTTTCAGTTCTTAATAAGAAATTAACAGACCTTTCCAGAAATGAAACAATTTAATTAAAATGTGAGAAAAAAAATTTCAAGATTTTTTGAAAATTTTCATGACCCCCACCCTATGACTTTTTTCAGAAATTGACTTTTCAAAAATGTTTATGAAATAAATCGAGATATGCATCAAAAGAAAGGTCTATTCAAACCCTATCCGAACCTGCAAACGTTTGGCTTCTACACGGTCTGGCTCCTTGGAAATTTGCATCCAAAGCAATTAACCTATTTCGTGCCCTCAGCTACCTACAAATGGGTTTGGATGGTGATATTTCTGAAACCAAGCCCTGAAAGAGGTTGTGGAAAAAAATCAAATTATTTAATTTGTGTGAGAGCTTTCCAAAACTGAAAACAAGAACCTTCTACGATGTTTGGTTCCAGAGATATACGCATCCAAAGTGAAATCGTTTTTTTTAACCCTCCCTTTGGATGGATACATTTCCTCAACCAAGCCTTCCAAAGAGGTCCGGTTTTCAGATTATACAGTCCCAGTTCAAGGAAATCCTATGCCTGAAAGCCAAAGGCTTCTGCAGGATCTAGTTTCGAAGATATTTGTATCCAAAGTATCTAGTTGAACTGACGTTCAACCCAATCCCTTGGATGCGAATATCTCACGAAGGAACTTTTAATTAGGACTGCGGGTTTCAGTTCTTAATAAGAAATTAACAGACCTTTCCAGAAATGAAACAATTTAATTAAAATGTGAGAAAAAAAATTTCAAGATTTTTTGAAAATTTTCATGACCCCCACCCTATGACTTTTTTCAGAAATTGACTTTTCAAAAATGTTTATGAAATAAATCGAGATATACATCAAAAGAAAGGTCTATTCAAACCCTATCCGAACCTGCAAACGTTTGGCTTCTACACGGTCTGGCTCCTTGGAAATTTGCATCCAAAGCAATTAACCTATTTCGTGCCCTCAGCTACCTACAAATGGGTTTGGATGGTGATATTTCTGAAACCAAGCCCTGAAAGAGGTTGCGGAAAAAATCTATATTTAATTTGTGAGAGCTTTCCAAAACTGAAAACAAGAACCTTCTACGATGTTTGGTTCCAGAGATATACGCATCCAAAGTGAAATCGTTTTTTTTAACCCTCCCTTTGGATGGATACATTTCCTCAACCAAGCCTTCCAAAGAGGTCCGGTTTTCAGATTATACAGTCCCAGTTCAAAGCAATCCTATGCCTGAAAGCCAAAGGCTTCTGCAGGATCTAGTTTCGAAGATATTTGTATCCAAAGTATCTAGTTGAACTGACGTTCAACCCAATCCCTTGGATGCGAATATCTCACGAAGGAACTTTTAATTAGGACTGCGGGTTTCAGTTCTTAATAAGAAATTAACAGACCTTTCCAGAAATGAAACAATTTAATTAAAATGTGAGAAAAAAAATTTCAAGATTTTTTGAAAATTTTCATGACCCCCACCCTATGACTTTTTTCAGAAATTGACTTTTCAAAAATGTTTATGAAATAAATCGAGATATACATCAAAAGAAAGGTCTATTCAAACCCTATCCGAACCTGCAAACGTTTGGCTTCTACACGGTCTGGCTCCTTGGAAATTTGCATCCAAAGCAATTAACCTATTTCGTGCCCTCAGCTACCTACAAATGGGTTTGGATGGTGATATTTCTGAAACCAAGCCCTGAAAGAGGTTGCGGAAAAAAAAATCTATCTTTTTAATTTATGAGAGCTTTCCAAAACTGAAAACAAGAACCTTCTACGATGTTTGGTTCCAGAGATATACGCATCCAAAGTGAAATCGTTTTTTTTAACCCTCCCTTTGGATGGATACATTTCCTCAACCAAGCCTTCCAAAGAGGTCCGGTTTTCAGATTATACAGTCCCAGTTCAAGGCAATCCTATGCCTGAAAGCCAAAGGCTTCTGCAGGATCTAGTTTCGAAGATATTTGTATCCAAAGTATCTAGTTGAACTGACGTTCAACCCAATCCCTTGGATGCGAATATCTCACGAAGGAACTTTTAATTAGGACTGCGGGTTTCAGTTCCTAATAAGAAATTAACAGACCTTTCCAGAAATGAAACAATTTAATTAAAATGTGAGAAAAAAAATTTCAAGATTTTTTGAAAATTTTCATGACCCCCACCCTATGACTTTTTTCAGAAATTGACTTTTCAAAAATGTTTATGAAATAAATCGAGATATACATCAAAAGAAAGGTCTATTCAAACCCTATCCGAACCTGCAAACGTTTGGCTTCTACACGGTCTGGCTCCTTGGAAATTTGCATCCAAAGCAATTAACCTATTTCGTGCCCTCAGCTACCTACAAATGGGTTTGGATGGTGATATTTCTGAAACCAAGCCCTGAAAGAGGTTGCGGAAAAAAAATCTATTTATTTAATTTGTGAGAGCTTTCCAAAACTGAAAACAAGAACCTTCTACGATGTGTGGTTCCAGAGATATACGCATCCAAAGTGAAATCGTTTTTTTTAACCCTCCCTTTGGATGGATACATTTCCTCAACCAAGCCTTCCAAAGAGGTCCGGTTTTCAGATTATACAGTCCCAGTTCAAGGCAATCCTATGCCTGAAAGCCAAAGGCTTCTGCAGGATCTAGTTTCGAGGATATTTTTGTATCCAAAGTATCTAGTTGAACTGACGTTCAACCCAATCCTTTGGATGCGAATATCTCACGAAGGAACTTTTTATTAGGACTGCGGGTTTCAGTTCCTAATAAGAAATTAACAGACCTTTCCAGAAATGAAACAATTTAATTAAAATGTGAGAAAAAAAATTTCAAGATTTTTTGAAAATTTTCATGACCCCCACCCTATGACTTTTTTCAGAAATTGACTTTTCAAAAATGTTTATGAAATAAATCGAGATATACATCAAAAGAAAGGTCTATTCAAACCCTATCCGAACCTGCAAACGTTTGGCTTCTACACGGTCTGGCTCCTTGGAAATTTGCATCCAAAGCAATTAACCTATTTCGTGCCCTCAGCTACCTACAAATGGGTTTGGATGGTGATATTTCTGAAACCAAGCCCTGAAAGAGGTTGCGGAAAAAAAATCTACTTATTTAATTTGTGAGAGCTTTCCAAAACTGAAAACAAGAACCTTCTACGATGTGTGGTTCCAGAGATATACGCATCCAAAGTGAAATCGTTTTTTTTAACCCTCCCTTTGGATGGATACATTTCCTCAACCAAGCCTTCCAAAGAGGTCCGGTTTTCAGATTATACAGTCCCAGTTCAAGGCAATCCTATGCCTGAAAGCCAAAGGCTTCTGCAGGATCTAGTTTCGAAGATATTTTTGTATCCAAAGTATCTAGTTGAACTGACGTTCAACCCAATCCTTTGGATGCGAATATCTCACGAAGGAACTTTTAATTAGGACTGCGGGTTTCAGTTCTTAATAAGAAATTAACAGACCTTTCCAGAAATGAAACAATTTAATTAAAATGTGAGAAAAAAAATTTCAAGATTTTTTGAAAATTTTCATGACCCCCACCCTATGACTTTTTTCAGAAATTGACTTTTCAAAAATGATTATGAAATAAATCGAGATATACATCAAAAGAAAGGTCTATTCAAACCCTATCCGAACCTGCAAACGTTTGGCTTCTACACGGTCTGGCTCCTTGGAAATTTGCATCCAAAGCAATTAACCTATTTCGTGCCCTCAGCTACCTACAAATGGGTTTGGATGGTGATATTTCTGAAACCAAGCCCTGAAAGAGGTTGCGGAAAAAAAATCTATCTATTTAATTTGTGAGAGCTTTCCAAAACTGAAAACAAGAACCTTCTACGATGTTTGGTTCCAGAGATATACGCATCCAAAGTGAAATCGTTTTTTTAACCCTCCCTTTGGATGGATACATTTCCTCAACCAAGCCTTCCAAAGAGGTCCGGTTTTCAGATTATACAGTCCCAGTTCAAGGCAATCCTATGCCTGAAAGCTAAAGGCTTCTGCAGGATCTAGTTTCGAAGATATTTTTGTATCCAAAGTATCTAGTTGAACTGACGTTCAACCCAATCCTTTGGATGCGAATATCTCACGAAGGAACTTTTAATTAGGACTGCGGGTTTCAGTTCTTAATAAGAAATTAACAGACCTTTCCAGAAATGAAACAATTTAATTAAAATGTGAGAAAAAAAATTTCAAGATTTTTTGAAAATTTTCATGACCCCCACCCTATGACTTTTTTCAGAAATTGACTTTTCAAAAATGTTTATGAAATAAATCGAGATAAACATCAAAAGAAAGGTCTATTCAAACCCTATCCGAACCTGCAAACGTTTGGCTTCTACACGGTCTGGCTCCTTGGAAATTTGCATCCAAAGCAATAAACCTATTTCGTGCCCTCAGCTACCAACAAATGGGTTTGGATGGTGATATTTCTGAAAACAAGCCCTGAAAGAGGTTGCGGAAAAAAAATCTATCTATTTAATTTGTGAGAGCTTTCCAAAACTGAAAACAAGAACCTTCTACGATGTTTGGTTCCAGAGATATACGCATCCAAAGTGAAATCGTTTTTTTTAACCCTCCCTTTGGATGGATACATTTCCTCAACCAAGCCTTCCAAAGAGGTCCGGTTTTCAGATTATACAGTCCCAGTTCAAGGCAATCCTATGCCTGAAAGCCAAAGGCTTCTGCAGGATCTAGTTTCGAAGATATTTTTGTATCCAAAGTATCTAGTTGAACTGACGTTCAACCCAATCCTTTGGATGCGAATATCTCACGAAGGAACTTTTAATTAGGACTGCGGGTTTCAGTTCTTAATAAGAAATTAACAGACCTTTCCAGAAATGAAACAATTTAATTAAAATGTGAGAAAAAAAATTTCAAGATTTTTTGAAAATTTTCATGACCCCCACCCTATGACTTTTTTCAGAAATTGACTTTTCAAAAATGTTTATGAAATAAATCGAGATATACATCAAAAGAAAGGTCTATTCAAACCCTATCCGAACCTGCAAACGTTTGGCTTCTACACGGTCTGGCTCCTTGGAAATTTGCATCCAAAGCAATTAACCTATTTCGTGCCCTCAGCTACCTACAAATGGGTTTGGATGGTGATATTTCTGAAACCAAGCCCTGAAAGAGGTTGCGGAAAAAAATCTATTTATTTAATTTGTGAGAGCTTTCCAAAACTGAAAACAAGAACCTTCTACGATGTTTGGTTCCAGAGATATACGCATCCAAAGTGAAATCGGTTTTTTTAACCCTCCCTTTGGAAGGATACATTTCCTCAACCAAGCCTTCCAAAGAGGTCCGGTTTTCAGATTATACAGTCCCAGTTCAAGGCAATCCTATGCCTGAAAGCCAAAGGCTTCTGCAGGATCTAGTTTCGAAGATATTTTTGTATCCAAAGTATCTAGTTGAACTGACGTTCAACCCAATCCCTTGGATGCGAATATCTCACGAAGGAACTTTTAATTAGGACTGCGGGTTTCAGTTCTTAATAAGAAATTAACAGACCTTTCCAGAAATGAAACAATTTAATTAAAATGTGAGAAAAAAAATTTCAAGATTTTTTGAAAATTTTCATGACCCCCACCCTGACTTTTTTCAGAAATTGACTTTTCAAAAATGTTTATGAAATAAATCGAGATATACATCAAAAGAAAGGTCTATTCAAACCCTATCCGAACCTGCAAACGTTTGGCTTCTACACGGTCTGGCTCCTTGGAAATTTGCATCCAAAGCAATTAACCTATTTCGTGCCCTCAGCTACCTACAAATGGGTTTGGATGGTGATATTTCTGAAACCAAGCCCTGAAAGAGGTTGCGGAAAAAAAATCTATCTATTTAATTTGTGAGAGCTTTCCAAAACTGAAAACAAGAACCTTCTACGATGTTTGGTTCCAGAGATATACGCATCCAAAGTGAAATCGTTTTTTTTAACCCTCCCTTTGGATGGATACATTTCCTCAACCAAGCCTTCCAAAGAGGTCCGGTTTTCAGATTATACAGTCCCAGTTCAAGGCAATCCTATGCCTGAAAGCTAAAGGCTTCTGCAGGATCTAGTTTCGAAGATATTTTTGTATCCAAAGTATCTAGTTGAACTGACGTTCAACCCAATCCTTTGGATGCGAATATCTCACGAAGGAACTTTTAATTAGGACTGCGGGTTTCAGTTCTTAATAAGAAATTAACAGACCTTTCCAGAAATGAAACAATTTAATTAAAATGTGAGAAAAAAAATTTCAAGATTTTTTGAAAATTTTCATGACCCCCACCCTATGACTTTTTTCAGAAATTGACTTTTCAAAAATGTTTATGAAATAAATCGAGATATACATCAAAAGAAAGGTCTATTCAAACCCTATCCGAACCTGCAAACGTTTAGCTTCTACACGGTCTGGCTCCTTGGAAATTTGCATCCAAAGCAATTAACCTATTTCGTGCCCTCAGCTACCTACAAATGGGTTTGGATGGTGATATTTCTGAAACCAAGCCCTGAAAGAGGTTGCGGAAAAAAAACTATGTATTTAATTTGTGAGAGCTTTCCAAAACTGAAAACAAGAACCTTCTACGATGTTTGGTTCCAGAGATATACGCATCCAAAGTGAAATCGTTTTTTTTAACCCTCCCTTTGGATGGATACATTTCCTCAACCAAGCCTTCCAAAGAGGTCCGGTTTTCAGATTATACAGTCCCAGTTCAAGGCAATCCTATGCCTGAAAGCCAAAGGCTTCTGCAGGATCTAGTTTCGAAGATATTTGTATCCAAAGTATCTAGTTGAACTGACGTTCAACCCAATCCCTTGGATGCGAATATCTCACGAAGGAACTTTTAATTAGGACTGCGGGTTTCAGTTCTTAATAAGAAATTAACAGACCTTTCCAGAAATGAAACAATTTAATTAAAATGTGAGAAAAAAAATTTCAAGATTTTTTGAAAATTTTCATGACCCCCACCCTATGACTTTTTTCAGAAATTGACTTTTCAAAAATGTTTATGAAATAAATCGAGATATGCATCAAAAGAAAGGTCTATTCAAACCCTATCCGAACCTGCAAACGTTTGGCTTCTACACGGTCTGGCTCCTTGGAAATTTGCATCCAAAGCAATTAACCTATTTCGTGCCCTCAGCTACCTACAAATGGGTTTGGATGGTGATATTTCTGAAACCAAGCCCTGAAAGAGGTTGTGGAAAAAAATCAAATTATTTAATTTGTGTGAGAGCTTTCCAAAACTGAAAACAAGAACCTTCTACGATGTTTGGTTCCAGAGATATACGCATCCAAAGTGAAATCGTTTTTTTTAACCCTCCCTTTGGATGGATACATTTCCTCAACCAAGCCTTCCAAAGAGGTCCGGTTTTCAGATTATACAGTCCCAGTTCAAGGAAATCCTATGCCTGAAAGCCAAAGGCTTCTGCAGGATCTAGTTTCGAAGATATTTGTATCCAAAGTATCTAGTTGAACTGACGTTCAACCCAATCCCTTGGATGCGAATATCTCACGAAGGAACTTTTAATTAGGACTGCGGGTTTCAGTTCTTAATAAGAAATTAACAGACCTTTCCAGAAATGAAACAATTTAATTAAAATGTGAGAAAAAAAATTTCAAGATTTTTTGAAAATTTTCATGACCCCCACCCTATGACTTTTTTCAGAAATTGACTTTTCAAAAATGTTTATGAAATAAATCGAGATATACATCAAAAGAAAGGTCTATTCAAACCCTATCCGAACCTGCAAACGTTTGGCTTCTACACGGTCTGGCTCCTTGGAAATTTGCATCCAAAGCAATTAACCTATTTCGTGCCCTCAGCTACCTACAAATGGGTTTGGATGGTGATATTTCTGAAACCAAGCCCTGAAAGAGGTTGCGGAAAAAAATCTATATTTAATTTGTGAGAGCTATCCAAAACTGAAAACAAGAACCTTCTACGATGTTTGGTTCCAGAGATATACGCATCCAAAGTGAAATCGTTTTTTTTAACCCTCCCTTTGGAAGGATACATTTCCTCAACCAAGCCTTCCAAAGAGGTCCGGTTTTCAGATTATACAGTCCCAGTTCAAGGCAATCCTATGCCTGAAAGCCAAAGGCTTCTGCAGGATCTAGTTTCGAAGATATTTTTGTATCCAAAGTATCTAGTTGAACTGACGTTCAACCCAATCCCTTGGATGCGAATATCTCACGAAGGAACTTTTAATTAGGACTGCGGGTTTCAGTTCTTAATAAGAAATTAACAGACCTTTCCAGAAATGAAACAATTTAATTAAAATGTGAGAAAAAAAATTTCAAGATTTTTTGAAAATTTTCATGACCCCCACCCTATGACTTTTTTCAGAAATTGACTTTTCAAAAATGTTTATGAAATAAATCGAGATATACATCAAAAGAAAGGTCTATTCAAACCCTATCCGAACCTGCAAACGTTTGGCTTCTACACGGTCTGGCTCCTTGGAAATTTGCATCCAAAGCAATTAACCTATTTCGTGCCCTCAGCTACCTACAAATGGGTTTGGATGGTGATATTTCTGAAACCAAGCCCTGAAAGAGGTTGCGGAAAAAAAATCTATCTATTTAATTTGTGAGAGCTTTCCAAAACTGAAAACAAGAACCTTCTACGATGTTTGGTTCCAGAGATATACGCATCCAAAGTGAAATCGTTTTTTTTAACCCTCCCTTTGGATGGATACATTTCCTCAACCAAGCCTTCCAAAGAGGTCCGGTTTTCAGATTATACAGTCCCAGTTCAAGGCAATCCTATGCCTGAAAGCCAAAGGCTTCTGCAGGATCTAGTTTCGAAGATATTTGTATCCAAAGTATCTAGTTGAACTGACGTTCAACCCAATCCCTTGGATGCGAATATCTCACGAAGGAACTTTTAATTAGGACTGCGGGTTTCAGTTCTTAATAAGAAATTAACAGACCTTTCCAGAAATGAAACAATTTAATTAAAATGTGAGAAAAAAAATTTCAAGATTTTTTGAAAATTTTCATGACCCCCACCCTATGACTTTTTTCAGAAATTGACTTTTCAAAAATGTTTATGAAATAAATCGAGATATACATCAAAAGAAAGGTCTATTCAAACCCTATCCGAACCTGCAAACGTTTAGCTTCTACACGGTCTGGCTCCTTGGAAATTTGCATCCAAAGCAATTAACCTATTTCGTGCCCTCAGCTACCTACAAATGGGTTTGGATGGTGATATTTCTGAAACCAAGCCCTGAAAGAGGTTGCGGAAAAAAAAACTATGTATTTAATTTGTGAGAGCTTTCCAAAACTGAAAACAAGAACCTTCTACGATGTTTGGTTCCAGAGATATACGCATCCAAAGTGAAATCGTTTTTTTTAACCCTCCCTTTGGATGGATACATTTCCTCAACCAAGCCTTCCAAAGAGGTCCGGTTTTCAGATTATACAGTCCCAGTTCAAGGCAATCCTATGCCTGAAAGCCAAAGGCTTCTGCAGGATCTAGTTTCGAAGATATTTGTATCCAAAGTATCTAGTTGAACTGACGTTCAACCCAATCCCTTGGATGCGAATATCTCACGAAGGAACTTTTAATTAGGACTGCGGGTTTCAGTTCTTAATAAGAAATTAACAGACCTTTCCAGAAATGAAACAATTTAATTAAAATGTGAGAAAAAAAATTTCAAGATTTTTTGAAAATTTTCATGACCCCCACCCTATGACTTTTTTCAGAAATTGACTTTTCAAAAATGTTTATGAAATAAATCGAGATATGCATCAAAAGAAAGGTCTATTCAAACCCTATCCGAACCTGCAAACGTTTGGCTTCTACACGGTCTGGCTCCTTGGAAATTTGCATCCAAAGCAATTAACCTATTTCGTGCCCTCAGCTACCTACAAATGGGTTTGGATGGTGATATTTCTGAAACCAAGCTCTGAAAGAGGTTGTGGAAAAAAATCAAATTATTTAATTTGTGTGAGAGCTTTCCAAAACTGAAAACAAGAACCTTCTACGATGTTTGGTTCCAGAGATATACGCATCCAAAGTGAAATCGTTTTTTTTAACCCTCCCTTTGGATGGATACATTTCCTCAACCAAGCCTTCCAAAGAGGTCCGGTTTTCAGATTATACAGTCCCAGTTCAAGGAAATCCTATGCCTGAAAGCCAAAGGCTTCTGCAGGATCTAGTTTCGAAGATATTTGTATCCAAAGTATCTAGTTGAACTGACGTTCAACCCAATCCCTTGGATGCGAATATCTCACGAAGGAACTTTTAATTAGGACTGCGGGTTTCAGTTCTTAATAAGAAATTAACAGACCTTTCCAGAAATGAAACAATTTAATTAAAATGTGAGAAAAAAAATTTCAAGATTTTTTGAAAATTTTCATGACCCCCACCCTATGACTTTTTTCAGAAATTGACTTTTCAAAAATGTTTATGAAATAAATCGAGATATACATCAAAAGAAAGGTCTATTCAAACCCTATCCGAACCTGCAAACGTTTGGCTTCTACACGGTCTGGCTCCTTGGAAATTTGCATCCAAAGCAATTAACCTATTTCGTGCCCTCAGCTACCTACAAATGGGTTTGGATGGTGATATTTCTGAAACCAAGCCCTGAAAGAGGTTGCGGAAAAAAATCTATATTTAATTTGTGAGAGCTTTCCAAAACTGAAAACAAGAACCTTCTACGATGTTTGGTTCCAGAGATATACGCATCCAAAGTGAAATCGTTTTTTTTAACCCTCCCTTTGGATGGATACATTTCCTCAACCAAGCCTTCCAAAGAGGTCCGGTTTTCAGATTATACAGTCCCAGTTCAAAGCAATCCTATGCCTGAAAGCCAAAGGCTTCTGCAGGATCTAGTTTCGAAGATATTTGTATCCAAAGTATCTAGTTGAACTGACGTTCAACCCAATCCCTTGGATGCGAATATCTCACGAAGGAACTTTTAATTAGGACTGCGGGTTTCAGTTCTTAATAAGAAATTAACAGACCTTTCCAGAAATGAAACAATTTAATTAAAATGTGAGAAAAAAAATTTCAAGATTTTTTGAAAATTTTCATGACCCCCACCCTATGACTTTTTTCAGAAATTGACTTTTCAAAAATGTTTATGAAATAAATCGAGATATACATCAAAAGAAAGGTCTATTCAAACCCTATCCGAACCTGCAAACGTTTGGCTTCTACACGGTCTGGCTCCTTGGAAATTTGCATCCAAAGCAATTAACCTATTTCGTGCCCTCAGCTACCTACAAATGGGTTTGGATGGTGATATTTCTGAAACCAAGCCCTGAAAGAGGTTGCGGAAAAAAAAATCTATCTATTTAATTTATGAGAGCTTTCCAAAACTGAAAACAAGAACCTTCTACGATGTTTGGTTCCAGAGATATACGCATCCAAAGTGAAATCGTTTTTTTTAACCCTCCCTTTGGATGGATACATTTCCTCAACCAAGCCTTCCAAAGAGGTCCGGTTTTCAGATTATACAGTCCCAGTTCAAGGCAATCCTATGCCTGAAAGCCAAAGGCTTCTGCAGGATCTAGTTTCGAAGATATTTGTATCCAAAGTATCTAGTTGAACTGACGTTCAACCCAATCCCTTGGATGCGAATATCTCACGAAGGAACTTTTAATTAGGACTGCGGGTTTCAGTTCCTAATAAGAAATTAACAGACCTTTCCAGAAATGAAACAATTTAATTAAAATGTGAGAAAAAAAATTTCAAGATTTTTTGAAAATTTTCATGACCCCCACCCTATGACTTTTTTCAGAAATTGACTTTTCAAAAATGTTTATGAAATAAATCGAGATATACATCAAAAGAAAGGTCTATTCAAACCCTATCCGAACCTGCAAACGTTTGGCTTCTACACGGTCTGGCTCCTTGGAAATTTGCATCCAAAGCAATTAACCTATTTCGTGCCCTCAGCTACCTACAAATGGGTTTGGATGGTGATATTTCTGAAACCAAGCCCTGAAAGAGGTTGCGGAAAAAAAATCTATTTATTTAATTTGTGAGAGCTTTCCAAAACTGAAAACAAGAACCTTCTACGATGTGTGGTTCCAGAGATATACGCATCCAAAGTGAAATCGTTTTTTTTAACCCTCCCTTTGGATGGATACATTTCCTCAACCAAGCCTTCCAAAGAGGTCCGGTTTTCAGATTATACAGTCCCAGTTCAAGGCAATCCTATGCCTGAAAGCCAAAGGCTTCTGCAGGATCTAGTTTCGAAGATATTTTTGTATCCAAAGTATCTAGTTGAACTGACGTTCAACCCAATCCTTTGGATGCGAATATCTCACGAAGGAACTTTTTATTAGGACTGCGGGTTTCAGTTCCTAATAAGAAATTAACAGACCTTTCCAGAAATGAAACAATTTAATTAAAATGTGAGAAAAAAAATTTCAAGATTTTTTGAAAATTTTCATGACCCCCACCCTATGACTTTTTTCAGAAATTGACTTTTCAAAAATGTTTATGAAATAAATCGAGATATACATCAAAAGAAAGGTCTATTCAAACCCTATCCGAACCTGCAAACGTTTGGCTTCTACACGGTCTGGCTCCTTGGAAATTTGCATCCAAAGCAATTAACCTATTTCGTGCCCTCAGCTACCTACAAATGGGTTTGGATGGTGATATTTCTGAAACCAAGCCCTGAAAGAGGTTGCGGAAAAAAAATCTATTTATTTAATTTGTGAGAGCTTTCCAAAACTGAAAACAAGAACCTTCTACGATGTGTGGTTCCAGAGATATACGCATCCAAAGTGAAATCGTTTTTTTTAACCCTCCCTTTGGATGGATACATTTCCTCAACCAAGCCTTCCAAAGAGGTCCGGTTTTCAGATTATACAGTCCCAGTTCAAGGCAATCCTATGCCTGAAAGCCAAAGGCTTCTGCAGGATCTAGTTTCGAAGATATTTTTGTATCCAAAGTATCTAGTTGAACTGACGTTCAACCCAATCCTTTGGATGCGAATATCTCACGAAGGAACTTTTAATTAGGACTGCGGGTTTCAGTTCTTAATAAGAAATTAACAGACCTTTCCAGAAATGAAACAATTTAATTAAAATGTGAGAAAAAAAATTTCAAGATTTTTTGAAAATTTTCATGACCCCCACCCTATGACTTTTTTCAGAAATTGACTTTTCAAAAATGTTTATGAAATAAATCGAGATAAACATCAAAAGAAAGGTCTATTCAAACCCTATCCGAACCTGCAAACGTTTGGCTTCTACACGGTCTGGCTCCTTGGAAATTTGCATCCAAAGCAATAAACCTATTTCGTGCCCTCAGCTACCAACAAATGGGTTTGGATGGTGATATTTCTGAAAACAAGCCCTGAAAGAGGTTGCGGAAAAAAAATCTATCTATTTAATTTGTGAGAGCTTTCCAAAACTGAAAACAAGAACCTTCTACGATGTTTGGTTCCAGAGATATACGCATCCAAAGTGAAATCGTTTTTTTTAACCCTCCCTTTGGATGGATACATTTCCTCAACCAAGCCTTCCAAAGAGGTCCGGTTTTCAGATTATACAGTCCCAGTTCAAGGCAATCCTATGCCTGAAAGCCAAAGGCTTCTGCAGGATCTAGTTTCGAAGATATTTGTATCCAAAGTATCTAGTTGAACTCACGTTCAACCCAATCCCTTGGATGCGAATATCTCACGAAGGAACTTTTAATTAGGACTGCGGGTTTCAGTTCTTAATAAGAAATTAACAGACCTTTCCAGAAATGAAACAATTTAATTAAAATGTGAGAAAAAAAATTTCAAGATTTTTTGAAAATTTTCATGACCCCCACCCTATGACTTTTTTCAGAAATTGACTTTTCAAAAATGTTTATGAAATAAATCGAGATATACATCAAAAGAAAGGTCTATTCAAACCCTATCCGAACCTGCAAACGTTTGGCTTCTACACGGTCTGGCTCCTTGGAAATTTGCATCCAAAGCAATTAACCTATTTCGTGCCCTCAGCTACCTACAAATGGGTTTGGATGGTGATATTTCTGAAACCAAGCCCTGAAAGAGGTTGCGGAAAAAAAATCTACTTATTTAATTTGTGAGAGCTTTCCAAAACTGAAAACAAGAACCTTCTACGATGTGTGGTTCCAGAGATATACGCATCCAAAGTGAAATCGTTTTTTTTAACCCTCCCTTTGGATGGATACATTTCCTCAACCAAGCCTTCCAAAGAGGTCCGGTTTTCAGATTATACAGTCCCAGTTCAAGGCAATCCTATGCCTGAAAGCCAAAGGCTTCTGCAGGATCTAGTTTCGAAGATATTTTTGTATCCAAAGTATCTAGTTGAACTGACGTTCAACCCAATCCTTTGGATGCGAATATCTCACGAAGGAACTTTTAATTAGGACTGCGGGTTTCAGTTCTTAATAAGAAATTAACAGACCTTTCCAGAAATGAAACAATTTAATTAAAATGTGAGAAAAAAAATTTCAAGATTTTTTGAAAATTTTCATGACCCCCACCCTATGACTTTTTTCAGAAATTGACTTTTCAAAAATGATTATGAAATAAATCGAGATATACATCAAAAGAAAGGTCTATTCAAACCCTATCCGAACCTGCAAACGTTTGGCTTCTACACGGTCTGGCTCCTTGGAAATTTGCATCCAAAGCAATTAACCTATTTCGTGCCCTCAGCTACCTACAAATGGGTTTGGATGGTGATATTTCTGAAACCAAGCCCTGAAAGAGGTTGCGGAAAAAAAATCTATCTATTTAATTTGTGAGAGCTTTCCAAAACTGAAAACAAGAACCTTCTACGATGTTTGGTTCCAGAGATATACGCATCCAAAGTGAAATCGTTTTTTTAACCCTCCCTTTGGATGGATACATTTCCTCAACCAAGCCTTCCAAAGAGGTCCGGTTTTCAGATTATACAGTCCCAGTTCAAGGCAATCCTATGCCTGAAAGCCAAAGGCTTCTGCAGGATCTAGTTTCGAAGATATTTTTGTATCCAAAGTATCTAGTTGAACTGACGTTCAACCCAATCCTTTGGATGCGAATATCTCACGAAGGAACTTTTAATTAGGACTGCGGGTTTCAGTTCTTAATAAGAAATTAACAGACCTTTCCAGAAATGAAACAATTTAATTAAAATGTGAGAAAAAAAATTTCAAGATTTTTTGAAAATTTTCATGACCCCCACCCTATGACTTTTTTCAGAAATTGACTTTTCAAAAATGTTTATGAAATAAATCGAGATAAACATCAAAAGAAAGGTCTATTCAAACCCTATCCGAACCTGCAAACGTTTGGCTTCTACACGGTCTGGCTCCTTGGAAATTTGCATCCAAAGCAATAAACCTATTTCGTGCCCTCAGCTACCAACAAATGGGTTTGGATGGTGATATTTCTGAAAACAAGCCCTGAAAGAGGTTGCGGAAAAAAAATCTATCTATTTAATTTGTGAGAGCTTTCCAAAACTGAAAACAAGAACCTTCTACGATGTTTGGTTCCAGAGATATACGCATCCAAAGTGAAATCGTTTTTTTTAACCCTCCCTTTGGATGGATACATTTCCTCAACCAAGCCTTCCAAAGAGGTCCGGTTTTCAGATTATACAGTCCCAGTTCAAGGCAATCCTATGCCTGAAAGCCAAAGGCTTCTGCAGGATCTAGTTTCGAAGATATTTGTATCCAAAGTATCTAGTTGAACTCACGTTCAACCCAATCCCTTGGATGCGAATATCTCACGAAGGAACTTTTAATTAGGACTGCGGGTTTCAGTTCTTAATAAGAAATTAACAGACCTTTCCAGAAATGAAACAATTTAATTAAAATGTGAGAAAAAAAATTTCAAGATTTTTTGAAAATTTTCATGACCCCCACCCTATGACTTTTTTCAGAAATTGACTTTTCAAAAATGTTTATGAAATAAATCGAGATATACATCAAAAGAAAGGTCTATTCAAACCCTATCCGAACCTGCAAACGTTTGGCTTCTACACGGTCTGGCTCCTTGGAAATTTGCATCCAAAGCAATTAACCTATTTCGTGCCCTCAGCTACCTACAAATGGGTTTGGATGGTGATATTTCTGAAACCAAGCCCTGAAAGAGGTTGCGGAAAAAAAATCTACTTATTTAATTTGTGAGAGCTTTCCAAAACTGAAAACAAGAACCTTCTACGATGTGTGGTTCCAGAGATATACGCATCCAAAGTGAAATCGTTTTTTTTAACCCTCCCTTTGGATGGATACATTTCCTCAACCAAGCCTTCCAAAGAGGTCCGGTTTTCAGATTATACAGTCCCAGTTCAAGGCAATCCTATGCCTGAAAGCCAAAGGCTTCTGCAGGATCTAGTTTCGAAGATATTTTTGTATCCAAAGTATCTAGTTGAACTGACGTTCAACCCAATCCTTTGGATGCGAATATCTCACGAAGGAACTTTTAATTAGGACTGCGGGTTTCAGTTCTTAATAAGAAATTAACAGACCTTTCCAGAAATGAAACAATTTAATTAAAATGTGAGAAAAAAAATTTCAAGATTTTTTGAAAATTTTCATGACCCCCACCCTATGACTTTTTTCAGAAATTGACTTTTCAAAAATGATTATGAAATAAATCGAGATATACATCAAAAGAAAGGTCTATTCAAACCCTATCCGAACCTGCAAACGTTTGGCTTCTACACGGTCTGGCTCCTTGGAAATTTGCATCCAAAGCAATTAACCTATTTCGTGCCCTCAGCTACCTACAAATGGGTTTGGATGGTGATATTTCTGAAACCAAGCCCTGAAAGAGGTTGCGGAAAAAAAATCTATCTATTTAATTTGTGAGAGCTTTCCAAAACTGAAAACAAGAACCTTCTACGATGTTTGGTTCCAGAGATATACGCATCCAAAGTGAAATCGTTTTTTTAACCCTCCCTTTGGATGGATACATTTCCTCAACCAAGCCTTCCAAAGAGGTCCGGTTTTCAGATTATACAGTCCCAGTTCAAGGCAATCCTATGCCTGAAAGCCAAAGGCTTCTGCAGGATCTAGTTTCGAAGATATTTTTGTATCCAAAGTATCTAGTTGAACTGACGTTCAACCCAATCCTTTGGATGCGAATATCTCACGAAGGAACTTTTAATTAGGACTGCGGGTTTCAGTTCTTAATAAGAAATTAACAGACCTTTCCAGAAATGAAACAATTTAATTAAAATGTGAGAAAAAAAATTTCAAGATTTTTTGAAAATTTTCATGACCCCCACCCTATGACTTTTTTCAGAAATTGACTTTTCAAAAATGTTTATGAAATAAATCGAGATAAACATCAAAAGAAAGGTCTATTCAAACCCTATCCGAACCTGCAAACGTTTGGCTTCTACACGGTCTGGCTCCTTTTCAGAAATTGACTTTTCAAAAATGTTTATGAAATAAATCGAGATAAACATCAAAAGAAAGGTCTATTCAAACCCTATCCGAACCTGCAAACGTTTGGCTTCTACACGGTCTGGCTCCTTGGAAATTTGCATCCAAAGCAATAAACCTATTTCGTGCCCTCAGCTACCAACAAATGGGTTTGGATGGTGATATTTCTGAAAACAAGCCCTGAAAGAGGTTGCGGAAAAAAAATCTATCTATTTAATTTGTGAGAGCTTTCCAAAACTGAAAACAAGAACCTTCTACGATGTTTGGTTCCAGAGATATACGCATCCAAAGTGAAATCGTTTTTTTTAACCCTCCCTTTGGATGGATACATTTCCTCAACCAAGCCTTCCAAAGAGGTCCGGTTTTCAGATTATACAGTCCCAGTTCAAGGCAATCCTATGCCTGAAAGCCAAAGGCTTCTGCAGGATCTAGTTTCGAAGATATTTGTATCCAAAGTATCTAGTTGAACTCACGTTCAACCCAATCCCTTGGATGCGAATATCTCACGAAGGAACTTTTAATTAGGACTGCGGGTTTCAGTTCTTAATAAGAAATTAACAGACCTTTCCAGAAATGAAACAATTTAATTAAAATGTGAGAAAAAAAATTTCAAGATTTTTTGAAAATTTTCATGACCCCCACCCTATGACTTTTTTCAGAAATTGACTTTTCAAAAATGTTTATGAAATAAATCGAGAAATACATCAAAAGAAAGGTCTATTCAAACCCTATCCGAACCTGCAAACGTTTGACTTCTACACGGTCTGGCTCCTTGGAAATTTGCATCCAAAGCAATTAACCTATTTCGTGCCCTCAGCTACCTACAAATGGGTTTGGATGGTGATATTTCTGAAACCAAGCCCTGAAAGAGGTTGCGGAAAAAAAATCTATCTATTTAATTTGTGAGAGCTTTCCAAAACTGAAAACAAGAACCTTCTACGATGTTTGGTTCCAGAGATATACGCATCCAAAGTGAAATCGTTTTTTTTAACCCTCCCTTTGGATGGATACATTTCCTCAACCAAGCCTTCCAAAGAGGTCCGGTTTTCAGATTATACAGTCCCAGTTCAAGGCAATCCTATGCCTGAAAGCCAAAGGCTTCTGCAGGATCTAGTTTCGAAGATATTTTTGTATCCAAAGTATCTAGTTGAACTGACGTTCAACCCAATCCCTTGGATGCGAATATCTCACGAAGGAACTTTTAATTAGGACTGCGGGTTTCAGTTCTTAATAAGAAATTAACAGACCTTTCCAGAAATGAAACAATTTAATTAAAATGTGAGAAAAAAAATTTCAAGATTTTTTGAAAATTTTCATGACCCCCACCCTATGACTTTTTTCAGAAATTGACTTTTCAAAAATGTTTATGAAATAAATCGAGATATACATCAAAAGAAAGGTCTATTCAAACCCTATCCGAACCTGCAAACGTTTGGCTTCTACACGGTCTGGCTCCTTGGAAATTTGCATCCAAAGCAATTAACCTATTTCGTGCCCTCAGCTACCTACAAATGGGTTTGGATGGTGATATTTCTGAAACCAAGCCCTGAAAGAGGTAGCGGAAAAAAAATCTATCTATTTAATTTGTGAGAGCTTTCCAAAACTGAAAACAAGAACCTTCTACGATGTTTGGTTCCAGAGATATACGCATCCAAAGTGAAATCGTTTTTTTTAACCCTCCCTTTGGATGGATACATTTCCTCAACCAAGCCTTCCAAAGAGGTCCGGTTTTCAGATTATACAGTCCCAGTTCAAGGCAATCCTATGCCTGAAAGCCAAAGGCTTCTGCAGGATCTAGTTTCAAAGATATTTGTATCCAAAGTATCTAGTTGAACTGACGTTCAACCCAATCCTTTGGATGCGAATATCTCACGAAGGAACTTTTAATTAGGACTGCGGGTTTCAGTTCTTAATAAGAAATTAACAGACCTTTCCAGAAATGAAACAATTTAATTAAAATGTCAGAAAAAAAATTTCAAGATTTTTTGAAAATTTTCATGACCCCCACCCTATGACTTTTTTCAGAAATTGACTTTTCAAAAATGATTATGAAATAAATCGAGATATACATCAAAAGAAAGGTCTATTCAAACCCTATCCGAACCTACAAACGTTTGGAAATTTGCATCCAAAGCAATTAACCTATTTCGTGCCCTCAGCTACCTACAAATGGGTTTGGATGGTGATATTTCTGAAACCAAGCCCTGAAAGAGGTTGCGGAAAAAAAATCTATCTATTTAATTTGTGAGAGCTTTCCAAAACTGAAAACAAGAACCTTCTACGATGTTTGGTTCCAGAGATATACGCATCCAAAGTGAAATCGTTTTTTTTAACCCTCCCTTTGGATGGATACATTTCCTCAACCAAGCCTTCCAAAGAGGTCCGGTTTTCAGATTATACAGTCCCAGTTCAAGGCAATCCTATGCCTGAAAGCCAAAGGCTTCTGCAGGATCTAGTTTCGAAGATATTTGTATCCAAAGTATCTAGTTGAACTGACGTTCAACCCAATCCCTTGGATGCGAATATCTCACGAAGGAACTTTTAATTAGGATTGCGGGTTTCAGTTCTTTATAAGAAATTAACAGACCTTTCCAGAAATGAAACAATTTAATTAAAATGTGAGAAAAAAAATTTCAAGATTTTTTGAAAATTTTCATGACCCCCACCCTATGACTTTTTTCAGAAATTGACTTTTCAAAAATGTTTATGAAATAAATCGAGATATACATCAAAAGAAAGGTCTATTCAAACCCTATCCGAACCTGCAAACGTTTAGCTTCTACACGGTCTGGCTCCTTGGAAATTTGCATCCAAAGCAATTAACCTATTTCGTGCCCTCAGCTACCTACAAATGGGTTTGGATGGTGATATTTCTGAAACCAAGCCCTGAAAGAGGTTGCGGAAAAAAAAACTATCTATTTAATTTGTGAGAGCTTTCCAAAACTGAAAACAAGAACCTTCTACGATGTTTGGTTCCAGAGATATACGCATCCAAAGTGAAATCGTTTTTTTTAACCCTCCCTTTGGATGGATACATTTCCTCAACCAAGCCTTCCAAAGAGGTCCGGGTTTCAGATTATACAGTCCCAGTTCAAGGCAATCCTATGCCTGAAAGCCAAAGGCTTCTGCAGGATCTAGTTTCGAAGATATTTGTATCCAAAGTATCTAGTTGAACTGACGTTCAACCCAATCCCTTGGATGCGAATATCTCACGAAGGAACTTTTAATTAGGACTGCGGGTTTCAGTTCTTAATAAGAAATTAACAGACCTTTCCAGAAATGAAACAATTTAATTAAAATGTGAGAAAAAAAATTTCAAGATTTTTTGAAAATTTTCATGACCCCCACCCTATGACTTTTTTCAGAAATTGACTTTTCAAAAATGTTTATGAAATAAATCGAGATATCCATCAAAAGAAAGGTCTATTCAAACCCTATCCGAACCTGCAAACGTTTGGCTTCTACACGGTCTGGCTCCTTGGAAATTTGCATCCAAAGCAATTAACCTATTTCGTGCCCTCAGCTACCTACAAATGGGTTTGGATGGTGATATTTCTGAAACCAAGCCCTGAACGAGGTTGTGGAAAAAAATCAAATTATTTAATTTGTGAGAGCTTTCCAAAACTGAAAACAAGAACCTTCTACGATGTTTGGTTCCAGAGATATACGCATCCAAAGTGAAATCGTTTTTTTTAACCCTCCCTTTGGATGGATACATTTCCTCAACCAAGCCTTCCAAAGAGGTCCGGTTTTCAGATTATACAGTCCCAGTTCAAGGCAATCCTATGCCTGAAAGCCAAAGGCTTCTGCAGGATCTAGTTTCGAAGATATTTGTATCCAAAGTATCTAGTTGAACTCACGTTCAACCCAATCCCTTGGATGCGAATATCTCACGAAGGAACTTTTAATTAGGACTGCGGGTTTCAGTTCTTAATAAGAAATTAACAGACCTTTCCAGAAATGAAACAATTTAATTAAAATGTGAGAAAAAAATTTCAAGATTTTTTGAAAATTTTCATGACCCCCACCCTATGACTTTTTTCAGAAATTGACTTTTCAAAATGTTTATGAAATAAATCGAGATATACATCAAAAGAAAGGTCTATTCAAACCCTATCCGAACCTGCAAACGTTTGGCTTCTACACGGTCTGGCTCCTTGGAAATTTGCATCCAAAGCAATTAACCTATTTCGTGCCCTCAGCTACCTACAAATGGGTTTGGATGGTGATATTTCTGAACCAAGCCCTGAAAGAGGTTGCGGAAAAAAAATCTACTTATTTAATTTGTGAGAGCTTTCCAAAACTGAAAACAAGAACCTTCTACGATGTGTGGTTCCAGAGATATACGCATCCAAAGTGAAATCGTTTTTTAACCCTCCCTTTGGATGGATACATTTCCTCAACCAAGCCTTCCAAAGAGGTCCGGTTTTCAGATTATACAGTCCCAGTTCAAGGCAATCCTATGCCTGAAAGCCAAAGGCTTCTGCAGGATCTAGTTTCGAAGATATTTTTGTATCCAAAGTATCTAGTTGAACTGACGTTCAACCCAATCCTTTGGATGCGAATATCTCACGAAGGAACTTTTAATTAGGACTGCGGGTTTCAGTTCTTAATAAGAAATTAACAGACCTTTCCAGAAATGAAACAATTTAATTAAAATGTGAGAAAAAAAATTTCAAGATTTTTTGAAAATTTTCATGACCCCCACCCTATGACTTTTTTCAGAAATTGACTTTTCAAAAATGATTATGAAATAAATCGAGATATACATCAAAAGAAAGGTCTATTCAAACCCTATCCGAACCTGCAAACGTTTGGCTTCTACACGGTCTGGCTCCTTGGAAATTTGCATCCAAAGCAATTAACCTATTTCGTGCCCTCAGCTACCTACAAATGGGTTTGGATGGTGATATTTCTGAAACCAAGCCCTGAAAGAGGTTGCGGAAAAAAAATCTATCTATTTAATTTGTGAGAGCTTTCCAAAACTGAAAACAAGAACCTTCTACGATGTTTGGTTCCAGAGATATACGCATCCAAAGTGAAATCGTTTTTTTAACCCTCCCTTTGGATGGATACATTTCCTCAACCAAGCCTTCCAAAGAGGTCCGGTTTTCAGATTATACAGTCCCAGTTCAAGGCAATCCTATGCCTGAAAGCCAAAGGCTTCTGCAGGATCTAGTTTCGAAGATATTTTTGTATCCAAAGTATCTAGTTGAACTGACGTTCAACCCAATCCTTTGGATGCGAATATCTCACGAAGGAACTTTTAATTAGGACTGCGGGTTTCAGTTCTTAATAAGAAATTAACAGACCTTTCCAGAAATGAAACAATTTAATTAAAATGTGAGAAAAAAAATTTCAAGATTTTTTGAAAATTTCATGACCCCCACCCTATGACTTTTTTCAGAAATTGACTTTTCAAAAATGTTTATGAAATAAATCGAGATAAACATCAAAAGAAAGGTCTATTCAAACCCTATCTGAACCTGCAAACGTTTGGCTTCTACACGGTCTGGCTCCTTGGAAATTTGCATCCAAAGCAATAAACCTATTTCGTGCCCTCAGCTACCAACAAATGGGTTTGGATGGTGATATTTCTGAAAACAAGCCCTGAAAGAGGTTGCGGAAAAAAAATCTATCTATTTAATTTGTGAGAGCTTTCCAAAACTGAAAACAAGAACCTTCTACGATGTTTGGTTCCAGAGATATACGCATCCAAAGTGAAATCGTTTTTTTTAACCCTCCCTTTGGATGGATACATTTCCTCAACCAAGCCTTCCAAAGAGGTCCGGTTTTCAGATTATACAGTCCCAGTTCAAGGCAATCCTATGCCTGAAAGCCAAAGGCTTCTGCAGGATCTAGTTTCGAAGATATTTGTATCCAAAGTATCTAGTTGAACTCACGTTCAACCCAATCCCTTGGATGCGAATATCTCACGAAGGAACTTTTAATTAGGACTGCGGGTTTCAGTTCTTAATAAGAAATTAACAGACCTTTCCAGAAATGAAACAATTTAATTAAAATGTGAGAAAAAAAATTTCAAGATTTTTGAAAATTTTCATGACCCCCACCCTATGACTTTTTTCAGAAATTGACTTTTCAAAAATGTTTATGAAATAAATCGAGATATACATCAAAAGAAAGGTCTATTCAAACCCTATCCGAACCTGCAAACGTTTGGCTTCTACACGGTCTGGCTCCTTGGAAATTTGCATCCAAAGCAATTAACCTATTTCGTGCCCTCAGCTACCTACAAATGGGTTTGGATGGTGATATTTCTGAAACCAAGCCCTGAAAGAGGTTGCGGAAAAAAAATCTATCTATTTAATTTGTGAGAGCTTTCCAAAACTGAAAACAAGAACCTTCTACGATGTTTGGTGCCAGAGATATACGCATCCAAAGTGAAATCGTTTTTTTTAACCCTCCCTTTGGATGGATACATTTCCTCAACCAAGCCTTCCAAAGAGGTCCGGTTTTCAGATTATACAGTCCCAGTTCAAGGCAATCCTATGCCTGAAAGCCAAAGGCTTCTGCAGGATCTAGTTTGGAAGATATTTTTGTATCCAAAGTATCTAGTTGAACTGACGTTCAACCCAATCCCTTGGATGCGAATATCTCACGAAGGAACTTTTAATTAGGACTGCGGGTTTCAGTTCTTAATAAGAAATTAACAGACCTTTCCAGAAATGAAACAATTTAATTAAAATGTGAGAAAAAAAATTTCAAGATTTTTTGAAAATTTTCATGACCCCCACCCTATGACTTTTTTCAGAAATTGACTTTTCAAAAATGTTTATGAAATAAATCGAGATATACATCAAAAGAAAGGTCTATTCAAACCCTATCCGAACCTGCAAACGTTTGGCTTCTACACGGTCTGGCTCCTTGGAAATTTGCATCCAAAGCAATTAACCTATTTCGTGCCCTCAGCTACCTACAAATGGGTTTGGATGGTGATATTTCTGAAACCAAGCCCTGAAAGAGGTTGCGGAAAAAAAATCTATCTATTTAATTTGTGAGAGCTTTCCAAAACTGAAAACAAGAACCTTCTACGATGTTTGGTTCCAGAGATATACGCATCCAAAGTGAAATCGTTTTTTTTAACCCTCCCTTTGGATGGATACATTTCCTCAACCAAGCCTTCCAAAGAGGTCCGGTTTTCAGATTATACAGTCCCAGTTCAAGGCAATCCTATGCCTGAAAGCCAAAGGCTTCTGCAGGATCTAGTTTCAAAGATATTTGTATCCAAAGTATCTAGTTGAACTGACGTTCAACCCAATCCTTTGGATGCGAATATCTCACGAAGGAACTTTTAATTAGGACTGCGGGTTTCAGTTCTTAATAAAAATTAACAGACCTTTCCAGAAATGAAACAATTTAATTAAAATGTGAGAAAAAAAATTTCAAGATTTTTTGAAAATTTTCATGACCCCCACCCTATGACTTTTTTCAGAAATTGACTTTTCAAAATGTTTATGAAATAAATCGAGATAAACATCAAAAGAAAGGTCTATTCAAACCCTATCCGAACCTGCAAACGTTTGGCTTCTACACGGTCTGGCTCCTTGGAAATTTGCATCCAAAGCAATAAACCTATTTCGTGCCCTCAGCTACCAACAAATGGGTTTGGATGGTGATATTTCTGAAAACAAGCCCTGAAAGAGGTTGCGGAAAAAAAATCTATCTATTTAATTTGTGAGAGCTTTCCAAAACTGAAAACAAGAACCTTCTACGATGTTTGGTTCCAGAGATATACGCATCCAAAGTGAAATCGTTTTTTTTAACCCTCCCTTTGGATGGATACATTTCCTCAACCAAGCCTTCCAAAGAGGTCCGGTTTTCAGATTATACAGTCCCAGTTCAAGGCAATCCTATGCCTGAAAGCCAAAGGCTTCTGCAGGATCTAGTTTCGAAGATATTTGTATCCAAAGTATCTAGTTGAACTCACGTTCAACCCAATCCCTTGGATGCGAATATCTCACGAAGGAACTTTTAATTAGGACTGCGGGTTTCAGTTCTTAATAAGAAATTAACAGACCTTTCCAGAAATGAAACAATTTAATTAAAATGTGAGAAAAAAAATTTCAAGATTTTTTGAAAATTTTCATGACCCCCACCCTATGACTTTTTTCAGAAATTGACTTTTCAAAAATGTTTATGAAATAAATCGAGATATACATCAAAAGAAAGGTCTATTCAAACCCTATCCGAACCTGCAAACGTTTGGCTTCTACACGGTCTGGCTCCTTGGAAATTTGCATCCAAAGCAATTAACCTATTTCGTGCCCTCAGCTACCTACAAATGGGTTTGGATGGTGATATTTCTGAAACCAAGCCCTGAAAGAGGTGCGGAAAAAAAATCTATCTATTTAATTTGTGAGAGCTTTCCAAAACTGAAAACAAGAACCTTCTACGATGTTTGGTTCCAGAGATATACGCATCCAAAGTGAAATCGTTTTTTTTAACCCTCCCTTTGGATGGATACATTTCCTCAACCAAGCCTTCCAAAGAGGTCCGGTTTTCAGATTATACAGTCCCAGTTCAAGGCAATCCTATGCCTGAAAGCCAAAGGCTTCTGCAGGATCTAGTTTCAAAGATATTTGTATCCAAAGTATCTAGTTGAACTGACGTTCAACCCAATCCTTTGGATGCGAATATCTCACGAAGGAACTTTTAATTAGGACTGCGGGTTTCAGTTCTTAATAAAAATTAACAGACCTTTCCAGAAATGAAACAATTTAATTAAAATGTGAGAAAAAAAATTTCAAGATTTTTTGAAAATTTTCATGACCCCCACCCTATGACTTTTTTCAGAAATTGACTTTTCAAAAATGTTTATGAAATAAATCGAGATAAACATCAAAAGAAAGGTCTATTCAAACCCTATCCGAACCTGCAAACGTTTGGCTTCTACACGGTCTGGCTCCTTGGAAATTTGCATCCAAAGCAATAAACCTATTTCGTGCCCTCAGCTACCAACAAATGGGTTTGGATGGTGATATTTCTGAAAACAAGCCCTGAAAGAGGTTGCGGAAAAAAAATCTATCTATTTAATTTGTGAGAGCTTTCCAAAACTGAAAACAAGAACCTTCTACGATGTTTGGTTCCAGAGATATACGCATCCAAAGTGAAATCGTTTTTTTTAACCCTCCCTTTGGATGGATACATTTCCTCAACCAAGCCTTCCAAAGAGGTCCGGTTTTCAGATTATACAGTCCCAGTTCAAGGCAATCCTATGCCTGAAAGCCAAAGGCTTCTGCAGGATCTAGTTTCGAAGATATTTGTATCCAAAGTATCTAGTTGAACTCACGTTCAACCCAATCCCTTGGATGCGAATATCTCACGAAGGAACTTTTAATTAGGACTGCGGGTTTCAGTTCTTAATAAGAAATTAACAGACCTTTCCAGAAATGAAACAATTTAATTAAAATGTGAGAAAAAAAATTTCAAGATTTTTTGAAAATTTTCATGACCCCCACCCTATGACTTTTTTCAGAAATTGACTTTTCAAAAATGTTTATGAAATAAATCGAGATATACATCAAAAGAAAGGTCTATTCAAACCCTATCCGAACCTGCAAACGTTTGGCTTCTACACGGTCTGGCTCCTTGGAAATTTGCATCCAAAGCAATTAACCTATTTCGTGCCCTCAGCTACCTACAAATGGGTTTGGATGGTGATATTTCTGAAACCAAGCCCTGAAAGAGGTTGCGGAAAAAAAATCTATCTATTTAATTTGTGAGAGCTTTCCAAAACTGAAAACAAGAACCTTCTACGATGTTTGGTTCCAGAGATATACGCATCCAAAGTGAAATCGTTTTTTTTAACCCTCCCTTTGGATGGATACATTTCCTCAACCAAGCCTTCCAAAGAGGTCCGGTTTTCAGATTATACAGTCCCAGTTCAAGGCAATCCTATGCCTGAAAGCCAAAGGCTTCTGCAGGATCTAGTTTCAAAGATATTTGTATCCAAAGTATCTAGTTGAACTGACGTTCAACCCAATCCTTTGGATGCGAATATCTCACGAAGGAACTTTTAATTAGGACTGCGGGTTTCAGTTCTTAATAAGAAATTAACAGACCTTTCCAGAAATGAAACAATTTAATTAAAATGTGAGAAAAAAAATTTCAAGATTTTTTGAAAATTTTCATGACCCCCACCCTATGACTTTTTTCAGAAATTGACTTTTCAAAAATGTTTATGAAATAAATCGAGATAAACATCAAAAGAAAGGTCTATTCAAACCCTATCCGAACCTGCAAACGTTTGGCTTCTACACGGTCTGGCTCCTTGGAAATTTGCATCCAAAGCAATAAACCTATTTCGTGCCCTCAGCTACCAACAAATGGGTTTGGATGGTGATATTTCTGAAAACAAGCCCTGAAAGAGGTTGCGGAAAAAAAATCTATCTATTTAATTTGTGAGAGCTTTCCAAAACTGAAAACAAGAACCTTCTACGATGTTTGGTGCCAGAGATATACGCATCCAAAGTGAAATCGTTTTTTTTAACCCTCCCTTTGGATGGATACATTTCCTCAACCAAGCCTTCCAAAGAGGTCCGGTTTTCAGATTATACAGTCCCAGTTCAAGGCAATCCTATGCCTGAAAGCCAAAGGCTTCTGCAGGATCTAGTTTGGAAGATATTTTTGTATCCAAAGTATCTAGTTGAACTGACGTTCAACCCAATCCCTTGGATGCGAATATCTCACGAAGGAACTTTTAATTAGGACTGCGGGTTTCAGTTCTTAATAAGAAATTAACAGACCTTTCCAGAAATGAAACAATTTAATTAAAATGTGAGAAAAAAAATTTCAAGATTTTTTGAAAATTTTCATGACCCCCACCCTATGACTTTTTTCAGAAATTGACTTTTCAAAAATGTTTATGAAATAAATCGAGATATACATCAAAAGAAAGGTCTATTCAAACCCTATCCGAACCTGCAAACGTTTGGCTTCTACACGGTCTGGCTCCTTGGAAATTTGCATCCAAAGCAATTAACCTATTTCGTGCCCTCAGCTACCTACAAATGGGTTTGGATGGTGATATTTCTGAAACCAAGCCCTGAAAGAGGTTGCGGAAAAAAAATCTATCTATTTAATTTGTGAGAGCTTTCCAAAACTGAAAACAAGAACCTTCTACGATGTTTGGTTCCAGAGATATACGCATCCAAAGTGAAATCGTTTTTTTTAACCCTCCCTTTGGATGGATACATTTCCTCAACCAAGCCTTCCAAAGAGGTCCGGTTTTCAGATTATACAGTCCCAGTTCAAGGCAATCCTATGCCTGAAAGCCAAAGGCTTCTGCAGGATCTAGTTTCAAAGATATTTGTATCCAAAGTATCTAGTTGAACTGACGTTCAACCCAATCCTTTGGATGCGAATATCTCACGAAGGAACTTTTAATTAGGACTGCGGGTTTCAGTTCTTAATAAGAAATTAACAGACCTTTCCAGAAATGAAACAATTTAATTAAAATGTGAGAAAAAAAATTTCAAGATTTTTTGAAAATTTTCATGACCCCCACCCTATGACTTTTTTCAGAAATTGACTTTTCAAAAATGTTTATGAAATAAATCGAGATATACATCAAAAGAAAGGTCTATTCAAACCCTATCCGAACCTGCAAACGTTTGGCTTCTACACGGTCTGGCTCCTTGGAAATTTGCATCCAAAGCAATTAACCTATTTCGTGCCCTCAGCTACCTACAAATGGGTTTGGATGGTGATATTTCTGAAACCAAGCCCTGAAGAGGTTGCGGAAAAAAAATCTATCTATTTAATTTGTGAGAGCTTTCCAAAACTGAAAACAAGAACCTTCTACGATGTTTGGTTCCAGAGATATACGCATCCAAAGTGAAATCGTTTTTTTAACCCTCCCTTTGGATGGATACATTTCCTCAACCAAGCCTTCCAAAGAGGTCCGGTTTTCAGATTATACAGTCCCAGTTCAAGGCAATCCTATGGCCTGAAAGCCAAAGGCTTCTGCAGGATCTAGTTTCGAAGATATTTTTGTATCCAAAGTATCTAGTTGAACTGACGTTCAACCCAATCCTTTGGATGCGAATATCTCACGAAGGAACTTTTAATTAGGACTGCGGGTTTCAGTTCTTAATAAGAAATTAACAGACCTTTCCAGAAATGAAACAATTTAATTAAAATGTGAGAAAAAAAATTTCAAGATTTTTTGAAAATTTTCATGACCCCCACCCTATGACTTTTTTCAGAAATTGACTTTTCAAAAATGTTTATGAAATAAATCGAGATAAACATCAAAAGAAAGGTCTATTCAAACCCTATCCGAACCTGCAAACGTTTGGCTTCTACACGGTCTGGCTCCTTGGAAATTTGCATCAAAGCAATAAACCTATTTCGTGCCCTCAGCTACCAACAAATGGGTTTGGATGGTGATATTTCTGAAAACAAGCCCTGAAAGAGGTTGCGGAAAAAAAATCTATCTATTTAATTTGTGAGAGCTTTCCAAAACTGAAAACAAGAACCTTCTACGATGTTTGGTTCCAGAGATATACGCATCCAAAGTGAAATCGTTTTTTTTAACCCTCCCTTTGGATGGATACATTTCCTCAACCAAGCCTTCCAAAGAGGTCCGGTTTTCAGATTATACAGTCCCAGTTCAAGGCAATCCTATGCCTGAAAGCCAAAGGCTTCTGCAGGATCTAGTTTCGAAGATATTTGTATCCAAAGTATCTAGTTGAACTCACGTTCAACCCAATCCCTTGGATGCGAATATCTCACGAAGGAACTTTTAATTAGGACTGCGGGTTTCAGTTCTTAATAAGAAATTAACAGACCTTTCCAGAAATGAAACAATTTAATTAAAATGTGAGAAAAAAAATTTCAAGATTTTTTGAAAATTTTCATGACCCCCACCCTATGACTTTTTTTCAGAAATTGACTTTTCAAAAATGTTTATGAAATAAATCGAGATATACATCAAAAGAAAGGTCTATTCAAACCCTATCCGAACCTGCAAACGTTTGGCTTCTACACGGTCTGGCTCCTTGGAAATTTGCATCCAAAGCAATTAACCTATTTCGTGCCCTCAGCTACCTACAAATGGGGTTTGGATGGTGATATTTCTGAAACCAAGCCCTGAAAGAGGTTGCGGAAAAAAAATCTATTTATTTAATTTGTGAGAGCTTCCAAAACTGAAAACAAGAACCTTCTACGATGTTTGGTGCCAGAGATATACGCATCCAAAGTGAAATCGTTTTTTTTTACCCTCCCTTTGGATGGATACATTTCCTCAACCAAGCCTTCCAAAGAGGTCCGGTTTTTCAGATTATACAGTCCCAGTTCAAGGCAATCCTATGCCTGAAAGCCAAAGGCTTCTGCAGGATCTAGTTTGGAAGATATTTTTGTATCCAAAGTATCTAGTTGAACTGACGTTCAACCCAATCCCTTGGATGCGAATATCTCACGAAGGAACTTTTAATTAGGACTGCGGGTTTCAGTTCTTAATAAGAAATTAACAGACCTTTCCAGAAATGAAACAATTTAATTAAAATGTGAGAAAAAAAATTTCAAGATTTTTTGAAAATTTTCATGACCCCCACCCTATGACTTTTTTCAGAAATTGACTTTTCAAAAATGTTTATGAAATAAATCGAGATATACATCAAAAGAAAGGTCTATTCAAACCCTATCCGAACCTGCAAACGTTTGGCTTCTACACGGTCTGGCTCCTTGGAAATTTGCATCCAAAGCAATTAACCTATTTCGTGCCCTCAGCTACCTACAAATGGGTTTGGATGGTGATATTTCTGAAACCAAGCCCTGAAAGAGGTTGCGGAAAAAAAATCTAATTTAATTTGTGAGAGCTTTCCAAAACTGAAAACAAGAACCTTCTACGATGTTTGGTTCCAGAGATATACGCATCCAAAGTGAAATCGTTTTTTTTAACCCTCCCTTTGGATGGATACATTTCCTCAACCAAGCCTTCCAAAGAGGTCCGGTTTTCAGATTATACAGTCCCAGTTCAAGGCAATCCTATGCCTGAAAGCCAAAGGCTTCTGCAGGATCTAGTTTCAAAGATATTTGTATCCAAAGTATCTAGTTGAACTGACGTTCAACCCAATCCTTTGGATGCGAATATCTCACGAAGGAACTTTTAATTAGGACTGCGGGTTTCAGTTCTTAATAAGAAATTAACAGACCTTTCCAGAAATGAAACAATTTAATTAAAATGTGAGAAAAAAAATTTCAAGATTTTTTGAAAATTTTCATGACCCCCACCCTATGACTTTTTTCAGAAATTGACTTTTCAAAAATGTTTATGAAATAAATCGAGATATACATCAAAAGAAAGGTCTATTCAAACCCTATCCGAACCTACAAACGTTTGGCTTCTACACGGTCTGGCTCCTTGGAAATTTGCATCCAAAGCAATTAACCTATTTCGTGCCCTCAGCTACCTACAAATGGGTTTGGATTGGTGATATTTCTGAAACCAAGCCCTGAAAGAGGTTGCGGAAAAAAAATCTATCTATTTAATTTGTGAGAGCTTTCCAAAACTGAAAACAAGAACCTTCTACGATGTTTGGTTCCAGAGATATACGCATCCAAAGTGAAATCGTTTTTTTTAACCCTCCCTTTGGATGGATACATTTCCTCAACCAAGCCTTCCAAAGAGGTCCGGTTTTCAGATTATACAGTCCCAGTTCAAGGCAATCCTATGCCTGAAAGCCAAAGGCTTCTGCAGGATCTAGTTTCGAAGATATTTGTATCCAAAGTATCTAGTTGAACTGACGTTCAACCCAATCCCTTGGATGCGAATATCTCACGAAGGAACTTTTAATTAGGACTGCGGGTTTTCAGTTCTTAATAAGAAATTAACAGACCTTTCCAGAAATGAAACAATTTAATTAAAATGTGAGAAAAAAAATTTCAAGATTTTTTGAAAATTTTCATGACCCCCACCCTATGACTTTTTTCAGAAATTGACTTTTCAAAAATGTTTATGAAATAAATCGAGATATACATCAAAAGAAAGGTCTATTCAAACCCTATCCGAACCTGCAAACGTTTAGCTTCTACACGGTCTGGCTCCTGGAAATTTGCATCCAAAGCAATTAACCTATTTCGTGCCCTCAGCTACCTACAAATGGGTTTGGATGGTGATATTTCTGAAACCAAGCCCTGAAAGAGGTTGCGGAAAAAAAATCTATCTATTTAATTTGTGAGAGCTTTCCAAAACTGAAAACAAGAACCTTCTACGATGTTTGGTTCCAGAGATATACGCATCCAAAGTGAAATCGTTTTTTTTTAACCCTCCCTTTGGATGGATACATTTCCTCAACCAAGCCTTCCAAAGAGGTCCGGGTTTCAGATTATACAGTCCCAGTTCAAGGCAATCCTATGCCTGAAAGCCAAAGGCTTCTGCAGGATCTAGTTTCGAAGATATTTGTATCCAAAGTATCTAGTTGAACTGACGTTCAACCCAATCCCTTGGATGCGAATATCTCACGAAGGAACTTTTAATTAGGACTGCGGGTTTCAGTTCTTAATAAGAAATTAACAGACCTTTCCAGAAATGAAACAATTTAATTAAAATGTGAGAAAAAAAATTTCAAGATTTTTTGAAAATTTTCATGACCCCCACCCTATGACTTTTTTCAGAAATTGACTTTTCAAAAATGTTTATGAAATAAATCGAGATATCCATCAAAAGAAAGGTCTATTCAAACCCTATCCGAACCTGCAAACGTTTGGCTTCTACACGGTCTGGCTCCTTGGAAATTTGCATCCAAAGCAATTAACCTATTTCGTGCCCTCAGCTACCTACAAATGGGTTTGGATGGTGATATTTCTGAAACCAAGCCCTGAAAGAGGTTGTGGAAAAAAAAACTATCTATTTAATTTGTGAGAGCTTTCCAAAACTGAAAACAAGAACCTTCTACGATGTTTGGTTCCAGAGATATACGCATCCAAAGTGAAATCGTTTTTTTAACCCTCCCTTTGGATGGATACATTTCCTCAACCAAGCCTTCCAAAGAGGTCCGGTTTTCAGATTATACAGTCCCAGTTCAAGGCAATCCTATGCCTGAAAGCCAAAGGCTTCTGCAGATCTAGTTTCGAAGATATTGTATCCAAAGTATCTAGTTGAACTGACGTTCAACCCAATCCCTTGGATGCGAATATCTCACGAAGGAACTTTTAATTAGGACTGCGGGTTTCAGTTCTTAATAAGAAATTAACAGACCTTTCCAGAAATGAAACAATTTAATTAAAATGTGAGAAAAAAAATTTCAAGATTTTTTGAAAATTTTCATGACCCCCACCCTATGACTTTTTTCAGAAATTGACTTTTCAAAAATGTTTATGAAATAAATCGAGATATACATCAAAAGAAAGGTCTATTCAAACCCTATCCGAACCTACAAACGTTTGGCTTCTACACGGTCTGGCTCCTTGGAAATTTGCATCCAAAGCAATTAACCTATTTCGTGCCCTCAGCTACCTACAAATGGGTTTGGATGGTGATATTTCTGAAACCAAGCCCTGAAAGAGGTTGCGGAAAAAAAATCTATTTATTTAATTTGTGAGAGCTTTCCAAAACTGAAAACAAGAACCTTCTACGATGTTTGGTTCCAGAGATATACGCATCCAAAGTGAAATCGTTTTTTTTAACCCTCCCTTTGGATGGATACATTTCCTCAACCAAGCCTTCCAAAGAGGTCCGGGTTTCAGATTATACAGTCCCAGTTCAAGGCAATCCTATGCCTGAAAGCCAAAGGCTTCTGCAGGATCTAGTTTCGAAGATATTTGTATCCAAAGTATCTAGTTGAACTGACGTTCAACCCAATCCCTTGGATGCGAATATCTCACGAAGGAACTTTTAATTAGGACTGCGGGTTTCAGTTCTTAATAAGAAATTAACAGACCTTTCCAGAAATGAAACAATTTAATTAAAATGTGAGAAAAAAATTTCAAGATTTTTTGAAAATTTTCATGACCCCCACCCTATGACTTTTTTCAGAATTGACTTTTCAAAAATGTTTATGAAATAAATCGAGATATCCATCAAAAGAAAGGTCTATTCAAACCCTATCCGAACCTGCAAACGTTTGGCTTCTACACGGTCTGGCTCCTTGGAAATTTGCATCCAAAGCAATTAACCTATTTCGTGCCCTCAGCTACCTACAAATGGGTTTGGATGGTGATATTTCTGAAACCAAGCCCTGAAAGAGGTTGTGAAAAAAATCAAATTATTTAATTTGTGAGAGCTTTCCAAAACTGAAAACAAGAACCTTCTACGATGTTTGGTTCCAGAGATATACGCATCCAAAGTGAAATCGTTTTTTTAACCCTCCCTTTGGATGGATACATTTCCTCAACCAAGCCTTCCAAAGAGGTCCGGTTTTCAGATTATACAGTCCCAGTTCAAGGCAATCCTATGCCTGAAAGCCAAAGGCTTCTGCAGGATCTAGTTTCGAAGATATTTGTATCCAAAGTATCTAGTTGAACTGACGTTCAACCCAATCCCTTGGATGCAAATATCTCACGAAGGAACTTTTAATTAGGACTGCGGGTTTCAGTTCTTAATAAGAAATTAACAGACCTTTCCAGAAATGAAACAATTTAATTAAAATGTGAGAAAAAAAATTTCAAGATTTTTTGAAAATTTTCATGACCCCCACCCTATGACTTTTTCAGAAATTGACTTTTCAAAAATGTTTATGAAATAAATCGAGATATACATCAAAAGAAAGGTCTATTCAAACCCTATCCGAACCTGCAAACGTTTGGCTTCTACACGGTCTGGCTCCTTGGAAATTTGCATCCAAAGCAATTAACCTATTTCGTGCCCTCAGCTACCTACAAATGGGTTTGGATGGTGATATTTCTGAAACCAAGCCCTGAAAGAGGTTGCGGAAAAAAAATCTATCTATTTAATTTGTGAGAGCTTTCCAAAACTGAAAACAAGAACCTTCTACGATGTTTGGTTCCAGAGATATACGCATCCAAAGTGAAATCGTTTTTTTTAACCCTCCCTTTGGATGGATACATTTCCTCAACCAAGCCTTCCAAAGAGGTCCGGTTTTCAGATTATACAGTCCCAGTTCAAGGCAATCCTATGCCTGAAAGCCAAAGGCTTCTGCAGGATCTAGTTTCAAAGATATTTGTATCCAAAGTATCTAGTTGAACTGACGTTCAACCCAATCCTTTGGATGCGAATATCTCACGAAGGAACTTTTAATTAGGACTGCGGGTTTCAGTTCTTAATAAGAAATTAACAGACCTTTCCAGAAATGAAACAATTTAATTAAAATGTGAGAAAAAAAATTTCAAGATTTTTTGAAAATTTTCATGACCCCCACCCTATGACTTTTTTCAGAAATTGACTTTTCAAAAATGTTTATGAAATAAATCGAGATATACATCAAAAGAAAGGTCTATTCAAACCCTATCCGAACCTGCAAACGTTTGGCTTCTACACGGTCTGGCTCCTTGGAAATTTGCATCCAAAGCAATTAACCTATTTCGTGCCCTCAGCTACCTACAAATGGGTTTGGATGGTGATATTTCTGAAACCAAGCCCTGAAAGAGGTTGCGGAAAAAAAATCTATCTATTTAATTTGTGAGAGCTTTCCAAAACTGAAAACAAGAACCTTCTACGATGTTTGGTTCCAGAGATATACGCATCCAAAGTGAAATCGTTTTTTTAACCCTCCCTTTGGATGGATACATTTCCTCAACCAAGCCTTCCAAAGAGGTCCGGTTTTCAGATTATACAGTCCCAGTTCAAGGCAATCCTATGCCTGAAAGCCAAAGGCTTCTGCAGGATCTAGTTTCGAAGATATTTTTGTATCCAAAGTATCTAGTTGAACTGACGTTCAACCCAATCCTTTGGATGCGAATATCTCACGAAGGAACTTTTAATTAGGACTGCGGGTTTCAGTTCTTAATAAGAAATTAACAGACCTTTCCAGAAATGAAACAATTTAATTAAAATGTGAGAAAAAAAATTTCAATATTTTTTGAAAATTTTCATGACCCCCACCCTATGACTTTTTTCAGAAATTGACTTTTCAAAAATGTTTATGAAATAAATCGAGATAAACATCAAAAGAAAGGTCTATTCAAACCCTATCCGAACCTGCAAACGTTTGGCTTCTACACGGTCTGGCTCCTTGGAAATTTGCATCCAAAGCAATAAACCTATTTCGTGCCCTCAGCTACCAACAAATGGGTTTGGATGGTGATATTTCTGAAAACAAGCCCTGAAAGAGGTTGCGGAAAAAAAATCTATCTATTTAATTTGTGAGAGCTTTCCAAAACTGAAAACAAGAACCTTCTACGATGTTTGGTTCCAGAGATATACGCATCCAAAGTGAAATCGTTTTTTTTAACCCTCCCTTTGGATGGATACATTTCCTCAACCAAGCCTTCCAAAGAGGTCCGGTTTTCAGATTATACAGTCCCAGTTCAAGGCAATCCTATGCCTGAAAGCCAAAGGCTTCTGCAGGATCTAGTTTCGAAGATATTTGTATCCAAAGTATCTAGTTGAACTCACGTTCAACCCAATCCCTTGGATGCGAATATCTCACGAAGGAACTTTTAATTAGGACTGCGGGTTTCAGTTCTTAATAAGAAATTAACAGACCTTTCCAGAAATGAAACAATTTAATTAAAATGTGAGAAAAAAAATTTCAAGATTTTTTGAAAATTTTCATGACCCCCACCCTATGACTTTTTTCAGAAATTGACTTTTCAAAAATGTTTATGAAATAAATCGAGATATACATCAAAAGAAAGGTCTATTCAAACCCTATCCGAACCTGCAAACGTTTGGCTTCTACACGGTCTGGCTCCTTGGAAATTTGCATCCAAAGCAATTAACCTATTTCGTGCCCTCAGCTACCTACAAATGGGTTTGGATGGTGATATTTCTGAAACCAAGCCCTGAAAGAGGTTGCGGAAAAAAAATCTATCTATTTAATTTGTGAGAGCTTTCCAAAACTGAAAACAAGAACCTTCTACGATGTTTGGTGCCAGAGATATACGCATCCAAAGTGAAATCGTTTTTTTTAACCCTCCCTTTGGATGGATACATTTCCTCAACCAAGCCTTCCAAAGAGGTCCGGTTTTCAGATTATACAGTCCCAGTTCAAGGCAATCCTATGCCTGAAAGCCAAAGGCTTCTGCAGGATCTAGTTTGGAAGATATTTTTGTATCCAAAGTATCTAGTTGAACTGACGTTCAACCCAATCCCTTGGATGCGAATATCTCACGAAGGAACTTTTAATTAGGACTGCGGGTTTCAGTTCTTAATAAGAAATTAACAGACCTTTCCAGAAATGAAACAATTTAATTAAAATGTGAGAAAAAAAATTTCAAGATTTTTTGAAAATTTTCATGACCCCCACCCTATGACTTTTTTCAGAAATTGACTTTTCAAAAATGTTTATGAAATAAATCGAGATATACATCAAAAGAAAGGTCTATTCAAACCCTATCCGAACCTGCAAACGTTTGGCTTCTACACGGTCTGGCTCCTTGGAAATTTGCATCCAAAGCAATTAACCTATTTCGTGCCCTCAGCTACCTACAAATGGGTTTGGATGGTGATATTTCTGAAACCAAGCCCTGAAAGAGGTTGCGGAAAAAAAATCTATCTATTTAATTTGTGAGAGCTTTCCAAAACTGAAAACAAGAACCTTCTACGATGTTTGGTTCCAGAGATATACGCATCCAAAGTGAAATCGTTTTTTTTAACCCTCCCTTTGGATGGATACATTTCCTCAACCAAGCCTTCCAAAGAGGTCCGGTTTTCAGATTATACAGTCCCAGTTCAAGGCAATCCTATGCCTGAAAGCCAAAGGCTTCTGCAGGATCTAGTTTCAAAGATATTTGTATCCAAAGTATCTAGTTGAACTGACGTTCAACCCAATCCTTTGGATGCGAATATCTCACGAAGGAACTTTTAATTAGGACTGCGGGTTTCAGTTCTTAATAAGAAATTAACAGACCTTTCCAGAAATGAAACAATTTAATTAAAATGTGAGAAAAAAAATTTCAAGATTTTTTGAAAATTTTCATGACCCCCACCCTATGACTTTTTTCAGAAATTGACTTTTCAAAAATGTTTATGAAATAAATCGAGATATACATCAAAAGAAAGGTCTATTCAAACCCTATCCGAACCTACAAACGTTTGGCTTCTACACGGTCTGGCTCCTTGGAAATTTGCATCCAAAGCAATTAACCTATTTCGTGCCCTCAGCTACCTACAAATGGGTTTGGATGGTGATATTTCTGAAACCAAGCCCTGAAAGAGGTTGCGGAAAAAAAATCTATCTATTTAATTTGTGAGAGCTTTCCAAAACTGAAAACAAGAACCTTCTACGATGTTTGGTTCCAGAGATATACGCATCCAAAGTGAAATCGTTTTTTTTAACCCTCCCTTTGGATGGATACATTTCCTCAACCAAGCCTTCCAAAGAGGTCCGGTTTTCAGATTATACAGTCCCAGTTCAAGGCAATCCTATGCCTGAAAGCCAAAGGCTTCTGCAGGATCTAGTTTCGAAGATATTTGTATCCAAAGTATCTAGTTGAACTGACGTTCAACCCAATCCCTTGGATGCGAATATCTCACGAAGGAACTTTTAATTAGGACTGCGGGTTTCAGTTCTTAATAAGAAATTAACAGACCTTTCCAGAAATGAAACAATTTAATTAAAATGTGAGAAAAAAAATTTCAAGATTTTTTGAAAATTTTCATGACCCCCACCCTATGACTTTTTTCAGAAATTGACTTTTCAAAAATGTTTATGAAATAAATCGAGATATACATCAAAAGAAAGGTCTATTCAAACCCTATCCGAACCTGCAAACGTTTAGCTTCTACACGGTCTGGCTCCTTGGAAATTTGCATCCAAAGCAATTAACCTATTTCGTGCCCTCAGCTACCTACAAATGGGTTTGGATGGTGATATTTCTGAAACCAAGCCCTGAAAGAGGTTGCGGAAAAAAAATCTATCTATTTAATTTGTGAGAGCTTTCCAAAACTGAAAACAAGAACCTTCTACGATGTTTGGTTCCAGAGATATACGCATCCAAAGTGAAATCGTTTTTTTTAACCCTCCCTTTGGATGGATACATTTCCTCAACCAAGCCTTCCAAAGAGGTCCGGGTTTCAGATTATACAGTCCCAGTTCAAGGCAATCCTATGCCTGAAAGCCAAAGGCTTCTGCAGGATCTAGTTTCGAAGATATTTGTATCCAAAGTATCTAGTTGAACTGACGTTCAACCCAATCCCTTGGATGCGAATATCTCACGAAGGAACTTTTAATTAGGACTGCGGGTTTCAGTTCTTAATAAGAAATTAACAGACCTTTCCAGAAATGAAACAATTTAATTAAAATGTGAGAAAAAAAATTTCAAGATTTTTTGAAAATTTTCATGACCCCCACCCTATGACTTTTTTCAGAAATTGACTTTTCAAAAATGTTTATGAAATAAATCGAGATATCCATCAAAAGAAAGGTCTATTCAAACCCTATCCGAACCTGCAAACGTTTGGCTTCTACACGGTCTGGCTCCTTGGAAATTTGCATCCAAAGCAATTAACCTATTTCGTGCCCTCAGCTACCTACAAATGGGTTTGGATGGTGATATTTCTGAAACCAAGCCCTGAAAGAGGTTGTGGAAAAAAATCAAATTATTTAATTTGTGAGAGCTTTCCAAAACTGAAAACAAGAACCTTCTACGATGTTTGGTTCCAGAGATATACGCATCCAAAGTGAAATCGTTTTTTTTAACCCTCCCTTTGGATGGATACATTTCCTCAACCAAGCCTTCCAAAGAGGTCCGGTTTTCAGATTATACAGTCCCAGTTCAAGGCAATCCTATGCCTGAAAGCCAAAGGCTTCTGCAGGATCTAGTTTCGAAGATATTTGTATCCAAAGTATCTAGTTGAACTGACGTTCAACCCAATCCCTTGGATGCGAATATCTCACGAAGGAACTTTTAATTAGGACTGCGGGTTTCAGTTCTTAATAAGAAATTAACAGACCTTTCCAGAAATGAAACAATTTAATTAAAATGTGAGAAAAAAAATTTCAAGATTTTTTGAAAATTTTCATGACCCCCACCCTATGACTTTTTTCAGAAATTGACTTTTCAAAAATGTTTATGAAATAAATCGAGATATACATCAAAAGAAAGGTCTATTCAAACCCTATCCGAACCTACAAACGTTTGGCTTCTACACGGTCTGGCTCCTTGGAAATTTGCATCCAAAGCAATTAACCTATTTCGTGCCCTCAGCTACCTACAAATGGGTTTGGATGGTGATATTTCTGAAACCAAGCCCTGAAAGAGGTTGCGGAAAAAAAATCTATTTATTTAATTTGTGAGAGCTTTCCAAAACTGAAAACAAGAACCTTCTACGATGTTTGGTTCCAGAGATATACGCATCCAAAGTGAAATCGTTTTTTTTAACCCTCCCTTTGGATGGATACATTTCCTCAACCAAGCCTTCCAAAGAGGTCCGGGTTTCAGATTATACAGTCCCAGTTCAAGGCAATCCTATGCCTGAAAGCCAAAGGCTTCTGCAGGATCTAGTTTCGAAGATATTTGTATCCAAAGTATCTAGTTGAACTGACGTTCAACCCAATCCCTTGGATGCGAATATCTCACGAAGGAACTTTTAATTAGGACTGCGGGTTTCAGTTCTTAATAAGAAATTAACAGACCTTTCCAGAAATGAAACAATTTAATTAAAATGTGAGAAAAAAAATTTCAAGATTTTTTGAAAATTTTCATGACCCCCACCCTATGACTTTTTTCAGAAATTGACTTTTCAAAAATGTTTATGAAATAAATCGAGATATCCATCAAAAGAAAGGTCTATTCAAACCCTATCCGAACCTGCAAACGTTTGGCTTCTACACGGTCTGGCTCCTTGGAAATTTGCATCCAAAGCAATTAACCTATTTCGTGCCCTCAGCTACCTACAAATGGGTTTGGATGGTGATATTTCTGAAACCAAGCCCTGAAAGAGGTTGTGAAAAAAATCAAATTATTTAATTTGTGAGAGCTTTCCAAAACTGAAAACAAGAACCTTCTACGATGTTTGGTTCCAGAGATATACGCATCCAAAGTGAAATCGTTTTTTTTAACCCTCCCTTTGGATGGATACATTTCCTCAACCAAGCCTTCCAAAGAGGTCCGGTTTTCAGATTATACAGTCCCAGTTCAAGGCAATCCTATGCCTGAAAGCCAAAGGCTTCTGCAGGATCTAGTTTCGAAGATATTTGTATCCAAAGTATCTAGTTGAACTGACGTTCAACCCAATCCCTTGGATGCGAATATCTCACGAAGGAACTTTTAATTAGGACTGCGGGTTTCAGTTCTTAATAAGAAATTAACAGACCTTTCCAGAAATGAAACAATTTAATTAAAATGTGAGAAAAAAAATTTCAAGATTTTTTGAAAATTTTCATGACCCCCACCCTATGACTTTTTTCAGAAATTGACTTTTCAAAAATGTTTATGAAATAAATCGAGATATACATCAAAAGAAAGGTCTATTCAAACCCTATCCGAACCTGCAAACGTTTGGCTTCTACACGGTCTGGCTCCTTGGAAATTTGCATCCAAAGCAATTAACCTATTTCGTGCCCTCAGCTACCTACAAATGGGTTTGGATGGTGATATTTCTGAAACCAAGCCCTGAAAGAGGTTGCGGAAAAAAAATCTATCTATTTAATTTGTGAGAGCTTTCCAAAACTGAAAACAAGAACCTTCTACGATGTGTGGTTCCAGAGATATACGCATCCAAAGTGAAATCGTTTTTTTTAACCCTCCCTTTGGATGGATACATTTCCTCAACCAAGCCTTCCAAAGAGGTCCGGTTTTCAGATTATACAGTCCCAGTTCAAGGCAATCCTATGCCTGAAAGCCAAAGGCTTCTGCAGGATCTAGTTTCGAAGATATTTTTGTATCCAAAGTATCTAGTTGAACTGACGTTCAACCCAATCCTTTGGATGCGAATATCTCACGAAGGAACTTTTAATTAGGACTGCGGGTTTCAGTTCTTAATAAGAAATTAACAGACCTTTTCAGAAATGAAACAATTTAATTAAAATGTGAGAAAAAAAATTTAAAGATTTTTTGAAAATTTTCATGACCCCCACCCTATGACTTTTTTCAGAAATTGACTTTTCAAAAATGTTTATGAAATAAATCGAGATATACATCAAAAGAAAGGTCTATTCAAACCCTATCCGAACCTGCAAACGTTTGGCTTCTACACGGTCTGGCTCCTTGGAAATTTGCATCCAAAGCAATTAACCTATTTCGTGCCCTCAGCTACCTACAAATGGGTTTGGATGGTGATATTTCTGAAACCAAGCCCTGAAAGAGGTTGCGGAAAAAAAATCTATCTATTTAATTTGTGAGAGCTTTCCAAAACTGAAAACAAGAACCTTCTACGATGTGTGGTTCCAGAGATATACGCATCCAAAGTGAAATCGTTTTTTTTAACCCTCCCTTTGGATGGATACATTTCCTCAACCAAGCCTTCCAAAGAGGTCCGGTTTTCAGATTATACAGTCCCAGTTCAAGGCAATCCTATGCCTGAAAGCCAAAGGCTTCTGCAGGATCTAGTTTCGAAGATATTTTTGTATCCAAAGTATCTAGTTGAACTGACGTTCAACCCAATCCTTTGGATGCGAATATCTCACGAAGGAACTTTTAATTAGGACTGTGGGTTTCAGTTCTTAATAAGAAATTAACAGACCTTTCCAGAAATGAAACAATTTAATTAAAATGTGAGAAAAAAAATTTCAAGATTTTTTGAAAATTTTCATGACCCCCACCCTATGACTTTTTTCAGAAATTGACTTTTCAAAAATGTTTATGAAATAAATCGAGATATACATCAAAAGAAAGGTCTATTCAAACCCTATCCGAACCTGCAAACGTTTGGCTTCTACACGGTCTGGCTCCTTGGAAATTTGCATCCAAAGCAATTAACCTATTTCGTGCCCTCAGCTACCTACAAATGGGTTTGGATGGTGATATTTCTGAAACCAAGCCCTGAAAGAGGTTGCGGAAAAAAAATCTATCTATTTAATTTGTGAGAGCTTTCCAAAACTGAAAACAAGAACCTTCTACGATGTTTGGTTCCAGAGATATACGCATCCAAAGTGAAATCGTTTTTTTTAACCCTCCCTTTGGATGGATACATTTCCTCAACCAAGCCTTCCAAAGAGGTCTGGTTTTCAGATTATACAGTCCCAGTTCAAGGCAATCCTATGCCTGAAAGCCAAAGGCTTCTGCAGGACCTAGTTTCGAAGATATTTGTATCTAAAGTATCTAGTTGAACTGACGTTCAACCCAATCCCTTGGATGCGAATATCTCACGAAGGAATTTTTAATTAGGACTGCGGGTTTCAGTTCTTAATAAGAAATTAACAGACCTTTCCAGAAATGAAACAATTTAATTAAAATGTGAGAAAAAAAATTTCAAGATTTTTTGAAAATTTTCATGACCCCCACCCTATGACTTTTTTCAGAAATTGACTTTTCAAAAATGTTTATGAAATAAATCGAGATATCCATCAAAAGAAAGGTCTATTCAAACCCTATCCGAACCTGCAAACGTTTGGCTTCTACACGGTCTGGCTCCTTGGAAATTTGCATCCAAAGCAATTAACCTATTTCGTGCCCTCAGCTACCTACAAATGGGTTTGGATGGTGATATTTCTGAAACCAAGCCCTGAAAGAGGTTGTGAAAAAAATCAAATTATTTAATTTGTGAGAGCTTTCCAAAACTGAAAACAAGAACCTTCTACGATGTTTGGTTCCAGAGATATACGCATCCAAAGTGAAATCGTTTTTTTTAACCCTCCCTTTGGATGGATACATTTCCTCAACCAAGCCTTCCAAAGAGGTCCGGTTTTCAGATTATACAGTCCCAGTTCAAGGCAATCCTATGCCTGAAAGCCAAAGGCTTCTGCAGGATCTAGTTTCGAAGATATTTGTATCCAAAGTATCTAGTTGAACTGACGTTCAACCCAATCCCTTGGATGCAAATATCTCACGAAGGAACTTTTAATTAGGACTGCGGGTTTCAGTTCTTAATAAGAAATTAACAGACCTTTCCAGAAATGAAACAATTTAATTAAAATGTGAGAAAAAAAATTTCAAGATTTTTTGAAAATTTTCATGACCCCCACCCTATGACTTTTTTCAGAAATTGACTTTTCAAAAATGTTTATGAAATAAATCGAGATATACATCAAAAGAAAGGTCTATTCAAACCCTATCCGAACCTGCAAACGTTTGGCTTCTACACGGTCTGGCTCCTTGGAAATTTGCATCCAAAGCAATTAAGCTATTTCGTGCCCTCAGCTACCTACAAATGGGTTTGGATGGTGATATTTCTGAAACCAAGCCCTGAAAGAGGTTGCGGAAAAAAAATCTATCTATTCAATTTGTGAGAGCTTTCCAAAACTGAAAACAAGAACCTTCTACGATGTTTGGTTCCAGAGATATACGCATCCAAAGTGAAATCGTTTTTTTTAACCCTCCCTTTGGATGGATACATTTCCTCAACCAAGCCTTCCAAAGAGGTCCGGTTTTCAGATTATACAATCCCAGCTCAAGGCAATCCTATGCCTGAAAGCCAAAGGCTTCTGCAGGATCTAGTTTCAAAGATATTTGTATCCAAAGTATCTAGTTGAACTGACGTTCAACCCAATCCCTTGGATGCGAATATCTCACGAAGGAACTTTTAATTAGGACTGCGGGTTTCAGTTCTTAATAAGAAATTAACAGACCTTTCCAGAAATGAAACAATTTAATTAAAATGTGAGAAAAAAAATTTCAAGATTTTTTGAAAATTTTCATGACCCCCACCCCATGACTTTTTTCAGAAATTGACTTTTCAAAAATGTTTATGAAATAAATCGAGATATACATCAAAAGAAAGGTCTATTCAAACCCTATCCGAACCTGCAAACGTTTGGCTTCTATACGGTCTGGCTCCTTGGAAATTTGCATCCAAAGCAATTAACCTATTTCGTGCCCTCAGCTACCTACAAATGGGTTTGGATGGTGATATTTCTGAAACCAAGCCCTGAAAGAGGTTGCGGAAAAAAAATCTATCTATTTAATTTGTAAGAGCTTTCCAAAACTGAAAACAAGAACCTTCTACGATGTGTGGTTCCAGAGATATACGCATCCAAAGTGAAATCGTTTTTTTTAACCCTCCCTTTGGATGGATACATTTCCTCAACCAAGCCTTCCAAAGAGGTCCGGTTTTCAGATTATACAGTCCCAGTTCAAGGCAATCCTATGCCTGAAAGCCAAAGGCTTCTGCAGGATCTAGTTTCGAAGATATTTTTGTATCCAAAGTATCTAGTTGAACTGACGTTCAACCCAATCCCTTGGATGCGAATATCTCACGAAGGAACTTTTAATTAGGACTGCGGGTTTCAGTTCTTAATAAGAAATTAACAGACCTTTCCAGAAATGAAACAATTTAATTAAAATGTGAGAAAAAAAATTTCAAGATTTTTTGAAAATTTTCATGACCCCCACCCTATGACTTTTTTCAGAAATTGACTTTTCAAAAATGTTTATGAAATAAATCGAGATATACATCAAAAGAAAGGTCTATTCAAACCCTATCCGAACCTGCAAACGTTTGGCTTCTACACGGTCTGGCTCCTTGGAAATTTGCATCCAAAGCAATTAACCTATTTCGTGCCCTCAGCTACCTACAAATGGGTTTGGATGGTGATATTTCTGAAACCAAGCCCTGAAAGAGGTTGCGGAAAAAAAATCTATCTATTTAATTTGTGAGAGCTTTCCAAAACTGAAAACAAGAACCTTCTACGATGTGTGGTTCCAGAGATATACGCATCCAAAGTGAAATCGTTTTTTTTAACCCTCCCTTTGGATGGATACATTTCCTCAACCAAGCCTTCCAAAGAGGTCCGGTTTTCAGATTATACAGTCCCAGTTCAAGGCAATCCTATGCCTGAAAGCCAAAGGCTTCTGCAGGATCTAGTTTCGAAGATATTTTTGTATCCAAAGTATCTAGTTGAACTGACGTTCAACCCAATCCTTTGGATGCGAATATCTCACGAAGGAACTTTTAATTAGGACTGTGGGTTTCAGTTCTTAATAAGAAATTAACAGACCTTTCCAGAAATGAAACAATTTAATTAAAATGTGAGAAAAAAAATTTCAAGATTTTTTGAAAATTTTCATGACCCCCACCCTATGACTTTTTTCAGAAATTGACTTTTCAAAAATGTTTATGAAATAAATCGAGATATACATCAAAAGAAAGGTCTATTCAAACCCTATCCGAACCTGCAAACGTTTGGCTTCTACACGGTCTGGCTCCTTGGAAATTTGCATCCAAAGCAATTAACCTATTTCGTGCCCTCAGCTACCTACAAATGGGTTTGGATGGTGATATTTCTGAAACCAAGCCCTGAAAGAGGTTGCGGAAAAAAAATCTATCTATTTAATTTGTGAGAGCTTTCCAAAACTGAAAACAAGAACCTTCTACGATGTGTGGTTCCAGAGATATACGCATCCAAAGTGAAATCGTTTTTTTTAACCCTCCCTTTGGATGGATACATTTCCTCAACCAAGCCTTCCAAAGAGGTCCGGTTTTCAGATTATACAGTCCCAGTTCAAGGCAATCCTATGCCTGAAAGCCAAAGGCTTCTGCAGGATCTAGTTTCGAAGATATTTTTGTATCCAAAGTATCTAGTTGAACTGACGTTCAACCCAATCCTTTGGATGCGAATATCTCACGAAGGAACTTTTAATTAGGACTGTGGGTTTCAGTTCTTAATAAGAAATTAACAGACCTTTCCAGAAATGAAACAATTTAATTAAAATGTGAGAAAAAAAATTTCAAGATTTTTTGAAAATTTTCATGACCCCCACCCTATGACTTTTTTCAGAAATTGACTTTTCAAAAATGTTTATGAAATAAATCGAGATATACATCAAAAGAAAGGTCTATTCAAACCCTATCCGAACCTGCAAACGTTTGGCTTCTACACGGTCTGGCTCCTTGGAAATTTGCATCCAAAGCAATTAACCTATTTCGTGCCCTCAGCTACCTACAAATGGGTTTGGATGGTGATATTTCTGAAACCAAGCCCTGAAAGAGGTTGCGGAAAAAAAATCTATCTATTTAATTTGTGAGAGCTTTCCAAAACTGAAAACAAGAACCTTCTACGATGTTTGGTTCCAGAGATATACGCATCCAAAGTGAAATCGTTTTTTTTAACCCTCCCTTTGGATGGATACATTTCCTCAACCAAGCCTTCCAAAGAGGTCTGGTTTTCAGATTATACAGTCCCAGTTCAAGGCAATCCTATGCCTGAAAGCCAAAGGCTTCTGCAGGACCTAGTTTCGAAGATATTTGTATCTAAAGTATCTAGTTGAACTGACGTTCAACCCAATCCCTTGGATGCGAATATCTCACGAAGGAATTTTTAATTAGGACTGCGGGTTTCAGTTCTTAATAAGAAATTAACAGACCTTTCCAGAAATGAAACAATTTAATTAAAATGTGAGAAAAAAAATTTCAAGATTTTTTGAAAATTTTCATGACCCCCACCCTATGACTTTTTTCAGAAATTGACTTTTCAAAAATGTTTATGAAATAAATCGAGATATCCATCAAAAGAAAGGTCTATTCAAACCCTATCCGAACCTGCAAACGTTTGGCTTCTACACGGTCTGGCTCCTTGGAAATTTGCATCCAAAGCAATTAACCTATTTCGTGCCCTCAGCTACCTACAAATGGGTTTGGATGGTGATATTTCTGAAACCAAGCCCTGAAAGAGGTTGTGAAAAAAATCAAATTATTTAATTTGTGAGAGCTTTCCAAAACTGAAAACAAGAACCTTCTACGATGTTTGGTTCCAGAGATATACGCATCCAAAGTGAAATCGTTTTTTTTAACCCTCCCTTTGGATGGATACATTTCCTCAACCAAGCCTTCCAAAGAGGTCCGGTTTTCAGATTATACAGTCCCAGTTCAAGGCAATCCTATGCCTGAAAGCCAAAGGCTTCTGCAGGATCTAGTTTCGAAGATATTTGTATCCAAAGTATCTAGTTGAACTGACGTTCAACCCAATCCCTTGGATGCAAATATCTCACGAAGGAACTTTTAATTAGGACTGCGGGTTTCAGTTCTTAATAAGAAATTAACAGACCTTTCCAGAAATGAAACAATTTAATTAAAATGTGAGAAAAAAAATTTCAAGATTTTTTGAAAATTTTCATGACCCCCACCCTATGACTTTTTTCAGAAATTGACTTTTCAAAAATGTTTATGAAATAAATCGAGATATACATCAAAAGAAAGGTCTATTCAAACCCTATCCGAACCTGCAAACGTTTGGCTTCTACACGGTCTGGCTCCTTGGAAATTTGCATCCAAAGCAATTAAGCTATTTCGTGCCCTCAGCTACCTACAAATGGGTTTGGATGGTGATATTTCTGAAACCAAGCCCTGAAAGAGGTTGCGGAAAAAAAATCTATCTATTCAATTTGTGAGAGCTTTCCAAAACTGAAAACAAGAACCTTCTACGATGTTTGGTTCCAGAGATATACGCATCCAAAGTGAAATCGTTTTTTTTAACCCTCCCTTTGGATGGATACATTTCCTCAACCAAGCCTTCAAAAGAGGTCCGGTTTTCAGATTATACAATCCCAGCTCAAGGCAATCCTATGCCTGAAAGCCAAAGGCTTCTGCAGGATCTAGTTTCAAAGATATTTGTATCCAAAGTATCTAGTTGAACTGACGTTCAACCCAATCCCTTGGATGCGAATATCTCACGAAGGAACTTTTAATTAGGACTGCGGGTTTCAGTTCTTAATAAGAAATTAACAGACCTTTCCAGAAATGAAACAATTTAATTAAAATGTGAGAAAAAAAATTTCAAGATTTTTTGAAAATTTTCATGACCCCCACCCCATGACTTTTTTCAGAAATTGACTTTTCAAAAATGTTTATGAAATAAATCGAGATATACATCAAAAGAAAGGTCTATTCAAACCCTATCCGAACCTGCAAACGTTTGGCTTCTATACGGTCTGGCTCCTTGGAAATTTGCATCCAAAGCAATTAACCTATTTCGTGCCCTCAGCTACCTACAAATGGGTTTGGATGGTGATATTTCTGAAACCAAGCCCTGAAAGAGGTTGCGGAAAAAAAATCTATCTATTTAATTTGTAAGAGCTTTCCAAAACTGAAAACAAGAACCTTCTACGATGTGTGGTTCCAGAGATATACGCATCCAAAGTGAAATCGTTTTTTTTAACCCTCCCTTTGGATGGATACATTTCCTCAACCAAGCCTTCCAAAGAGGTCCGGTTTTCAGATTATACAGTCCCAGTTCAAGGCAATCCTATGCCTGAAAGCCAAAGGCTTCTGCAGGATCTAGTTTCGAAGATATTTTTGTATCCAAAGTATCTAGTTGAACTGACGTTCAACCCAATCCCTTGGATGCGAATATCTCACGAAGGAACTTTTAATTAGGACTGCGGGTTTCAGTTCTTAATAAGAAATTAACAGACCTTTCCAGAAATGAAACAATTTAATTAAAATGTGAGAAAAAAAATTTCAAGATTTTTTGAAAATTTTCATGACCCCCACCCTATGACTTTTTTCAGAAATTGACTTTTCAAAAATGTTTATGAAATAAATCGAGATATACATCAAAAGAAAGGTCTATTCAAACCCTATCCGAACCTGCAAACGTTTGGCTTCTACACGGTCTGGCTCCTTGGAAATTTGCATCCAAAGCAATTAACCTATTTCGTGCCCTCAGCTACCTACAAATGGGTTTGGATGGTGATATTTCTGAAACCAAGCCCTGAAAGAGGTTGCGGAAAAAAAATCTATCTATTTAATTTGTGAGAGCTTTCCAAAACTGAAAACAAGAACCTTCTACGATGTGTGGTTCCAGAGATATACGCATCCAAAGTGAAATCGTTTTTTTTAACCCTCCCTTTGGATGGATACATTTCCTCAACCAAGCCTTCCAAAGAGGTCCGGTTTTCAGATTATACAGTCCCAGTTCAAGGCAATCCTATGCCTGAAAGCCAAAGGCTTCTGCAGGATCTAGTTTCGAAGATATTTTTGTATCCAAAGTATCTAGTTGAACTGACGTTCAACCCAATCCTTTGGATGCGAATATCTCACGAAGGAACTTTTAATTAGGACTGTGGGTTTCAGTTCTTAATAAGAAATTAACAGACCTTTCCAGAAATGAAACAATTTAATTAAAATGTGAGAAAAAAAATTTCAAGATTTTTTGAAAATTTTCATGACCCCCACCCTATGACTTTTTTCAGAAATTGACTTTTCAAAAATGTTTATGAAATAAATCGAGATATACATCAAAAGAAAGGTCTATTCAAACCCTATCCGAACCTGCAAACGTTTGGCTTCTACACGGTCTGGCTCCTTGGAAATTTGCATCCAAAGCAATTAACCTATTTCGTGCCCTCAGCTACCTACAAATGGGTTTGGATGGTGATATTTCTGAAACCAAGCCCTGAAAGAGGTTGCGGAAAAAAAATCTATCTATTTAATTTGTGAGAGCTTTCCAAAACTGAAAACAAGAACCTTCTACGATGTTTGGTTCCAGAGATATACGCATCCAAAGTGAAATCGTTTTTTTTAACCCTCCCTTTGGATGGATACATTTCCTCAACCAAGCCTTCCAAAGAGGTCTGGTTTTCAGATTATACAGTCCCAGTTCAAGGCAATCCTATGCCTGAAAGCCAAAGGCTTCTGCAGGACCTAGTTTCGAAGATATTTGTATCTAAAGTATCTAGTTGAACTGACGTTCAACCCAATCCCTTGGATGCGAATATCTCACGAAGGAATTTTTAATTAGGACTGCGGGTTTCAGTTCTTAATAAGAAATTAACAGACCTTTCCAGAAATGAAACAATTTAATTAAAATGTGAGAAAAAAAATTTCAAGATTTTTTGAAAATTTTCATGACCCCCACCCTATGACTTTTTTCAGAAATTGACTTTTCAAAAATGTTTATGAAATAAATCGAGATATCCATCAAAAGAAAGGTCTATTCAAACCCTATCCGAACCTGCAAACGTTTGGCTTCTACACGGTCTGGCTCCTTGGAAATTTGCATCCAAAGCAATTAACCTATTTCGTGCCCTCAGCTACCTACAAATGGGTTTGGATGGTGATATTTCTGAAACCAAGCCCTGAAAGAGGTTGTGAAAAAAATCAAATTATTTAATTTGTGAGAGCTTTCCAAAACTGAAAACAAGAACCTTCTACGATGTTTGGTTCCAGAGATATACGCATCCAAAGTGAAATCGTTTTTTTTAACCCTCCCTTTGGATGGATACATTTCCTCAACCAAGCCTTCCAAAGAGGTCCGGTTTTCAGATTATACAGTCCCAGTTCAAGGCAATCCTATGCCTGAAAGCCAAAGGCTTCTGCAGGATCTAGTTTCGAAGATATTTGTATCCAAAGTATCTAGTTGAACTGACGTTCAACCCAATCCCTTGGATGCAAATATCTCACGAAGGAACTTTTAATTAGGACTGCGGGTTTCAGTTCTTAATAAGAAATTAACAGACCTTTCCAGAAATGAAACAATTTAATTAAAATGTGAGAAAAAAAATTTCAAGATTTTTTGAAAATTTTCATGACCCCCACCCTATGACTTTTTTCAGAAATTGACTTTTCAAAAATGTTTATGAAATAAATCGAGATAAACATCAAAAGAAAGGTCTATTCAAACCCTATCCGAACCTGCAAACGTTTGGCTTCTACACGGTCTGGCTCCTTGGAAATTTGCATCCAAAGCAATTAACCTATTTCGTGCCCTCAGCTACCTACAAATGGGTTTGGATGGTGATATTTCTGAAACCAAGCCCTGAAAGAGGTTGCGGAAAAAAAATCTATCTATTCAATTTGTGAGAGCTTTCCAAAACTGAAAACAAGAACCTTCTACGATGTTTGGTTCCAGAGATATACGCATCCAAAGTGAAATCGTTTTTTTTAACCCTCCCTTTGGATGGATACATTTCCTCAACCAAGCCTTCCAAAGAGGTCCGGTTTTCAGATTATACAATCCCAGTTCAAGGCAATCCTATGCCTGAAAGCCAAAGGCTTCTGCAGGATCTAGTTTCGAAGATATTTGTATCCAAAGTATCTAGTTGAACTGACGTTCAACCCAATCCCTTGGATGCGAATATCTCACGAAGGAACTTTTAATTAGGACTGCGGGTTTCAGTTCTTAATAAGAAATTAACAGACCTTTCCAGAAATGAAACAATTTAATTAAAATGTGAGAAAAAAAATTTCAAGATTTTTTGAAAATTTTCATGACCCCCACCCTATGACTTTTTTCAGAAATTGACTTTTCAAAAATGTTTATGAAATAAATCGAGATATACATCAAAAGAAAGGTCTATTCAAACCCTATCCGAACCTGCAAACGTTTGGCTTCTATACGGTCTGGCTCCTTGGAAATTTGCATCCAAAGCAATTAACCTATTTCGTGCCCTCAGCTACCTACAAATGGGTTTGGATGGTGATATTTCTGAAACCAAGCCCTGAAAGAGGTTGCGGAAAAAAAATCTATCTATTTAATTTATGAGAGCTTTCCAAAACTGAAAACAAGAACCTTCTACGATGTTTGGTTCCAGAGATATACGCATCCAAAGTGAAATCGTTTTTTTTAACCCTCCCTTTGGATGGATACATTTCCTCAACCAAGCCTTCCAAAGAGGTCCGGTTTTCAGATTATACAATCCCAGTTCAAGGCAATCCTATGCCTGAAAGCCAAAGGCTTCTGCAGGATCTAGTTTCGAAGATATTTGTATCCAAAGTATCTAGTTGAACTGACGTTCAACCCAATCCCTTGGATGCGAATATCTCACGAAGGAACTTTTAATTAGGACTGCGGGTTTCAGTTCTTAATAAGAAATTAACAGACCTTTCCAGAAATGAAACAATTTAATTAAAATGTGAGAAAAAAAATTTCAAGATTTTTTGAAAATTTTCATGACCCCCACCCTATGACTTTTTTCAGAAATTGACTTTTCAAAAATGTTTATGAAATAAATCGAGATATACATCAAAAGAAAGGTCTATTCAAACCCTATCCGAACCTGCAAACGTTTGGCTTCTATACGGTCTGGCTCCTTGGAAATTTGCATCCAAAGCAATTAACCTATTTCGTGCCCTCAGCTACCTACAAATGGGTTTGGATGGTGATATTTCTGAAACCAAGCCCTGAAAGAGGTTGCGGAAAAAAAAATCTATCTATTTAATTTATGAGAGCTTTCCAAAACTGAAAACAAGAACTTCTACGATGTTTGGTTCCAGAGATATACGCATCCAAAGTGAAATCGTTTTTTTTTAACCCTCCCTTTGGATGGATACATTTCCTCAACCAAGCCTTCCAAAGAGGTCCGGTTTTCAGATTATACAGTCCCAGTTCAAGGCAATCCTATGCCTGAAAGCCAAAGGCTTCTGCAGGATCTAGTTTCGAAGATATTTGTATCCAAAGTATCTAGTTGAACTGACGTTCAACCCAATCCCTTGGATGCGAATATCTCACGAAGGAACTTTTAATTAGGACTGCGGGTTTCAGTTCCTAATAAGAAATTAACAGACCTTTCCAGAAATGAAACAATTTAATTAAAATGTGAGAAAAAAAATTTCAAGATTTTTTGAAAATTTTCATGACCCCCACCCTATGACTTTTTTCAGAAATTGACTTTTCAAAAATGTTTATGAAATAAATCGAGATATACATCAAAAGAAAGGTCTATTCAAACCCTATCCGAACCTGCAAACGTTTGGCTTCTACACGGTCTGGCTCCTTGGAAATTTGCATCCAAAGCAATTAACCTATTTCGTGCCCTCAGCTACCTACAAATGGGTTTGGATGGTGATATTTCTGAAACCAAGCCCTGAAAGAGGTTGCGGAAAAAAAATCTATCTATTTAATTTGTGAGAGCTTTCCAAAACTGAAAACAAGAACCTTCTACGATGTGTGGTTCCAGAGATATACGCATCCAAAGTGAAATCGTTTTTTTTAACCCTCCCTTTGGATGGATACATTTCCTCAACCAAGCCTTCCAAAGAGGTCCGGTTTTCAGATTATACAGTCCCAGTTCAAGGCAATCCTATGCCTGAAAGCCAAAGGCTTCTGCAGGATCTAGTTTCGAAGATATTTTTGTATCCAAAGTATCTAGTTGAACTGACGTTCAACCCAATCCTTTGGATGCGAATATCTCACGAAGGAACTTTTAATTAGGACTGTGGGTTTCAGTTCTTAATAAGAAATTAACAGACCTTTCCAGAAATGAAACAATTTAATTAAAATGTGAGAAAAAAAATTTCAAGATTTTTTGAAAATTTTCATGACCCCCACCCTATGACTTTTTTCAGAAATTGACTTTTCAAAAATGTTTATGAAATAAATCGAGATATACATCAAAAGAAAGGTCTATTCAAACCCTATCCGAACCTGCAAACGTTTGGCTTCTACACGGTCTGGCTCCTTGGAAATTTGCATCCAAAGCAATTAACCTATTTCGTGCCCTCAGCTACCTACAAATGGGTTTGGATGGTGATATTTCTGAAACCAAGCCCTGAAAGAGGTTGCGGAAAAAAAATCTATCTATTTAATTTGTGAGAGCTTTCCAAAACTGAAAACAAGAACCTTCTACGATGTTTGGTTCCAGAGATATACGCATCCAAAGTGAAATCGTTTTTTTTAACCCTCCCTTTGGATGGATACATTTCCTCAACCAAGCCTTCCAAAGAGGTCTGGTTTTCAGATTATACAGTCCCAGTTCAAGGCAATCCTATGCCTGAAAGCCAAAGGCTTCTGCAGGACCTAGTTTCGAAGATATTTGTATCTAAAGTATCTAGTTGAACTGACGTTCAACCCAATCCCTTGGATGCGAATATCTCACGAAGGAATTTTTAATTAGGACTGCGGGTTTCAGTTCTTAATAAGAAATTAACAGACCTTTCCAGAAATGAAACAATTTAATTAAAATGTGAGAAAAAAAATTTCAAGATTTTTTGAAAATTTTCATGACCCCCACCCTATGACTTTTTTCAGAAATTGACTTTTCAAAAATGTTTATGAAATAAATCGAGATATCCATCAAAAGAAAGGTCTATTCAAACCCTATCCGAACCTGCAAACGTTTGGCTTCTACACGGTCTGGCTCCTTGGAAATTTGCATCCAAAGCAATTAACCTATTTCGTGCCCTCAGCTACCTACAAATGGGTTTGGATGGTGATATTTCTGAAACCAAGCCCTGAAAGAGGTTGTGAAAAAAATCAAATTATTTAATTTGTGAGAGCTTTCCAAAACTGAAAACAAGAACCTTCTACGATGTTTGGTTCCAGAGATATACGCATCCAAAGTGAAATCGTTTTTTTTAACCCTCCCTTTGGATGGATACATTTCCTCAACCAAGCCTTCCAAAGAGGTCCGGTTTTCAGATTATACAGTCCCAGTTCAAGGCAATCCTATGCCTGAAAGCCAAAGGCTTCTGCAGGATCTAGTTTCGAAGATATTTGTATCCAAAGTATCTAGTTGAACTGACGTTCAACCCAATCCCTTGGATGCAAATATCTCACGAAGGAACTTTTAATTAGGACTGCGGGTTTCAGTTCTTAATAAGAAATTAACAGACCTTTCCAGAAATGAAACAATTTAATTAAAATGTGAGAAAAAAAATTTCAAGATTTTTTGAAAATTTTCATGACCCCCACCCTATGACTTTTTTCAGAAATTGACTTTTCAAAAATGTTTATGAAATAAATCGAGATAAACATCAAAAGAAAGGTCTATTCAAACCCTATCCGAACCTGCAAACGTTTGGCTTCTACACGGTCTGGCTCCTTGGAAATTTGCATCCAAAGCAATTAACCTATTTCGTGCCCTCAGCTACCTACAAATGGGTTTGGATGGTGATATTTCTGAAACCAAGCCCTGAAAGAGGTTGCGGAAAAAAAATCTATCTATTCAATTTGTGAGAGCTTTCCAAAACTGAAAACAAGAACCTTCTACGATGTTTGGTTCCAGAGATATACGCATCCAAAGTGAAATCGTTTTTTTTAACCCTCCCTTTGGATGGATACATTTCCTCAACCAAGCCTTCCAAAGAGGTCCGGTTTTCAGATTATACAATCCCAGTTCAAGGCAATCCTATGCCTGAAAGCCAAAGGCTTCTGCAGGATCTAGTTTCGAAGATATTTGTATCCAAAGTATCTAGTTGAACTGACGTTCAACCCAATCCCTTGGATGCGAATATCTCACGAAGGAACTTTTAATTAGGACTGCGGGTTTCAGTTCTTAATAAGAAATTAACAGACCTTTCCAGAAATGAAACAATTTAATTAAAATGTGAGAAAAAAAATTTCAAGATTTTTTGAAAATTTTCATGACCCCCACCCTATGACTTTTTTCAGAAATTGACTTTTCAAAAATGTTTATGAAATAAATCGAGATATACATCAAAAGAAAGGTCTATTCAAACCCTATCCGAACCTGCAAACGTTTGGCTTCTATACGGTCTGGCTCCTTGGAAATTTGCATCCAAAGCAATTAACCTATTTCGTGCCCTCAGCTACCTACAAATGGGTTTGGATGGTGATATTTCTGAAACCAAGCCCTGAAAGAGGTTGCGGAAAAAAAATCTATCTATTTAATTTATGAGAGCTTTCCAAAACTGAAAACAAGAACCTTCTACGATGTTTGGTTCCAGAGATATACGCATCCAAAGTGAAATCGTTTTTTTTAACCCTCCCTTTGGATGGATACATTTCCTCAACCAAGCCTTCCAAAGAGGTCCGGTTTTCAGATTATACAATCCCAGTTCAAGGCAATCCTATGCCTGAAAGCCAAAGGCTTCTGCAGGATCTAGTTTCGAAGATATTTGTATCCAAAGTATCTAGTTGAACTGACGTTCAACCCAATCCCTTGGATGCGAATATCTCACGAAGGAACTTTTAATTAGGACTGCGGGTTTCAGTTCTTAATAAGAAATTAACAGACCTTTCCAGAAATGAAACAATTTAATTAAAATGTGAGAAAAAAAATTTCAAGATTTTTTGAAAATTTTCATGACCCCCCACCCTATGACTTTTTTCAGAAATTGACTTTTCAAAAATGTTTATGAAATAAATCGAGATATACATCAAAAGAAAGGTCTATTCAAACCCTATCCGAACCTGCAAACGTTTGGCTTCTATACGGTCTGGCTCCTTGGAAATTTGCATCCAAAGCAATTAACCTATTTCGTGCCCTCAGCTACCTACAAATGGGTTTGGATGGTGATATTTCTGAAACCAAGCCCTGAAAGAGGTTGCGGAAAAAAATCTATCTATTTAATTTATGAGAGCTTTCCAAAACTGAAAACAAGAACCTTCTACGATGTTTGGTTCCAGAGATATACGCATCCAAAGTGAAATCGTTTTTTTTAACCCTCCCTTTGGATGGATACATTTCCTCAACCAAGCCTTCCAAAGAGGTCCGGTTTTCAGATTATACAGTCCCAGTTCAAGGCAATCCTATGCCTGAAAGCCAAAGGCTTCTGCAGGATCTAGTTTCGAAGATATTTGTATCCAAAGTATCTAGTTGAACTGACGTTCAACCCAATCCCTTGGATGCGAATATCTCACGAAGGAACTTTTAATTAGGACTGCGGGTTTCAGTTCCTAATAAGAAATTAACAGACCTTTCCAGAAATGAAACAATTTAATTAAAATGTGAGAAAAAAAATTTCAAGATTTTTTGAAAATTTTCATGACCCCCACCCTATGACTTTTTTCAGAAATTGACTTTTCAAAAATGTTTATGAAATAAATCGAGATATACATCAAAAGAAAGGTCTATTCAAACCCTATCCGAACCTGCAAACGTTTGGCTTCTACACGGTCTGGCTCCTTGGAAATTTGCATCCAAAGCAATTAACCTATTTCGTGCCCTCAGCTACCTACAAATGGGTTTGGATGGTGATATTTCTGAAACCAAGCCCTGAAAGAGGTTGCGGAAAAAAAATCTATTTATTTAATTTGTGAGAGCTTTCCAAAACTGAAAACAAGAACCTTCTACGATGTGTGGTTCCAGAGATATACGCATCCAAAGTGAAATCGTTTTTTTTAACCCTCCCTTTGGATGGATACATTTCCTCAACCAAGCCTTCCAAAGAGGTCCGGTTTTCAGATTATACAGTCCCAGTTCAAGGCAATCCTATGCCTGAAAGCCAAAGGCTTCTGCAGGATCTAGTTTCGAAGATATTTTTGTATCCAAAGTATCTAGTTGAACTGACGTTCAACCCAATCCTTTGGATGCGAATATCTCACGAAGGAACTTTTAATTAGGACTGCGGGTTTCAGTTCTTAATAAGAAATTAACAGACCTTTTCAGAAATGAAACAATTTAATTAAAATGTGAGAAAAAAAATTTAAAGATTTTTTGAAAATTTTCATGACCCCCACCCTATGACTTTTTTCAGAAATTGACTTTTCAAAAATGTTTATGAAATAAATCGAGATATACATCAAAAGAAAGGTCTATTCAAACCCTATCCGAACCTGCAAACGTTTGGCTTCTACACGGTCTGGCTCCTTGGAAATTTGCATCCAAAGCAATTAACCTATTTCGTGCCCTCAGCTACCTACAAATGGGTTTGGATGGTGATATTTCTGAAACCAAGCCCTGAAAGAGGTTGCGGAAAAAAAATCTATCTATTTAATTTGTGAGAGCTTTCCAAAACTGAAAACAAGAACCTTCTACGATGTTTGGTTCCAGAGATATACGCATCCAAAGTGAAATCGTTTTTTTTAACCCTCCCTTTGGATGGATACATTTCCTCAACCAAGCCTTCCAAAGAGGTCTGGTTTTCAGATTATACAGTCCCAGTTCAAGGCAATCCTATGCCTGAAAGCCAAAGGCTTCTGCAGGACCTAGTTTCGAAGATATTTGTATCTAAAGTATCTAGTTGAACTGACGTTCAACCCAATCCCTTGGATGCGAATATCTCACGAAGGAATTTTTAATTAGGACTGCGGGTTTCAGTTCTTAATAAGAAATTAACAGACCTTTCCAGAAATGAAACAATTTAATTAAAATGTGAGAAAAAAAATTTCAAGATTTTTTGAAAATTTTCATGACCCCCACCCTATGACTTTTTTCAGAAATTGACTTTTCAAAAATGTTTATGAAATAAATCGAGATATCCATCAAAAGAAAGGTCTATTCAAACCCTATCCGAACCTGCAAACGTTTGGCTTCTACACGGTCTGGCTCCTTGGAAATTTGCATCCAAAGCAATTAACCTATTTCGTGCCCTCAGCTACCTACAAATGGGTTTGGGTGGTGATATTTCTGAAACCAAGCCCTGAAAGAGGTTGTGAAAAAAATCAAATTATTTAATTTGTGAGAGCTTTCCAAAACTGAAAACAAGAACCTTCTACGATGTTTGGTTCCAGAGATATACGCATCCAAAGTGAAATCGTTTTTTTTAACCCTCCCTTTGGATGGATACATTTCCTCAACCAAGCCTTCCAAAGAGGTCCGGTTTTCAGATTATACAGTCCCAGTTCAAGGCAATCCTATGCCTGAAAGCCAAAGGCTTCTGCAGGATCTAGTTTCGAAGATATTTGTATCCAAAGTATCTAGTTGAACTGACGTTCAACCCAATCCCTTGGATGCAAATATCTCACGAAGGAACTTTTAATTAGGACTGCGGGTTTCAGTTCTTAATAAGAAATTAACAGACCTTTCCAGAAATGAAACAATTTAATTAAAATGTGAGAAAAAAAATTTCAAGATTTTTTGAAAATTTTCATGACCCCCACCCTATGACTTTTTTCAGAAATTGACTTTTCAAAAATGTTTATGAAATAAATCGAGATAAACATCAAAAGAAAGGTCTATTCAAACCCTATCCGAACCTGCAAACGTTTGGCTTCTACACGGTCTGGCTCCTTGGAAATTTGCATCCAAAGCAATTAACCTATTTCGTGCCCTCAGCTACCTACAAATGGGTTTGGATGGTGATATTTCTGAAACCAAGCCCTGAAAGAGGTTGCGGAAAAAAAATCTATCTATTCAATTTGTGAGAGCTTTCCAAAACTGAAAACAAGAACCTTCTACGATGTTTGGTTCCAGAGATATACGCATCCAAAGTGAAATCGTTTTTTTTAACCCTCCCTTTGGATGGATACATTTCCTCAACCAAGCCTTCCAAAGAGGTCCGGTTTTCAGATTATACAATCCCAGTTCAAGGCAATCCTATGCCTGAAAGCCAAAGGCTTCTGCAGGATCTAGTTTCGAAGATATTTGTATCCAAAGTATCTAGTTGAACTGACGTTCAACCCAATCCCTTGGATGCGAATATCTCACGAAGGAACTTTTAATTAGGACTGCGGGTTTCAGTTCTTAATAAGAAATTAACAGACCTTTCCAGAAATGAAACAATTTAATTAAAATGTGAGAAAAAAAATTTCAAGATTTTTTGAAAATTTTCATGACCCCCACCCTATGACTTTTTTCAGAAATTGACTTTTCAAAAATGTTTATGAAATAAATCGAGATATACATCAAAAGAAAGGTCTATTCAAACCCTATCCGAACCTGCAAACGTTTGGCTTCTATACGGTCTGGCTCCTTGGAAATTTGCATCCAAAGCAATTAACCTATTTCGTGCCCTCAGCTACCTACAAATGGGTTTGGATGGTGATATTTCTGAAACCAAGCCCTGAAAGAGGTTGCGGAAAAAAAATCTATCTATTTAATTTATGAGAGCTTTCCAAAACTGAAAACAAGAACCTTCTACGATGTTTGGTTCCAGAGATATACGCATCCAAAGTGAAATCGTTTTTTTTAACCCTCCCTTTGGATGGATACATTTCCTCAACCAAGCCTTCCAAAGAGGTCCGGTTTTCAGATTATACAGTCCCAGTTCAAGGCAATCCTATGCCTGAAAGCCAAAGGCTTCTGCAGGATCTAGTTTCGAAGATATTTGTATCCAAAGTATCTAGTTGAACTGACGTTCAACCCAATCCCTTGGATGAGAATATCTCACGAAGGAACTTTTAATTAGGACTGCGGGTTTCAGTTCCTAATAAGAAATTAACAGACCTTTCCAGAAATGAAACAATTTAATTAAAATGTGAGAAAAAAAATTTCAAGATTTTTTGAAAATTTTCATGACCCCCACCCTATGACTTTTTTCAGAAATTGACTTTTCAAAAATGTTTATGAAATAAATCGAGATATACATCAAAAGAAAGGTCTATTCAAACCCTATCCGAACCTGCAAACGTTTGGCTTCTACACGGTCTGGCTCCTTGGAAATTTGCATCCAAAGCAATTAACCTATTTCGTGCCCTCAGCTACCTACAAATGGGTTTGGATGGTGATATTTCTGAAACCAAGCCCTGAAAGAGGTTGCGGAAAAAAAATCTATTTATTTAATTTGTGAGAGCTTTCCAAAACTGAAAACAAGAACCTTCTACGATGTGTGGTTCCAGAGATATACGCATCCAAAGTGAAATCGTTTTTTTTAACCCTCCCTTTGGATGGATACATTTCCTCAACCAAGCCTTCCAAAGAGGTCCGGTTTTCAGATTATACAGTCCCAGTTCAAGGCAATCCTATGCCTGAAAGCCAAAGGCTTCTGCAGGATCTAGTTTCGAAGATATTTTTGTATCCAAAGTATCTAGTTGAACTGACGTTCAACCCAATCCTTTGGATGCGAATATCTCACGAAGGAACTTTTAATTAGGACTGCGGGTTTCAGTTCTTAATAAGAAATTAACAGACCTTTTCAGAAATGAAACAATTTAATTAAAATGTGAGAAAAAAAATTTAAAGATTTTTTGAAAATTTTCATGACCCCCACCCTATGACTTTTTTCAGAAATTGACTTTTCAAAAATGTTTATGAAATAAATCGAGATATACATCAAAAGAAAGGTCTATTCAAACCCTATCCGAACCTGCAAACGTTTGGCTTCTACACGGTCTGGCTCCTTGGAAATTTGCATCCAAAGCAATTAACCTATTTCGTGCCCTCAGCTACCTACAAATGGGTTTGGATGGTGATATTTCTGAAACCAAGCCCTGAAAGAGGTTGCGGAAAAAAAATCTATCTATTCAATTTGTGAGAGCTTTCCAAAACTGAAAACAAGAACCTTCTACGATGTTTGGTTCCAGAGATATACGCATCCAAAGTGAAATCGTTTTTTTTAACCCTCCCTTTGGATGGATACATTTCCTCAACCAAGCCTTCCAAAGAGGTCTGGTTTTCAGATTATACAGTCCCAGTTCAAGGCAATCCTATGCCTGAAAGCCAAAGGCTTCTGCAGGACCTAGTTTCGAAGATATTTGTATCTAAAGTATCTAGTTGAACTGACGTTCAACCCAATCCCTTGGATGCGAATATCTCACGAAGGAATTTTTAATTAGGACTGCGGGTTTCAGTTCTTAATAAGAAATTAACAGACCTTTCCAGAAATGAAACAATTTAATTAAAATGTGAGAAAAAAAATTTCAAGATTTTTTGAAAATTTTCATGACCCCCCACCCTATGACTTTTTTCAGAAATTGACTTTTCAAAAATGTTTATGAAATAAATCGAGATATACATCAAAAGAAAGGTCTATTCAAACCCTATCCGAACCTGCAAACGTTTGGCTTCTACACGGTCTGGCTCCTTGGAAATTTGCATCCAAAGCAATTAACCTATTTCGTGCCCTCAGCTACCTACAAATGGGTTTGGATGGTGATATTTCTGAAACCAAGCCCTGAAAGAGGTTGTGAAAAAAATCAAATTATTTAATTTGTGAGAGCTTTCCAAAACTGAAAACAAGAACCTTCTACGATGTTTGGTTCCAGAGATATACGCATCCAAAGTGAAATCGTTTTTTTTAACCCTCCCTTTGGATGGATACATTTCCTCAACCAAGCCTTCCAAAGAGGTCCGGTTTTCAGATTATACAGTCCCAGTTCAAGGCAATCCTATGCCTGAAAGCCAAAGGCTTCTGCAGGATCTAGTTTCGAAGATATTTGTATCCAAAGTATCTAGTTGAACTGACGTTCAACCCAATCCCTTGGATGCAAATATCTCACGAAGGAACTTTTAATTAGGACTGCGGGTTTCAGTTCTTAATAAGAAATTAACAGACCTTTCCAGAAATGAAACAATTTAATTAAAATGTGAGAAAAAAAATTTCAAGATTTTTTGAAAATTTTCATGACCCCCACCCTATGACTTTTTTCAGAAATTGACTTTTCAAAAATGTTTATGAAATAAATCGAGATATACATCAAAAGAAAGGTCTATTCAAACCCTATCCGAACCTGCAAACGTTTGGCTTCTACACGGTCTGGCTCCTTGGAAATTTGCATCCAAAGCAATTAACCTATTTCGTGCCCTCAGCTACCTACAAATGGGTTTGGATGGTGATATTTCTGAAACCAAGCCCTGAAAGAGGTTGCGGAAAAAAAAATCTATCTATTCAATTTGTGAGAGCTTTCCAAAACTGAAAACGAGAACCTTCTACGATGTTTGGTTCCAGAGATATACGCATCCAAAGTGAAATCGTTTTTTTTAACCCTCCCTTTGGATGGATACATTTCCTCAACCAAGCCTTCCAAAGAGGTCCGGTTTTCAGATTATACAATCCCAGTTCAAGGCAATCCTATGCCTGAAAGCCAAAGGCTTCTGCAGGATCTAGTTTCGAAGATATTTGTATCCAAAGTATCTAGTTGAACTGACGTTCAACCCAATCCCTTGGATGCGAATATCTCACGAAGGAACTTTTAATTAGGACTGCGGGTTTCAGTCCCTAATAAGAAATTAACAGACCTTTCCAGAAATGAAACAATTTAATTAAAATGTGAGAAAAAAAATTTCAAGATTTTTTGAAAATTTTCATGACCCCCACCCTATGACTTTTTTCAGAAATTGACTTTTCAAAAATGTTTATGAAATAAATCGAGATATACATCAAAAGAAAGGTCTATTCAAACCCTATCCGAACCTGCAAACGTTTGGCTTCTACACGGTCTGGCTCCTTGGAAATTTGCATCCAAAGCAATTAACCTATTTCGTGCCCTCAGCTACCTACAAATGGGTTTGGATGGTGATATTTCTGAAACCAAGCCCTGAAAGAGGTTGCGGAAAAAAAATCTATTTATTTAATTTGTGAGAGCTTTCCAAAACTGAAAACAAGAACCTTCTACGATGTGTGGTTCCAGAGATATACGCATCCAAAGTGAAATCGTTTTTTTTAACCCTCCCTTTGGATGGATACATTTCCTCAACCAAGCCTTCCAAAGAGGTCCGGTTTTCAGATTATACAGTCCCAGTTCAAGGCAATCCTATGCCTGAAAGCCAAAGGCTTCTGCAGGATCTAGTTTCGAAGATATTTTTGTATCCAAAGTATCTAGTTGAACTGACGTTCAACCCAATCCTTTGGATGCGAATATCTCACGAAGGAACTTTTAATTAGGACTGCGGGTTTCAGTTCTTAATAAGAAATTAACAGACCTTTTCAGAAATGAAACAATTTAATTAAAATGTGAGAAAAAAAATTTAAAGATTTTTTGAAAATTTTCATGACCCCCACCCTATGACTTTTTTCAGAAATTGACTTTTCAAAAATGTTTATGAAATAAATCGAGATATACATCAAAAGAAAGGTCTATTCAAACCCTATCCGAACCTGCAAACGTTTGGCTTCTACACGGTCTGGCTCCTTGGAAATTTGCATCCAAAGCAATTAACCTATTTCGTGCCCTCAGCTACCTACAAATGGGTTTGGATGGTGATATTTCTGAAACCAAGCCCTGAAAGAGGTTGCGGAAAAAAAATCTATCTATTTAATTTGTGAGAGCTTTCCAAAACTGAAAACAAGAACCTTCTACGATGTGTGGTTCCAGAGATATACGCATCCAAAGTGAAATCGTTTTTTTTAACCCTCCCTTTGGATGGATACATTTCCTCAACCAAGCCTTCCAAAGAGGTCCGGTTTTCAGATTATACAGTCCCAGTTCAAGGCAATCCTATGCCTGAAAGCCAAAGGCTTCTGCAGGATCTAGTTTCGAAGATATTTTTGTATCCAAAGTATCTAGTTGAACTGACGTTCAACCCAATCCTTTGGATGCGAATATCTCACGAAGGAACTTTTAATTAGGACTGTGGGTTTCAGTTCTTAATAAGAAATTAACAGACCTTTCCAGAAATGAAACAATTTAATTAAAATGTGAGAAAAAAAATTTCAAGATTTTTTGAAAATTTTCATGACCCCCACCCTATGACTTTTTTCAGAAATTGACTTTTCAAAAATGTTTATGAAATAAATCGAGATATACATCAAAAGAAAGGTCTATTCAAACCCTATCCGAACCTGCAAACGTTTGGCTTCTACACGGTCTGGCTCCTTGGAAATTTGCATCCAAAGCAATTAACCTATTTCGTGCCCTCAGCTACCTACAAATGGGTTTGGATGGTGATATTTCTGAAACCAAGCCCTGAAAGAGGTTGCGGAAAAAAAATCTATCTATTCAATTTGTGAGAGCTTTCCAAAACTGAAAACAAGAACCTTCTACGATGTTTGGTTCCAGAGATATACGCATCCAAAGTGAAATCGTTTTTTTTAACCCTCCCTTTGGATGGATACATTTCCTCAACCAAGCCTTCCAAAGAGGTCTGGTTTTCAGATTATACAGTCCCAGTTCAAGGCAATCCTATGCCTGAAAGCCAAAGGCTTCTGCAGGACCTAGTTTCGAAGATATTTGTATCTAAAGTATCTAGTTGAACTGACGTTCAACCCAATCCCTTGGATGCGAATATCTCACGAAGGAATTTTTAATTAGGACTGCGGGTTTCAGTTCTTAATAAGAAATTAACAGACCTTTCCAGAAATGAAACAATTTAATTAAAATGTGAGAAAAAAAATTTCAAGATTTTTTGAAAATTTTCATGACCCCCACCCTATGACTTTTTTCAGAAATTGACTTTTCAAAAATGTTTATGAAATAAATCGAGATATACATCAAAAGAAAGGTCTATTCAAACCCTATCCGAACCTGCAAACGTTTGGCTTCTACACGGTCTGGCTCCTTGGAAATTTGCATCCAAAGCAATTAACCTATTTCGTGCCCTCAGCTACCTACAAATGGGTTTGGATGGTGATATTTCTGAAACCAAGCCCTGAAAGAGGTTGCGGAAAAAAAATCTATCTATTTAATTTGTGAGAGCTTTCCAAAACTGAAAACAAGAACCTTCTACGATGTGTGGTTCCAGAGATATACGCATCCAAAGTGAAATCGTTTTTTTTAACCCTCCTTTGGATGGATACATTTCCTCAACCAAGCCTTCCAAAGAGGTCCGGTTTTCAGATTATACAGTCCCAGTTCAAGGCAATCCTATGCCTGAAAGCCAAAGGCTTCTGCAGGATCTAGTTTCGAAGATATTTTTGTATCCAAAGTATCTAGTTGAACTGACGTTCAACCCAATCCTTTGGATGCGAATATCTCACGAAGGAACTTTTAATTAGGACTGTGGGTTTCAGTTCTTAATAAGAAATTAACAGACCTTTCCAGAAATGAAACAATTTAATTAAAATGTGAGAAAAAAAATTTCAAGATTTTTTGAAAATTTTCATGACCCCCACCCTATGACTTTTTTCAGAAATTGACTTTTCAAAAATGTTTATGAAATAAATCGAGATATACATCAAAAGAAAGGTCTATTCAAACCCTATCCGAACCTGCAAACGTTTGGCTTCTACACGGTCTGGCTCCTTGGAAATTTGCATCCAAAGCAATTAACCTATTTCGTGCCCTCAGCTACCTACAAATGGGTTGGATGGTGATATTTCTGAAACCAAGCCCTGAAAGAGGTTGTGAAAAAAAATCAAATTATTTAATTTGTGAGAGCTTTCCAAAACTGAAAACAAGAACCTTCTACGATGTTTGTTCCAGAGATATACGCATCCAAAGTGAAATCGTTTTTTTTAACCCTCCCTTTGGATGGATACATTTCCTCAACCAAGCCTTCCAAAGAGGTCCGGTTTTCAGATTATACAGTCCCAGTTCAAGGCAATCCTATGCCTGAAAGCCAAAGGCTTCTGCAGGATCTAGTTTCGAAGATATTTGTATCCAAAGTATCTAGTTGAACTGACGTTCAACCCAATCCCTTGGATGCAAATATCTCACGAAGGAACTTTTAATTAGGACTGCGGGTTTCAGTTCTTAATAAGAAATTAACAGACCTTCCAGAAATGAAACAATTTAATTAAAATGTGAGAAAAAAAATTTCAAGATTTTTTGAAAATTTTCATGACCCCCCACCCTATGACTTTTTTCAGAAATTGACTTTTCAAAAATGTTTATGAAATAAATCGAGATATACATCAAAAGAAAGGTCTATTCAAACCCTATCCGAACCTGCAAACGTTTGGCTTCTACACGGTCTGGCTCCTTGGAAATTTGCATCCAAAGCAATTAACCTATTTCGTGCCCTCAGCTACCTACAAATGGGATTTGGATGGTGATATTTCTGAAACCAAGCCCTGAAAGAGGTTGCGGAAAAAAATCTATCTATTCAATTTGTGAGAGCTTTCCAAAACTGAAAACAAGAACCTTCTACGATGTTTGGTTCCAGAGATATACGCATCCAAAGTGAAATCGTTTTTTTTAACCCTCCCTTTGGATGGATACATTTCCTCAACCAAGCCTTCAAAGAGGTCTGGTTTTCAGATTATACAGTCCCAGTTCAAGGCAATCCTATGCCTGAAAGCCAAAGGCTTCTGCAGGACCTAGTTTCGAAGATATTTGTATCTAAAGTATCTAGTTGAACTGACGTTCAACCCAATCCCTTGGATGCGAATATCTCACGAAGGAATTTTTAATTAGGACTGCGGGTTTCAGTTCTTAATAAGAAATTAACAGACCTTTCCAGAAATGAAACAATTTAATTAAAATGTGAGAAAAAAATTTCAAGATTTTTTGAAAATTTTCATGACCCCCACCCTATGACTTTTTTCAGAAATTGACTTTTCAAAAATGTTTATGAAATAAATCGAGATATACATCAAAAGAAAGGTCTATTCAAACCCTATCCGAACCTGCAAACGTTTGGCTTCTACACGGTCTGGCTCCTTGGAAATTTGCATCCAAAGCAATTAACCTATTTCGTGCCCTCAGCTACCTACAAATGGGTTTGGATGGTGATATTTCTGAAACCAAGCCCTGAAAGAGGTTGTGAAAAAAATCAAATTATTTAATTTGTGAGAGCTTTCCAAACTGAAAACAAGAACCTTCTACGATGTTTGGTTCCAGAGATATACGCATCCAAAGTGAAATCGTTTTTTTAACCCCTCCCCTTTGGATGGATACATTTCCTCAACCAAGCCTTCCAAAGAGGTCCGGTTTTCAGATTATACAGTCCCAGTTCAAGGCAATCCTATGCCTGAAAGCCAAAGGCTTCTGCAGGATCTAGTTTCGAAGATATTTGTATCCAAAGTATCTAGTTGAACTGACGTTCAACCCAATCCCTTGGATGCAAATATCTCACGAAGGAACTTTTAATTAGGACTGCGGGTTTCAGTTCTTAATAAGAAATTAACAGACCTTTCCAGAAATGAAACAATTTAATTAAAATGTGAGAAAAAAAAATTTCAAGATTTTTTGAAAATTTTCATGACCCCCACCCTATGACTTTTTTCAGAAATTGACTTTTCAAAAATGTTTATGAAATAAATCGAGATATACATCAAAAGAAAGGTCTATTCAAACCCTATCCGAACCTGCAAACGTTTGGCTTCTACACGGTCTGGCTCCTTGGAAATTTGCATCCAAAGCAATTAACCTATTTCGTGCCCTCAGCTACCTACAAATGGGTTTGGATGGTGATATTTCTGAAACCAAGCCCTGAAAGAGGTTGCGGAAAAAAAATCTATCTATTCAATTTGTGAGAGCTTTCCAAAACTGAAAACAAGAACCTTCTACGATGTTTGGTTCCAGAGATATACGCATCCAAAGTGAAATCGTTTTTTTTAACCCTCCCTTTGGATGGATACATTTCCTCAACCAAGCCTTCCAAAGAGGTCCGGTTTTCAGATTATACAATCCCAGTTCAAGGCAATCCTATGCCTGAAAGCCAAAGGCTTCTGCAGGATCTAGTTTCGAAGATATTTGTATCCAAAGTATCTAGTTGAACTGACGTTCAACCCAATCCCTTGGATGCGAATATCTCACGAAGGAACTTTTAATTAGGACTGCGGGTTTCAGTCCCTAATAAGAAATTAACAGACCTTTCCAGAAATGAAACAATTTAATTAAAATGTGAGAAAAAAAATTCAAGATTTTTTGAAAATTTTCATGACCCCCACCCTATGACTTTTTTCAGAAATTGACTTTTCAAAAATGTTTATGAAATAAATCGAGATATACATCAAAAGAAAGGTCTATTCAAACCCTATCCGAACCTGCAAACGTTTGGCTTCTATACGGTCTGGCTCCTTGGAAATTTGCATCCAAAGCAATTAACCTATTTCGTGCCCTCAGCTACCTACAAATGGGTTTGGATGGTGATATTTCTGAAACCAAGCCCTGAAAGAGGTTGCGGAAAAAAAATCTATCTATTTAATTTATGAGAGCTTTCCAAAACTGAAAACAAGAACCTTCTACGATGTTTGGTTCCAGAGATATACGCATCCAAAGTGAAATCGTTTTTTTTTAACCCTCCCTTTGGATGGATACATTTCCTCAACCAAGCCTTCCAAAGAGGTCCGGTTTTCAGATTATACAGTCCCAGTTCAAGGCAATCCTATGCCTGAAAGCCAAAGGCTTCTGCAGGATCTAGTTTCGAAGATATTTGTATCCAAAGTATCTAGTTGAACTGACGTTCAACCCAATCCCTTGGATGCGAATATCTCACGAAGGAACTTTTAATTAGGACTGCGGGCTTCAGTTCCTAATAAGAAATTAACAGACCTTTCCAGAAATGAAACAATTTAATTAAAATGTGAGAAAAAAAATTTCAAGATTTTTTGAAAATTTTCATGACCCCCACCCCTATGACTTTTTTCAGAAATTGACTTTTCAAAAATGTTTATGAAATAAATCGAGATATACATCAAAAGAAAGGTCTATTCAAACCCTATCCGAACCTGCAAACGTTTGGCTTCTACACGGTCTGGCTCCTTGGAAATTTGCATCCAAAGCAATTAACCTATTTCGTGCCCTCAGCTACCTACAAATGGGTTTGGATGGTGATATTTCTGAAACCAAGCCCTGAAAGAGGTTGCGGAAAAAAAATCTATCTATTTAATTTGTGAGAGCTTTCCAAAACTGAAAACAAGAACCTTCTACGATGTGTGGTTCCAGAGATATACGCATCCAAAGTGAAATCGTTTTTTTTAACCCTCCCTTTGGATGGATACATTTCCTCAACCAAGCCTTCCAAAGAGGTCCGGTTTTCAGATTATACAGTCCCAGTTCAAGGCAATCCTATGCCTGAAAGCCAAAGGCTTCTGCAGGATCTAGTTTCGAAGATATTTTTGTATCCAAAGTATCTAGTTGAACTGACGTTCAACCCAATCCTTTGGATGCGAATATCTCACGAAGGAACTTTTAATTAGGACTGTGGGTTTCAGTTCTTAATAAGAAATTAACAGACCTTTCCAGAAATGAAACAATTTAATTAAAATGTGAGAAAAAAAATTTCAAGATTTTTTGAAAATTTTCATGACCCCCACCCTATGACTTTTTTCAGAAATTGACTTTTCAAAAATGTTTATGAAATAAATCGAGATATACATCAAAAGAAAGGTCTATTCAAACCCTATCCGAACCTGCAAACGTTTGGCTTCTACACGGTCTGGCTCCTTGGAAATTTGCATCCAAAGCAATTAACCTATTTCGTGCCCTCAGCTACCTACAAATGGGTTTGGATGGTGATATTTCTGAAACCAAGCCCTGAAAGAGGTTGCGGAAAAAAAATTATCTATTTAATTTGTGAGAGCTTTCCAAAACTGAAAACAAGAACCTTCTACGATGTTTGGTTCCAGAGATATACGCATCCAAAGTGAAATCGTTTTTTTTTAACCCTCCCTTTGGATGGATACATTTCCTCAACCAAGCCTTCCAAAGAGGTCTGGTTTTCAGATTATACAGTCCCAGTTCAAGGCAATCCTATGCCTGAAAGCCAAAGGCTTCTGCAGGATCTAGTTTCGAAGATATTTGTATCCAAAGTATCTAGTTGAACTGACGTTCAACCCAATCCCTTGGATGCGAATATCTCACGAAGGAAATTTTAATTAGGACTGCGGGTTTCAGTTCCTAATAAGAAATTAACAGACCTTTCCAGAAATGAAACAATTTAATTAAAATGCGAGAAAAAAATTTCAAGATTTTTTGAAAATTTTCATGACCCCCACCCTATGACTTTTTTCAGAAATTGACTTTTCAAAAATGTTTATGAAATAAATCGAGATATACATCAAAAGAAAGGTCTATTCAAACCCTATCCGAACCTGCAAACGTTTGGCTTCTACACGGTCTGGCTCCTTGGAAATTTGCATCCAAAGCAATTAACCTATTTCGTGCCCTCAGCTACCTACAAATGGGCTTGGATGGTGATATTTCTGAAACCAAGCCCTGAAAGAGGTTGCGGAAAAAAAATCTATCTATTTAATTTGTGAGAGCTTTCCAAAACTGAAAACAAGAACCTTCTACGATGTGTGGTTCCAGAGATATACGCATCCAAAGTGAAATCGTTTTTTTTAACCCTCCCTTTGGATGGATACATTTCCTCAACCAAGCCTTCCAAAGAGGTCCGGTTTTCAGATTATACAGTCCCCAGTTCAAGGCAATCCTATGCCTGAAAGCCAAAGGCTTCTGCAGGATCTAGTTTCGAAGATATTTTTGTATCCAAAGTATCTAGTTGAACTGACGTTCAACCCAATCCTTTGGATGCGAATATCTCACGAAGGAACTTTTAATTAGGACTGCGGGTTTCAGTTCTTAATAAGAAATTAACAGACCTTTCCAGAAATGAAACAATTTAATTAAAATGTGAGAAAAAAAATTTCAAGATTTTTTGAAAATTTTCATGACCCCCACCCTATGACTTTTTTCAGAAATTGACTTTTCAAAAATGATTATGAAATAAATCGAGGTATACATCAAAAGAAAGGTCTATTCAAACCCTATCCGAACCTGCAAACGTTTGGCTTCTACACGGTCTGGCTCCTTGGAAATTTGCATCCAAAGCAATTAACCTATTTCGTGCCCTCAGCTACCTACAAATGGGTTTGGATGGTGATATTTCTGAAACCAAGCCCTGAAAGAGGTTGCGGAAAAAAATCTATGTATTTAATTTGTGAGAGCTTTCCAAAACTGAAAACAAGAACCTTCTACGATGTTTGGTTCCAGAGATATACGCATCCAAAGTGAAATCGTTTTTTTAACCCTCCCTTTGGATGGATACATTTCCTCAACCAAGCCTTCCAAAGAGGTCCGGTTTTCAGATTATACAGTCCCAGTTCAAGGCAATCCTATGCCTGAAAGCCAAAGGCTTCTGCAGGATCTAGTTTCGAAGATATTTTTGTATCCAAAGTATCTAGTTGAACTGACGTTCAACCCAATCCTTTGGATAAGAATATCTCACGAAGGAACTTTTAATTAGGACTGCGGGTTTCAGTTCTTAATAAGAAATTAACAGACCTTTCCAGAAATGAAACAATTTAATTAAAATGTGAGAAAAAAAATTTCAAGATTTTTTGAAAATTTTCATGACCCCCACCCTATGACTTTTTTCAGAAATTGACTTTTCAAAAATGTTTATGAAATAAATCGAGATAAACATCAAAAGAAAGGTCTATTCAAACCCTATCCGAACCTGCAAACGTTTGGCTTCTACACGGTCTGGCTCCTTGGAAATTTGCATCCAAAGCAATTAACCTATTTCGTGCCCTCAGCTACCTACAAATGGGTTTGGATGGTGATATTTCTGAAACCAAGCCCTGAAAGAGGTTGCGGAAAAAAAATCTATCTATTTAATTTGTGAGAGCTTTCCAAAACTGAAAACAAAAACCTTCTACGATGTTTGGTTCCAGAGATATACGCATCCAAAGTGAAATCGTTTTTTTTAACCCTCCCTTTGGATGGATACATTTCCTCAACCAAGCCTTCCAAAGAGGTCCGGTTTTCAGATTATACAGTCCCAGTTCAAGGCAATCCTATGCCTGAAAGCCAAAGGCTTCTGCAGGATCTAGTTTCAAAGATATTTGTATCCAAAGTATCTAGTTGAACTGACGTTCAACCCAATCCTTTGGATGCGAATATCTCACGAAGGAACTTTTAATTAGGACTGCGGGTTTCAGTTCTTAATAAAAAATTAACAGACCTTTCCAGAAATGAAACAATTTAATTAAAATGTGAGAAAAAAAATTTCAAGATTTTTTGAAAATTTTCTTGACCCCCACCCTATGACTTTTTTCAGAAATTGACTTTTCAAAAATGTTTATGAAATAAATCGAGATATACATCAAAAGAAAGGTCTATTCAAACCCTATGCGAACCTGCAAACGTTTGGCTTCTACACGGTCTGGCTCCTTGGAAATTTGCATCCAAAGCAATTAACCTATTTCGTGCCCTCAGCTACCTACAAATGGGTTTGGATGGTGATATTTCTGAAACCAAGCCCTGAAAGAGGTTGCGGAAAAAAAATCTAGCTATTTAATTTGTGAGAGCTTTCCAAAACTGAAATCAAGATCCTTCTACGATGTTTGGTTCCAGAGATATACGCATCCGAAGTGAAATCGTTTTTTTTAACCCTCCCTTTGGATGGATACATTTCCTCAACCAAGCCTTCCAAAGAGGTCCGGTTTTCAGATTATACAGTCCTAATTCAAGGCAATCCGATGCCTGAAAGCCAAAGGCTTCTGCAGGACCTAGTTTCGAAGATATTTGTATCTAAAGTATCTAGTTGAACTGACGTTCAACCCAATCCCTTGGATGCGAATATCTCACGAAGGAATTTTTAATTAGGACTGCGGGTTTCAGTTCTTAATAAGAAATTAACAGACCTTTCCAGAAATGAAACAATTTAATTAAAATGTGAGAAAAAAAATTTCAAGATTTTTTGAAAATTTTCATGACCCCCACCCTATGACTTTTTTCAGAAATTGACTTTTCAAAAATGTTTATGAAATAAATCGAGATATACATCAAAAGAAAGGTCTATTCAAACCCTATCCGAACCTGCAAACGTTTGGCTTCTACACGGTCTGGCTCCTTGAAAATTTGCATCCAAAGCAATTAACCTATTTCGTGCCCTCAGCTACCTACAAATGGGTTTGGATGGTGATATTTCTGAAACCAAGCCCTGAAAGAGGTTGCGGAAAAAAATCTATCTATTTAATTTGTGAGAGCTTTCCAAAACTGAAAACAAGAACCTTCTACGATGTTTGGTTCCAGAGATATACGCATCCAAAGTGAAATCGTTTTTTTTAACCCTCCCTTTGGATGGATACATTTCCTCAACCAAGCCTTCCAAAGAGGTCCGGTTTTCAGATTATACAGTCCCAGTTCAAGGCAATCCTATGCCTGAAAGCCAAAGGCTTCTGCAGGATCTAGTTTCGAAGATATTTGTATCCAAAGTATCTAGTTGAACTGACGTTCAACCCAATCCCTTGGATGCGAATATCTCACGAAGGAACTTTTAATTAGGACTGCGGGTTTCAGTTCCTAATAAGAAATTAACAGACCTTTCCAGAAATGAAACAATTTAATTAAAATGTGAGAAAAAAAATTTCAAGATTTTTTGAAAATTTTCATGACCCCCACCCTATGACTTTTTTCAGAAATTGACTTTTCAAAAATGTTTATGAAATAAATCGAGATATACATCAAAAGAAAGGTCTATTCAAACCCTATCCGAACCTGCAAACGTTTGGCTTCTACACGGTCTGGCTCCTTGGAAATTTGCATCCAAAGCAATTAACCTATTTCGTGCCCTCAGCTACCTACAAATGGGTTTGGATGGTGATATTTCTGAAACCAAGCCCTGAAAGAGGTTGCGGAAAAAAAATCTATCTATTTAATTTGTGAGAGCTTTCCAAAACTGAAAACAAGAACCTTCTACGATGTGTGGTTCCAGAGATATACGCATCCAAAGTGAAATCGTTTTTGTTAACCCTCCCTTTGGATGGATACATTTCCTCAACCAAGCCTTCCAAAGAGGTCCGGTTTTCAGATTATACAGTCCCAGTTCAAGGCAATCCTATGCCTGAAAGCCAAAGGCTTCTGCAGGATCTAGTTTCGAAGATATTTTTGTATCCAAAGTATCTAGTTGAACTGACGTTCAACCCAATCCTTTGGATGCGAATATCTCACGAAGGAACTTTTAATTAGGACTGCGGGGTTTCAGTTCTTAATAAGAAATTAATAGACCTTTCCAGAAATGAAACAATTTAATTAAAATGTGAGAAAAAAAATTTCAAGATTTTTTGAAAATTTTCATGACCCCCACCCTATGACTTTTTTCAGAAATTGACTTTTCAAAAATGTTTTATGAAATAAATCCAGATATACATCAAAAGAAAGGTCTATTCAAACCCTATCCGAACCTGCAAACGTTTGCTTCTACACGGTCTGGCTCCTTGGAAATTTGCATCCAAAGCAATTAACCTATTTCGTGCCCTCACCCCCACCCATTGACTTTTTTCAGAAATTGACTTTTCAAAAATGTTTATGAAATAAATCGAGATATACATCAAAAGAAAGGTCTATTCAAACCCTATCCGAACCTGCAAACGTTTGGCTTCTACACGGTCTGGCTCCTTGGAAATTTGCATCCAAAGCAATTAACCTATTTCGTGCCCTCAGCTACCTACAAATGGGTTTGGATGGTGATATTTCTGAAACCAAGCCCTGAAAGAGGTTGCGGAAAAAAAATCTATGTATTTAATTTGTGAGAGCTTTCCAAAACTGAAAACAAGAACCTTCTACGATGTGTGGTTCCAGAGATATACGCATCCAAAGTGAAATCGTTTTTTTTAACCCTCCCTTTGGATGGATACATTTCCTCAACCAAGCCTTCCAAAGAGGTCCGGTTTTCAGATTATACAGTCCCAGTTCAAGGCAATCCTATGCCCTGAAAGCCAAAGGCTTCTGCAGGATCTAGTTTCGAAGATATTTTTGTATCCAAAGTATCTAGTTGAACTGACGTTCAACCCAATCCTTTGGATGCGAATATCTCACGAAGGAACTTTTAATTAGGACTGCGGGTTTCAGTTCTTAATAAGAAATTAACAGACCTTTCCAGAAATGAAACAATTTAATTAAAATGTGAGAAAAAAAATTTCAAGATTTTTTGAAAATTTTCATGACCCCCACCCTATGACTTTTTTCAGAAATTGACTTATCAAAAATGTTTATGAAATAAATTGAGATATACATCAAAAGAAAGGTCTATTCAAACCCTATCCGAACCTGCAAACGTTTGGCTTCTACACGGTCTGGCTCCTTGGAAATTTGCATCCAAAGCAATTAACCTATTTCGTGCCCTCAGCTACCTACAAATGGGTTTGGATGGTGATATTTCTGAAACCAAGCCCTGAAAGAGGTTGTGAAAAAAATCAAATTATTTAATTTGTGAGAGCTTTCCAAAACTGAAAACAAGAACCTTCTACGATGTTTGGTTCCAGAGATATACGCATCCAAAGTGAAATCGTTTTTTTTTAACCCTCCCTTTGGATGGATACATTTCCTCAACCAAGCCTTCCAAAGAGGTCCGGTTTTCAGATTATACAGTCCCAGTTCAAGGCAATCCTATGCCTGAAAGCCAAAGGCTTCTGCAGGATCTAGTTTCGAAGATATTTTTGTATCCAAAGTATCTAGTTGAACTGACGTTCAACCCAATCCTTTGGATGCGAATATCTCACGAAGGAACTTTTAATTAGGACTGCGGGGTTTCAGTTCTTAATAAGAAATTAACAGACCTTTCCAGAAATGAAACAATTTAATTAAAATGTGAGAAAAAAAATTTCAAGATTTTTTGAAAATTTTCATGACCCCCACCCTATGACTTTTTTCAGAAATTGACTTTTCAAAAATGTTTATGAAATAAATCGAGATAAACATCAAAAGAAAGGTCTATTCAAACCCTATCCGAACCTGCAAAACGTTTGGCTTCTACACGGTCTGGCTCCTTGGAAATTTGCATCCAAAGCAATAAACCTATTTCGTGCCCTCAGCTACCAACAAATGGGTTTGGATGGTGATATTTCTGAAAACAAGCCCCTGAAAGAGGTTGCGGAAAAAATCTATCTATTTAATTTGTGAGAGCTTTCCAAAACTGAAAAGAAGAACCTTCTACGATGTTTGGTTCCAGAGATATACGCATCCAAAGTGAAATCGTTTTTTTAACCCTCCCTTTGGATGGATACATTTCCTCAACCAAGCCTTCCAAAGAGGTCCGGTTTTCAGATTATACAAGTCCCAGTTCAAGGCAATCCTATGCCTGAAAGCCAAAGGCTTCTGCAGGATCTAGTTTCGAAGATATTTTTGTATCCAAAGTATCTAGTTGAACTGACGTTCAAACCCAATCCTTTGGATGCGAATATCTCACGAAGGAACTTTTAATTAGGACTGCGGGTTTCAGTTCTTAATAAGAAATTAACAGACCTTTCCAGAAATGAAACAATTTAATTAAAATGTGAGAAAAAAAATTTCAAGATTTTTTGAAATTTTCATGACCCCCACCCTATGACTTTTTTCAGAAATTGACTTTTCAAAAATGTTTATGAAATAAATCGAGATATCCATCAAAAGAAAGGTCTATTCAAACCCTATCCGAACCTGCAAACGTTTGGCTTCTACACGATCTGGCTCCTTGAAAATTTGCATCCAAAGCAATTAACCTATTTCGTGCCCTCAGCTACCTACAAATGGGTTTGGATGGTGATATTTCTGAAACCAAGCCCTGAAAGAGGTTGCGGAAAAAAAATCTATCTATTTAATTTGTGAGAGCTTTCCCAAAACTGAAAACAAGAACCTTCTACGATGTTTGGTTCCAGAGATATACGCATCCAAAGTGAAATCGTTTTTTTTAACCCTCCCTTTGGATGGATACATTTCCTCAACCAAGCCTTCCAAAGAGGTCCGGTTTTCAGATTATACAGTCCCAGTTCAAGGCAATCCTATGCCTGAAAGCCAAAGGCTTCTGCAGGATCTAGTTTCGAAGATATTTTTGTATCCAAAGTATCTAGTTGAACTGACGTTCAACCCAATCCTTTGGATGCGAATATCTCACGAAGGAACTTTTAATTAGGACTGCGGGTTTCAGTTCTTAATAAGAAATTAACAGACCTTTCCAGAAATGAAACAATTTAATTAAAATGTGAGAAAAAAAATTTCAAGATTTTTTGAAAATTTTCATGACCCCCACCCTATGACTTTTTTCAGAAATTGACTTTTCAAAAATGTTTATGAAATAAATCGAGATATACATCAAAAGAAAGGTCTATTCAAACCCTATCCGAACCTGCAAACGTTTGGCTTCTACACGGTCTGGCTCCTTGGAAATTTGCATCCAAAGCAATTAACCTATTTCGTGCCCTCAGCTACCTACAAATGGGTTTGGATGGTGATATTTCTGAAACCAAGCCCTGAAAGAGGTTGCGGAAAAAAATTCTATCTATTCAATTTGTGAGAGCTTTCCAAAACTGAAAACAAGAACCTTCTACGATGTTTGGTTCCAGAGATATACGCATCCAAAGTGAAATCGTTTTTTTTTAACCCTCCCTTTGGATGGATACATTTCCTCAAACCAAACCTTCCAAAGAGGTCCGGTTTTCAGATTATACAGTCCCAGTTCAAGGCAATCCTATGCCTGAAAGCCAAAGGCTTCTGCAGGATCTAGTTTCGAAGATATTTGTATCCAAAGTATTTAGTTGAACTGACGTTCAACCCAATCCCTTGGATGCGAATATCTCACGAAGGAACTTTTAATTAGGACTGCGGGTTTCAGTCCCTAATAAGAAATTAACAGACCTTTCCAGAAATGAAACAATTTAATTAAAATGTGAGAAAAAAAATTTCAAGATTTTTTGAAAATTTTCATGACCCCCACCCTATGACTTTTTTCAGAAATTGACTTTTCAAAAATGTTTATGAAATAAATCGAGATATACATCAAAAGAAAGGTCTATTCAAACCCTATCCGAACCTGCAAACGTTTGGCTTCTACACGGTCTGGCTCCTTGGAAATTTGCATCCAAAGCAATTAACCTATTTCGTGCCCTCAGCTACCTACAAATGGGTTTGGATGGTGATATTTCTGAAACCAAGCCCTGAAAGAGGTTGCGGAAAAAAAAATCTATCTATTCAATTTGTGAGAGCTTTCCAAAACTGAAAACAAGAACCTTCTACGATGTATGGTTCCAGAGATATACGCATCCAAAGTGAAATCGTTTTTTTTAACCCTCCCTTTGGATGGATACATTTCCTCAACCAAGCCTTCCAAAGAGGTCCGGTTTTCAGATTATACAGTCCCAGTTCAAGGCAATCCTATGCCTGAAAGCCAAAGGCTTCTGCAGGATCTAGTTTCAAAGATATTTGTATCCAAAGTATCTAGTTGAACTGACGTTCAACCCAATCCTTTGGATGCGAATATCTCACGAAGGAACTTTTAATTAGGACTGCGGGTTTCAGTTCTTAATAAAAAATTAACAGACCTTTCCAGAAATGAAACAATTTAATTAAAATGTGAGAAAAAAAATTTCAAGATTTTTTGAAAATTTTCATGGACCCCCACCCTATGACTTTTTTCAGAAATTGACTTTTCAAAAATGTTTATGAAATAAATCGAGATATCCATCAAAAGAAAGGTCTATTCAACCCTATCCGAACCTGCAAACGTTTGGCTTCTACACGATCTGGCTCCTTGAAAAATTTGCATCCAAAGCAATTAACCTATTTCGTGCCCTCAGCTACCTACAAATGGGTTTTGGATGGTGATATTTCTGAAACCAAGCCCTGAAAGAGGTTGCGGAAAAAAAATCTATCTATTTAATTTGTGAGAGCTTTCCAAAACTGAAAACAAGAACCTTCTACGATGTTTGGTTCCAGAGATATACGCATCCAAAGTGAAATCGTTTTTTTTAACCCTCCCTTTGGATGGATACATTTCCTCAACCAAGCCTTCCAAAGAGGTCCGGTTTTCAGATTATACAGTCCCAGTTCAAGGCAATCCTATGCCTGAAAGCCAAAGGCTTCTGCAGGATCTAGTTTCGAAGATATTTTTGTATCCAAAGTATCTAGTTGAACTGACGTTCAACCCAATCCTTTGGATGCGAATATCTCACGAAGGAACTTTTAATTAGGACTGCGGGTTTCAGTTCTTAATAAGAAATTAACAGACCTTTCCAGAAATGAAACAATTTAATTAAAATGTGAGAAAAAAAATTTCAAGATTTTTGAAAATTTTCATGACCCCCACCCTATGACTTTTTTCAGAAATTGACTTTTCAAAAATGTTTATGAAATAAATCGAGATATACATCAAAAGAAAGGTCTATTCAAACCCTATCCGAACCTGCAAACGTTTGGCTTCTACACGGTCTGGCTCCTTGGAAATTTGCATCCAAAGCAATTAACCTATTTCGTGCCCTCAGCTACCTACAAATGGGTTTGGATGGTGATATTTCTGAAACCAAGCCCTGAAAGAGGTTGCGGAAAAAAAATCTATCTATTCAATTTGTGAGAGCTTTCCAAAACTGAAAACAAGAACCTTCTACGATGTTTGGTTCCAGAGATATACGCATCCAAAGTGAAATCGTTTTTTTTAACCCTCCCTTTGGATGGATACATTTCCTCAACCAAACCTTCCAAAGAGGTCCGGTTTTCAGATTATACAGTCCCAGTTCAAGGCAATCCTATGCCTGAAAGCCAAAGGCTTCTGCAGGATCTAGTTTCGAAGATATTTGTATCCAAAGTATTTAGTTGAACTGACGTTCAACCCAATCCCTTGGATGCGAATATCTCACGAAGGAACTTTTAATTAGGACTGCGGGTTTCAGTCCCTAATAAGAAATTAACAGACCTTTCCAGAAATGAAACAATTTAATTAAAATGTGAGAAAAAAAATTTCAAGATTTTTTGGAAAATTTTCATGACCCCCACCCTATGACTTTTTTCAGAAATTGACTTTTCAAAAATGTTTATGAAATAAAATCGAGATATACATCAAAAGAAAGGTCTATTCAAACCCTATCCGAACCTGCAAACGTTTGGCTTCTACACGGTCTGGCTCCTTGGAAATTTGCATCCAAAGCAATTAACCTATTTCGTGCCCTCAGCTACCTACAAATGGGTTTGGGATGGTGATATTTCTGAAACCAAGCCCTGAAAGAGGTTGCGGAAAAAAAATCTATCTATTCAATTTGTGAGAGCTTTCCAAAACTGAAAACAAGAACCTTCTACGATGTATGGTTCCAGAGATATACGCATCCAAAGTGAAATCGTTTTTTTTAACCCTCCCTTTGGATGGATACATTTCCTCAACCAAGCCTTCCAAAGAGGTCCGGTTTTCAGATTATACAGTCCCAGTTCAAGGCAATCCTATGCCTGAAAGCCAAAGGCTTCTGCAGGATCTAGTTTCAAAGATATTTGTATCCAAAGTATCTAGTTGAACTGACGTTCAACCCAATCCTTTGGATGCGAATATCTCACGAAGGAACTTTTAATTAGGACTGCGGGTTTCAGTTCTTAATAAAAAATTAACAGACCTTTCCAGAAATGAAACAATTTAATTAAAATGTGAGAAAAAAAATTTCAAGATTTTTTGAAAATTTTCATGACCCCCACCCTATGACTTTTTTCAGAAATTGACTTTTCAAAAATGTTTATGAAATAAATCGAGATATACATCAAAAAAAAGGTCTATTCAAACCCTATGCGAACCTGCAAACGTTTGGCTTCTACACGGTCTGGCTCCTTGGAAATTTGCATCCTAAGCAATTAACCTATTTCGTGCCCTCAGCTACCTACAAATGGGTTTGGATGGTGATATTTCTGAAACCAAGCCCTGAAAGAGGTTGCGGAAAAAAAATCTATCTATTTAATTTGTGAGAGCTTTCCAAAACTGAAAACAAGAACCTTCTACGATGTTTGGTTCCAGAGATATACGCATCCAAAGTGAAATCGTTTTTTTTAAACCCTCCCTTTGGATGGATACATTTCCTCAACCAAGCCTTCCAAAGAGGTCCGGTTTTCAGATTATACAGTCCCAGTTCAAGGCAATCCTATGCCTGAAAGCCAAAGGCTTCTGCAGGATCTAGTTTCGAAGATATTTGTATCCAAAGTATCTAGTTGAACTGACGTTCAACCCAATCCCTTGGATGCGAATATCTCACGAAGGAACTTTTAATTAGGACTGCGGGTTTCAGTTCTTAATAAGAAATTAACAGACCTTTCCAGAAATGAAACAATTTAATTAAAATGTGAGAAAAAAAATTTCAAGATTTTTTGAAAATTTTCATGACCCCCACCCTATGACTTTTTTCAGAAATTGACTTTTCAAAAATGTTTATGAAATAAATCGAGATATACATCAAAAGAAAGGTCTATTCAAACCCTATCCGAACCTGCAAACGTTTGGCTTCTACACGGTCTGGCTCCTTGGAAATTTGCATCCAAAGCAATTAACCTATTTCGTGCCCTCAGCTACCTACAAATGGGTTTGGATGGTGATATTTCTGAAACCAAGCCCTGAAAGAGGTTGCGGAAAAAAAAATCTATCTATTCAATTTGTGAGAGCTTTCCAAAAACTGAAAACAAGAACCTTCTACGATGTTTGGTTCCAGAGATATACGCATCCAAAGTGAAATCGTTTTTTTTAACCCTCCCTTTGGATGGATACATTTCCTCAACCAAACCTTCCAAAGAGGTCCGGTTTTCAGATTATACAGTCCCAGTTCAAGGCAATCCTATGCCTGAAAGCCAAAGGCTTCTGCAGGATCTAGTTTCGAAGATATTTGTATCCAAAGTATCTAGTTGAACTGACGTTCAACCCAATCCCTTGGATGCGAATATCTCACGAAGGAACTTTTAATTAGGACTGCGGGTTTCAGTTCTTAATAAGAAATTAACAGACCTTTCCAGAAATGAAACAATTTAATTAAAATGTGAGAAAAAAAATTTCAAGATTTTTTGAAAATTTTCATGACCCCCACCCTATGACTTTTTTCAGAAATTGACTTTTCAAAAATGTTTATGAAATAAATCGAGATATACATCAAAAGAAAGGTCTATTCAAACCCTATCCGAACCTGCAAACGTTTGGCTTCTACACGGTCTGGCTCCTTGGAAATTTGCATCCAAAGCAATTAACCTATTTCGTGCCCTCAGCTACCTACAAATGGGTTTGGATGGTGGTATTTCTGAAACCAAGCCCTGAAAGAGGTTGCGGAAAAAAAATCTAGCTATTTAATTTGTGAGAGCTTTCCAAAACTGAAATCAAGATCCTTCTACGATGTTTGGTTCCAGAGATATACGCATCCGAAGTGAAATCGTTTTTTTTAACCCTCCCTTTGGATGGATACATTTCCTCAACCAAGCCTTCCAAAGAGGTCCGGTTTTCAGATTATACAGTCCTAGTTCAAGGCAATCCGATGCCTGAAAGCCAAAGGCTTCTGCAGGACCTAGTTTCGAAGATATTTGTATCTAAAGTATCTAGTTGAACTGACGTTCAACCCAATCCCTTGGATGCGAATATCTCACGAAGGAATTTTTAATTAGGACTGCGGGTTTCAGTTCTTAATAAGAAATTAACAGACCTTTCCAGAAATGAAACAATTTAATTAAAATGTGAGAAAAAAAATTTCAAGATTTTTTGAAAATTTTCATGACCCCCACCCTATGACTTTTTTCAGAAATTGACTTTTCAAAAATGTTTATGAAATAAATTGAGATAAACATCAAAAGAAAGGTCTATTCAAACCCTATCCGAACCTGCAAACGTTTGGCTTCTACACGGTCTGGCTCCTTGGAAATTTGCATCCAAAGCAATAAACCTATTTCGTGCCCTCAGCTACCAACAAATGGGTTTGGATGGTGATATTTCTGAAAACAAGCCCTGAAAGAGGTTGCGGAAAAAATCTATCTATTTAATTTGTGAGAGCTTTCCAAAACTGAAAACAAGAACCTTCTACGATGTTTGGTTCCAGAGATATACGCATCCAAAGTGAAATCGTTTTTTTTAACCCTCCCTTTGGATGGATACATTTCCTCAACCAAGCCTTCCAAAGAGGTCCGGTTTTCAGATTATACAGTCCCAGTTCAAGGCAATCCTATGCCTGAAAGCCAAAGGCTTCTGCAGGATCTAGTTTCGAAGATATTTTTGTATCCAAAGTATCTAGTTGAACTGACGTTCAACCCAATCCTTTGGATGCGAATATCTCACGAAGGAACTTTTAATTAGGACTGCGGGTTTCAGTTCTTAATAAGAAATTAACAGACCTTTCCAGAAATGAAACAATTTAATTAAAATGTGAGAAAAAAAATTTCAAGATTTTTTGAAAATTTTCATGACCCCCACCCTATGACTTTTTTCAGAAATTGACTTTTCAAAAATGTTTATGAAATAAATCGAGATATACATCAAAAGAAAGGTCTATTCAAACCCTATCCGAACCTGCAAACGTTTGGCTTCTACACGATCTGGCTCCTTGAAAATTTGCATCCAAAGCAATTAACCTATTTCGTGCCCTCAGCTACCTACAAATGGGTTTGGATGGTGATATTTCTGAAACCAAGCCCTGAAAGAGGTTGCGGAAAAAAAATCTATCTATTTAATTTGTGAGAGCTTTCCAAAACTGAAAACAAGAACCTTCTACGATGTTTGGTTCCAGAGATATACGCATCCAAAGTGAAATCGTTTTTTTTAACCCTCCCTTTGGATGGATACATTTCCTCAACCAAGCCTTCCAAAGAGGTCCGGTTTTCAGATTATACAGTCCCAGTTCAAGGCAATCCTATGCCTGAAAGCCAAAGGCTTCTGCAGGATCTAGTTTCGAAGATATTTGTATCCAAAGTATCTAGTTGAACTGACGTTCAACCCAATCCCTTGGATGCGAATATCTCACGAAGGAACTTTTAATTAGGACTGCGGGTTTCAGTTCTTAATAAGAAATTAACAGACCTTTCCAGAAATGAAACAATTTAATTAAAATGTGAGAAAAAAAATTTCAAGATTTTTTGAAAATTTTCATGACCCCCACCCTATGACTTTTTTCAGAAATTGACTTTTCAAAAATGTTTATGAAATAAATCGAGATATACATCAAAAGAAAGGTCTATTCAAACCCTATCCGAACCTGCAAACGTTTGGCTTCTACACGGTCTGGCTCCTTGGAAATTTGCATCCAAAGCAATTAACCTATTTCGTGCCCTCAGCTACCTACAAATGGGTTTGGATGGTGATATTTCTGAAACCAAGCCCTGAAAGAGGTTGCGGAAAAAAAATCTATCTATTCAATTTGTGAGAGCTTTCCAAAACTGAAAACAAGAACCTTCTACGATGTTTGGTTCCAGAGATATACGCATCCAAAGTGAAATCGTTTTTTTTAACCCTCCCTTTGGATGGATACATTTCCTCAACCAAACCTTCCAAAGAGGTCCGGTTTTCAGATTATACAGTCCCAGTTCAAGGCAATCCTATGCCTGAAAGCCAAAGGCTTCTGCAGGATCTAGTTTCGAAGATATTTGTATCCAAAGTATCTAGTTGAACTGACGTTCAACCCAATCCCTTGGATGCGAATATCTCACGAAGGAACTTTTAATTAGGACTGCGGGTTTCAGTCCCTAATAAGAAATTAACAGACCTTTCCAGAAATGAAACAATTTAATTAAAATGTGAGAAAAAAAATTTCAAGATTTTTTGAAAATTTTCATGACCCCCACCCTATGACTTTTTTCAGAAATTGACTTTTCAAAAATGTTTATGAAATAAATCGAGATATACATCAAAAGAAAGGTCTATTCAAACCCTATCCGAACCTGCAAACGTTTGGCTTCTACACGGTCTGGCTCCTTGGAAATTTGCATCCAAAGCAATTAACCTATTTCGTGCCCTCAGCTACCTACAAATGGGTTTGGATGGTGATATTTCTGAAACCAAGCCCTGAAAGAGGTTGCGGAAAAAAAATCTATCTATTTAATTTGTGAGAGCTTTCCAAAACTGAAAACAAGAACCTTCTACGATGTGTGGTTCCAGAGATATACGCATCCAAAGTGAAATCGTTTTTTTTAACCCTCCCTTTGGATGGATACATTTCCTCAACCAAGCCTTCCAAAGAGGTCCGGTTTTCAGATTATACAGTCCCAGTTCAAGGCAATCCTATGCCTGAAAGCCAAAGGCTTCTGCAGGATCTAGTTTCGAAGATATTTTTGTATCCAAAGTATCTAGTTGAACTGACGTTCAACCCAATCCTTTGGATGCGAATATCTCACGAAGGAACTTTTAATTAGGACTGCGGGTTTCAGTTCTTAATAAGAAATTAATAGACCTTTCCAGAAATGAAACAATTTAATTAAAATGTGAGAAAAAAAATTTCAAGATTTTTTGAAAATTTTCATGACCCCCACCCTATGACTTTTTTCAGAAATTGACTTTTCAAAAATGTTTATGAAATAAATCCAGATATACATCAAAAGAAAGGTCTATTCAAACCCTATCCGAACCTGCAAACGTTTGGCTTCTACACGGTCTGGCTCCTTGGAAATTTGCATCCAAAGCAATTAACCTATTTCGTGCCCTCACCCCCACCCTATGACTTTTTTCAGAAATTGACTTTTCAAAAATGTTTATGAAATAAATCGAGATATACATCAAAAGAAAGGTCTATTCAAACCCTATCCGAACCTGCAAACGTTTGGCTTCTACACGGTCTGGCTCCTTGGAAATTTGCATCCAAAGCAATTAACCTATTTCGTGCCCTCAGCTACCTACAAATGGGTTTGGATGGTGATATTTCTGAAACCAAGCCCTGAAAGAGGTTGCGGAAAAAAAATCTATGTATTTAATTTGTGAGAGCTTTCCAAAACTGAAAACAAGAACCTTCTACGATGTGTGGTTCCAGAGATATACGCATCCAAAGTGAAATCGTTTTTTTTAACCCTCCCTTTGGATGGATACATTTCCTCAACCAAGCCTTCCAAAGAGGTCCGGTTTTCAGATTATACAGTCCCAGTTCAAGGCAATCCTATGCCTGAAAGCCAAAGGCTTCTGCAGGATCTAGTTTCGAAGATATTTTTGTATCCAAAGTATCTAGTTGAACTGACGTTCAACCCAATCCTTTGGATGCGAATATCTCACGAAGGAACTTTTAATTAGGACTGCGGGTTTCAGTTCTTAATAAGAAATTAACAGACCTTTCCAGAAATGAAACAATTTAATTAAAATGTGAGAAAAAAAATTTCAAGATTTTTTGAAAATTTTCATGACCCCCACCCTATGACTTTTTTCAGAAATTGACTTATCAAAAATGTTTATGAAATAAATTGAGATATACATCAAAAGAAAGGTCTATTCAAACCCTATCCGAACCTGCAAACGTTTGGCTTCTACACGGTCTGGCTCCTTGGAAATTTGCATCCAAAGCAATTAACCTATTTCGTGCCCTCAGCTACCTACAAATGGGTTTGGATGGTGATATTTCTGAAACCAAGCCCTGAAAGAGGTTGCGAGAAAAAAATCTATCTATTTAATTTGTGAGAGCTTTCCAAAACTGAAAACAAGAACCTTCTACGATGTTTGGTTCCAGAGATATACGCATCCAAAGTGAAATCGTTTTTTTTAACCCTCCCTTTGGATGGATACATTTCCTCAACCAAGCCTTCCAAAGAGGTCCGGTTTTCAGATTATACAGTCCCAGTTCAAGGCAATCCTATGCCTGAAAGCCAAAGGCTTCTGCAGGATCTAGTTTCGAAGATATTTTTGTATCCAAAGTATCTAGTTGAACTGACGTTCAACCCAATCCTTTGGATGCGAATATCTCACGAAGGAACTTTTAATTAGGACTGCGGGTTTCAGTTCTTAATAAGAAATTAACAGACCTTTCCAGAAATGAAACAATTTAATTAAAATGTGAGAAAAAAAATTTCAAGATTTTTTGAAAATTTTCATGACCCCCACCCTATGACTTTTTTCAGAAATTGACTTTTCAAAAATGTTTATGAAATAAATCGAGATAAACATCAAAAGAAAGGTCTATTCAAACCCTATCCGAACCTGCAAACGTTTGGCTTCTACACGGTCTGGCTCCTTGGAAATTTGCATCCAAAGCAATAAACCTATTTCGTGCCCTCAGCTACCAACAAATGGGTTTGGATGGTGATATTTCTGAAAACAAGCCCTGAAAGAGGTTGCGGAAAAAATCTATCTATTTAATTTGTGAGAGCTTTCCAAAACTGAAAACAAGAACCTTCTACGATGTTTGGTTCCAGAGATATACGCATCCAAAGTGAAATCGTTTTTTTTAACCCTCCCTTTGGATGGATACATTTCCTCAACCAAGCCTTCCAAAGAGGTCCGGTTTTCAGATTATACAGTCCCAGTTCAAGGCAATCCTATGCCTGAAAGCCAAAGGCTTCTGCAGGATCTAGTTTCGAAGATATTTTTGTATCCAAAGTATCTAGTTGAACTGACGTTCAACCCAATCCTTTGGATGCGAATATCTCACGAAGGAACTTTTAATTAGGACTGCGGGTTTCAGTTCTTAATAAGAAATTAACAGACCTTTCCAGAAATGAAACAATTTAATTAAAATGTGAGAAAAAAAATTTCAAGATTTTTTGAAAATTTTCATGACCCCCACCCTATGACTTTTTTCAGAAATTGACTTTTCAAAAATGTTTATGAAATAAATCGAGATATACATCAAAAGAAAGGTCTATTCAAACCCTATCCGAACCTGCAAACGTTTGGCTTCTACACGGTCTGGCTCCTTGGAAATTTGCATCCAAAGCAATTAACCTATTTCGTGCCCTCAGCTACCTACAAATGGGTTTGGATGGTGATATTTCTGAAACCAAGCCCTGAAAGAGGTTGCGAGAAAAAAATCTATCTATTTAATTTGTGAGAGCTTTCCAAAACTGAAAACAAGAACCTTCTACGATGTTTGGTTCCAGAGATATACGCATCCAAAGTGAAATCGTTTTTTTTAACCCTCCCTTTGGATGGATACATTTCCTCAACCAAGCCTTCCAAAGAGGTCCGGTTTTCAGATTATACAGTCCCAGTTCAAGGCAATCCTATGCCTGAAAGCCAAAGGCTTCTGCAGGATCTAGTTTCGAAGATATTTTTGTATCCAAAGTATCTAGTTGAACTGACGTTCAACCCAATCCTTTGGATGCGAATATCTCACGAAGGAACTTTTAATTAGGACTGCGGGTTTCAGTTCTTAATAAGAAATTAACAGACCTTTCCAGAAATGAAACAATTTAATTAAAATGTGAGAAAAAAAATTTCAAGATTTTTTGAAAATTTTCATGACCCCCACCCTATGACTTTTTTCAGAAATTGACTTTTCAAAAATGTTTATGAAATAAATCGAGATATACATCAAAAGAAAGGTCTATTCAAACCCTATCCGAACCTGCAAACGTTTGGCTTCTACACGGTCTGGCTCCTTGGAAATTTGCATCCAAAGCAATTAACCTATTTCGTGCCCTCAGCTACCTACAAATGGGTTTGGATGGTGATATTTCTGAAACCAAGCCCTGAAAGAGGTTGCGGAAAAAAAATCTATCTATTCAATTTGTGAGAGCTTTCCAAAACTGAAAACAAGAACCTTCTACGATGTTTGGTTCCAGAGATATACGCATCCAAAGTGAAATCGTTTTTTTTAACCCTCCCTTTGGATGGATACATTTCCTCAACCAAACCTTCCAAAGAGGTCCGGTTTTCAGATTATACAGTCCCAGTTCAAGGCAATCCTATGCCTGAAAGCCAAAGGCTTCTGCAGGATCTAGTTTCGAAGATATTTGTATCCAAAGTATTTAGTTGAACTGACGTTCAACCCAATCCCTTGGATGCGAATATCTCACGAAGGAACTTTTAATTAGGACTGCGGGTTTCAGTCCCTAATAAGAAATTAACAGACCTTTCCAGAAATGAAACAATTTAATTAAAATGTGAGAAAAAAAATTTCAAGATTTTTTGAAAATTTTCATGACCCCCACCCTATGACTTTTTTCAGAAATTGACTTTTCAAAAATGTTTATGAAATAAATCGAGATATACATCAAAAGAAAGGTCTATTCAAACCCTATCCGAACCTGCAAACGTTTGGCTTCTACACGGTCTGGCTCCTTGGAAATTTGCATCCAAAGCAATAAACCTATTTCGTGCCCTCAGCTACCAACAAATGGGTTTGGATGGTGATATTTCTGAAAACAAGCCCTGAAAGAGGTTGCGGAAAAAAAATCTAACTATTTAATTTGTGAGAGCTTTCCAAAACTGAAAACAAGAACCTTCTACGATGTTTGGTTCCAGAGATATACGCATCCAAAGTGAAATCGTTTTTTTTAACCCTCCCTTTGGATGGATACATTTCCTCAACCAAGCCTTCCAAAGAGGTCCGGTTTTCAGATTATACAGTCCCAGTTCAAGGCAATCCTATGCCTGAAAGCCAAAGGCTTCTGCAGGATCTAGTTTCGAAGATATTTTTGTATCCAAAGTATCTAGTTGAACTGACGTTCAACCCAATCCTTTGGATGCGAATATCTCACGAAGGAACTTTTAATTAGGACTGCGGGTTTCAGTTCTTAATAAGAAATTAACAGACCTTTCCAGAAATGAAACAATTTAATTAAAATGTGAGAAAAAAAATTTCAAGATTTTTTGAAAATTTTCATGACCCCCACCCTATGACTTTTTTCAGAAATTGACTTTTCAAAAATGTTTATGAAATAAATCGAGATAAACATCAAAAGAAAGGTCTATTCAAACCCTATCCGAACCTGCAAACGTTTGGCTTCTACACGGTCTGGCTCCTTGGAAATTTGCATCCAAAGCAATAAACCTATTTCGTGCCCTCAGCTACCAACAAATGGGTTTGGATGGTGATATTTCTGAAAACAAGCCCTGAAAGAGGTTGCGGAAAAAATCTATCTATTTAATTTGTGAGAGCTTTCCAAAACTGAAAACAAGAACCTTCTACGATGTTTGGTTCCAGAGATATACGCATCCAAAGTGAAATCGTTTTTTTTAACCCTCCCTTTGGATGGATACATTTCCTCAACCAAGCCTTCCAAAGAGGTCCGGTTTTCAGATTATACAGTCCCAGTTCAAGGCAATCCTATGCCTGAAAGCCAAAGGCTTCTGCAGGATCTAGTTTCGAAGATATTTTTGTATCCAAAGTATCTAGTTGAACTGACGTTCAACCCAATCCTTTGGATGCGAATATCTCACGAAGGAACTTTTAATTAGGACTGCGGGTTTCAGTTCTTAATAAGAAATTAACAGACCTTTCCAGAAATGAAACAATTTAATTAAAATGTGAGAAAAAAAATTTCAAGATTTTTTGAAAATTTTCATGACCCCCACCCTATGACTTTTTTCAGAAATTGACTTTTCAAAAATGTTTATGAAATAAATCGAGATATACATCAAAAGAAAGGTCTATTCAAACCCTATCCGAACCTGCAAACGTTTGGCTTCTACACGGTCTGGCTCCTTGGAAATTTGCATCCAAAGCAATTAACCTATTTCGTGCCCTCAGCTACCTACAAATGGGTTTGGATGGTGATATTTCTGAAACCAAGCCCTGAAAGAGGTTGCGGAAAAAAAATCTATCTATTTAATTTGTGAGAGCTTTCCAAAACTGAAAACAAGAACCTTCTACGATGTTTGGTTCCAGAGATATACGCATCCAAAGTGAAATCGTTTTTTTTAACCCTCCCTTTGGATGGATACATTTCCTCAACCAAGCCTTCCAAAGAGGTCCGGTTTTCAGATTATACAGTCCCAGTTCAAGGCAATCCTATGCCTGAAAGCCAAAGGCTTCTGCAGGATCTAGTTTCGAAGATATTTTTGTATCCAAAGTATCTAGTTGAACTGACGTTCAACCCAATCCTTTGGATGCGAATATCTCACGAAGGAACTTTTAATTAGGACTGCGGGTTTCAGTTCTTAATAAGAAATTAACAGACCTTTCCAGAAATGAAACAATTTAATTAAAATGTGAGAAAAAAAATTTCAAGATTTTTTGAAAATTTTCATGACCCCCACCCTATGACTTTTTTCAGAAATTGACTTTTCAAAAATGTTTATGAAATAAATCGAGATAAACATCAAAAGAAAGGTCTATTCAAACCCTATCCGAACCTGCAAACGTTTGGCTTCTACACGGTCTGGCTCCTTGGAAATTTGCATCCAAAGCAATAAACCTATTTCGTGCCCTCAGCTACCAACAAATGGGTTTGGATGGTGATATTTCTGAAAACAAGCCCTGAAAGAGGTTGCGGAAAAAATCTATCTATTTAATTTGTGAGAGCTTTCCAAAACTGAAAACAAGAACCTTCTACGATGTTTGGTTCCAGAGATATACGCATCCAAAGTGAAATCGTTTTTTTTAACCCTCCCTTTGGATGGATACATTTCCTCAACCAAGCCTTCCAAAGAGGTCCGGTTTTCAGATTATACAGTCCCAGTTCAAGGCAATCCTATGCCTGAAAGCCAAAGGCTTCTGCAGGATCTAGTTTCGAAGATATTTTTGTATCCAAAGTATCTAGTTGAACTGACGTTCAACCCAATCCTTTGGATGCGAATATCTCACGAAGGAACTTTTAATTAGGACTGCGGGTTTCAGTTCTTAATAAGAAATTAACAGACCTTTCCAGAAATGAAACAATTTAATTAAAATGTGAGAAAAAAATTTCAAGATTTTTTGAAAATTTTCATGACCCCCACCCTATGACTTTTTTCAGAAATTGACTTTTCAAAAATGTTTATGAAATAAATCGAGATATACATCAAAAGAAAGGTCTATTCAAACCCTATCCGAACCTGCAAACGTTTGGCTTCTACACGGTCTGGCTCCTTGGAAATTTGCATCCAAAGCAATTAACCTATTTCGTGCCCTCAGCTACCTACAAATGGGTTTGGATGGTGATATTTCTGAAACCAAGCCCTGAAAGAGGTTGCGAGAAAAAAATCTATCTATTTAATTTGTGAGAGCTTTCCAAAACTGAAAACAAGAACCTTCTACGATGTTTGGTTCCAGAGATATACGCATCCAAAGTGAAATCGTTTTTTTTAACCCTCCCTTTGGATGGATACATTTCCTCAACCAAGCCTTCCAAAGAGGTCCGGTTTTCAGATTATACAGTCCCAGTTCAAGGCAATCCTATGCCTGAAAGCCAAAGGCTTCTGCAGGATCTAGTTTCGAAGATATTTTTGTATCCAAAGTATCTAGTTGAACTGACGTTCAACCCAATCCTTTGGATGCGAATATCTCACGAAGGAACTTTTAATTAGGACTGCGGGTTTCAGTTCTTAATAAGAAATTAACAGACCTTTCCAGAAATGAAACAATTTAATTAAAATGTGAGAAAAAAAATTTCAAGATTTTTTGAAAATTTTCATGACCCCCACCCTATGACTTTTTTCAGAAATTGACTTTTCAAAAATGTTTATGAAATAAATCGAGATATACATCAAAAGAAAGGTCTATTCAAACCCTATCCGAACCTGCAAACGTTTGGCTTCTACACGGTCTGGCTCCTTGGAAATTTGCATCCAAAGCAATTAACCTATTTCGTGCCCTCAGCTACCTACAAATGGGTTTGGATGGTGATATTTCTGAAACCAAGCCCTGAAAGAGGTTGCGGAAAAAAAATCTATCTATTCAATTTGTGAGAGCTTTCCAAAACTGAAAACAAGAACCTTCTACGATGTTTGGTTCCAGAGATATACGCATCCAAAGTGAAATCGTTTTTTTTAACCCTCCCTTTGGATGGATACATTTCCTCAACCAAACCTTCCAAAGAGGTCCGGTTTTCAGATTATACAGTCCCAGTTCAAGGCAATCCTATGCCTGAAAGCCAAAGGCTTCTGCAGGATCTAGTTTCGAAGATATTTGTATCCAAAGTATTTAGTTGAACTGACGTTCAACCCAATCCCTTGGATGCGAATATCTCACGAAGGAACTTTTAATTAGGACTGCGGGTTTCAGTCCCTAATAAGAAATTAACAGACCTTTCCAGAAATGAAACAATTTAATTAAAATGTGAGAAAAAAAATTTCAAGATTTTTTGAAAATTTTCATGACCCCCACCCTATGACTTTTTTCAGAAATTGACTTTTCAAAAATGTTTATGAAATAAATCGAGATATACATCAAAAGAAAGGTCTATTCAAACCCTATCCGAACCTGCAAACGTTTGGCTTCTACACGGTCTGGCTCCTTGGAAATTTGCATCCAAAGCAATAAACCTATTTCGTGCCCTCAGCTACCAACAAATGGGTTTGGATGGTGATATTTCTGAAAACAAGCCCTGAAAGAGGTTGCGGAAAAAAAATCTAACTATTTAATTTGTGAGAGCTTTCCAAAACTGAAAACAAGAACCTTCTACGATGTTTGGTTCCAGAGATATACGCATCCAAAGTGAAATCGTTTTTTTTAACCCTCCCTTTGGATGGATACATTTCCACAACCAAGCCTTCCAAAGAGGTCCGGTTTTCAGATTATACAGTCCCAGTTCAAGGCAATCCTATGCCTGAAAGCCAAAGGCTTCTGCAGGATCTAGTTTCGAAGATATTTTTGTATCCAAAGTATCTAGTTGAACTGACGTTCAACCCAATCCTTTGGATGCGAATATATCTCACGAAGGAACTTTTAATTAGGACTGCGGGTTTCAGTTCTTAATAAGAAATTAACAGACCTTTCCAGAAATGAAACAATTTAATTAAAATGTGAGAAAAAAAATTTCAAGATTTTTTGAAAATTTTCATGACCCCCACCCTATGACTTTTTTCAGAAATTGACTTTTCAAAAATGTTTATGAAATAAATCGAGATAAACATCAAAAGAAAGGTCTATTCAAACCCTATCCGAACCTGCAAACGTTTGGCTTCTACACGGTCTGGCTCCTTGGAAATTTGCATCCAAAGCAATAAACCTATTTCGTGCCCTCAGCTACCAACAAATGGGTTTGGATGGTGATATTTCTGAAAACAAGCCCTGAAAGAGGTTGCGGAAAAAATCTATCTATTTAATTTGTGAGAGCTTTCCAAAACTGAAAACAAGAACCTTCTACGATGTTTGGTTCCAGAGATATACGCATCCAAAGTGAAATCGTTTTTTTTAACCCTCCCTTTGGATGGATACATTTCCTCAACCAAGCCTTCCAAAGAGGTCCGGTTTTCAGATTATACAGTCCCAGTTCAAGGCAATCCTATGCCTGAAAGCCAAAGGCTTCTGCAGGATCTAGTTTCGAAGATATTTTTGTATCCAAAGTATCTAGTTGAACTGACGTTCAACCCAATCCTTTGGATGCGAATATCTCACGAAGGAACTTTTAATTAGGACTGCGGGTTTCAGTTCTTAATAAGAAATTAACAGACCTTTCCAGAAATGAAACAATTTAATTAAAATGTGAGAAAAAAAATTTCAAGATTTTTTGAAAATTTTCATGACCCCCACCCTATGACTTTTTTCAGAAATTGACTTTTCAAAAATGTTTATGAAATAAATCGAGATATACATCAAAAGAAAGGTCTATTCAAACCCTATCCGAACCTGCAAACGTTTGGCTTCTACACGGTCTGGCTCCTTGGAAATTTGCATCCAAAGCAATTAACCTATTTCGTGCCCTCAGCTACCTACAAATGGGTTTGGATGGTGATATTTCTGAAACCAAGCCCTGAAAGAGGTTGCGGAAAAAAAATCTATCTATTTAATTTGTGAGAGCTTTCCAAAACTGAAAACAAGAACCTTCTACGATGTTTGGTTCCAGAGATATACGCATCCAAAGTGAAATCGTTTTTTTTAACCCTCCCTTTGGATGGATACATTTCCTCAACCAAGCCTTCCAAAGAGGTCCGGTTTTCAGATTATACAGTCCCAGTTCAAGGCAATCCTATGCCTGAAAGCCAAAGGCTTCTGCAGGATCTAGTTTCGAAGATATTTTTGTATCCAAAGTATCTAGTTGAACTGACGTTCAACCCAATCCTTTGGATGCGAATATCTCACGAAGGAACTTTTAATTAGGACTGCGGGTTTCAGTTCCTAATAAGAAATTAACAGACCTTTCCAGAAATGAAACAATTTAATTAAAATGTGAGAAAAAAATTTCAAGATTTTTTGAAAATTTTCATGACCCCCACCCTATGACTTTTTTCAGAAATTGACTTTTCAAAAATGTTTATGAAATAAATCGAGATATACATCAAAAGAAAGGTCTATTCAAACCCTATCCGAACCTGCAAACGTTTGGCTTCTACACGGTCTGGCTCCTTGGAAATTTGCATCCAAAGCAATTAACCTATTTCGTGCCCTCAGCTACCTACAAATGGGTTCGGATGGTGATATTTCTGAAACCAAGCCCTGAAAGAGGTTGCGGAAAAAAAATCTATCTATTCAATTTGTGAGAGCTTTCCAAAACTGAAAACAAGAACCTTCTACGATGTTTGGTTCCAGAGATATACGCATCCAAAGTGAAATCGTTTTTTTTAACCCTCCCTTTGGATGGATACATTTCCTCAACCAAACCTTCCAAAGAGGTCCGGTTTTCAGATTATACAGTCCCAGTTCAAGGCAATCCTATGCCTGAAAGCCAAAGGCTTCTGCAGGATCTAGTTTCGAAGATATTTGTATCCAAAGTATTTAGTTGAACTGACGTTCAACCCAATCCCTTGGATGCGAATATCTCACGAAGGAACTTTTAATTAGGACTGCGGGTTTCAGTCCCTAATAAGAAATTAACAGACCTTTCCAGAAATGAAACAATTTAATTAAAATGTGAGAAAAAAAATTTCAAGATTTTTTGAAAATTTTCATGACCCCCACCCTATGACTTTTTTCAGAAATTGACTTTTCAAAAATGTTTATGAAATAAATCGAGATATACATCAAAAGAAAGGTCTATTCAAACCCTATCCGAACCTGCAAACGTTTGGCTTCTACACGGTCTGGCTCCTTGGAAATTTGCATCCAAAGCAATAAACCTATTTCGTGCCCTCAGCTACCAACAAATGGGTTTGGATGGTGATATTTCTGAAAACAAGCCCTGAAAGAGGTTGCGGAAAAAAAATCTATGTATTTAATTTGTGAGAGCTTTCCAAAACTGAAAACAAGAACCTTCTACGATGTTTGGTTCCAGAGATATACGCATCCAAAGTGAAATCGTTTTTTTTAACCCTCCCTTTGGATGGATACATTTCCTCAACCAAGCCTTCCAAAGAGGTCCGGTTTTCAGATTATACAGTCCCAGTTCAAGGCAATCCTATGCCTGAAAGCCAAAGGCTTCTGCAGGATCTAGTTTCGAAGATATTTGTATCCAAAGTATCTAGTTGAACTGACGTTCAACCCAATCCCTTGGATGCGAATATCTCACGAAGGAACTTTTAATTAGGACTGCGGGTTTCAGTTCTTAATAAGAAATTAACAGACCTTTCCAGAAATGAAACAATTTAATTAAAATGTGAGAAAAAAAATTTCAAGATTTTTTGAAAATTTTCATGACCCCCACCCTATGACTTTTTTCAGAAATTGACTTTTCAAAAATGTTTATGAAATAAATCGAGATATACATCAAAAGAAAGGTCTATTCAAACCCTATCCGAACCTGCAAACGTTTGGCTTCTACACGGTCTGGCTCCTTGGAAATTTGCATCCAAAGCAATTAACCTATTTCGTGCCCTCAGCTACCTACAAATGGGTTTGGATGGTGATATTTCTGAAACCAAGCCCTGAAAGAGGTTGCGGAAAAAAAATCTATCTATTTAATTTGTGAGAGCTTTCCAAAACTGAAAACAAGAACCTTCTACGATGTTTGGTTCCAGAGATATACGCATCCAAAGTGAAATCGTTTTTTTTAACCCTCCCTTTGGATGGATACATTTCCTCAACCAAGCCTTCCAAAGAGGTCCGGTTTTCAGATTATACAGTCCCAGTTCAAGGCAATCCTATGCCTGAAAGCCAAAGGCTTCTGCAGGATCTAGTTTCGAAGATATTTGTGTATCCAAAGTATCTAGTTGAACTGACGTTCAACCCAATCCCTTGGATGCGAATATCTCACGAAGGAACTTTTAATTAGGACTGCGGGTTTCAGTTCTTAATAAGAAATTAACAGACCTTTCCAGAAATGAAACAATTTAATTAAAATGTGAGAAAAAAAATTTCAAGATTTTTTGAAAATTTTCATGACCCCCACCCTATGACTTTTTTCAGAAATTGACTTTTCAAAAATGTTTATGAAATAAATCGAGATATACATCAAAAGAAAGGTCTATTCAAACCCTATCCGAACCTGCAAACGTTTGGCTTCTACACGGTCTGGCTCCTTGGAAATTTGCATCCAAAGCAATTAACCTATTTCGTGCCCTCAGCTACCTACAAATGGGTTTGGATGGTGATATTTCTGAAACCAAGCCCTGAAAGAGGTTGCGGAAAAAAAATCTATCTATTTAATTTGTGAGAGCTTTCCAAAACTGAAAACAAGAACCTTCTACGATGTTTGGTTCCAGAGATATACGCATCCAAAGTGAAATCGTTTTTTTTAACCCTCCCTTTGGATGGATACATTTCCTCAACCAAGCCTTCCAAAGAGGTCCGGTTTTCAGATTATACAGTCCCAGTTCAAGGCAATCCTATGCCTGAAAGCCAAAGGCTTCTGCAGGATCTAGTTTCAAAGATATTTGTATCCAAAGTATCTAGTTGAACTGACGTTCAACCCAATCCTTTGGATGCGAATATCTCACGAAGGAACTTTTAATTAGGACTGCGGGTTTCAGTTCTTAATAAGAAATTAACAGACCTTTCCAGAAATGAAACAATTTAATTAAAATGTGAGAAAAAAAATTTCAAGATTTTTTGAAAATTTTCATGACCCCCACCCTATGACTTTTTTCAGAAATTGACTTTTCAAAAATGTTTATGAAATAAATCGAGATATACATCAAAAGAAAGGTCTATTCAAACCCTATCCGAACCTACAAACGTTTGGCTTCTACACGGTCTGGCTCCTTGGAAATTTGCATCCAAAGCAATTAACCTATTTCGTGCCCTCAGCTACCTACAAATGGGTTTGGATGGTGATATTTCTGAAACCAAGCCCTGAAAGAGGTTGCGGAAAAAAAATCTATCTATTTAATTTGTGAGAGCTTTCCAAAACTGAAAACAAGAACCTTCTACGATGTTTGGTTCCAGAGATATACGCATCCAAAGTGAAATCGTTTTTTTTAACCCTCCCTTTGGATGGATACATTTCCTCAACCAAGCCTTCCAAAGAGGTCCGGTTTTCAGATTATACAGTCCCAGTTCAAGGCAATCCTATGCCTGAAAGCCAAAGGCTTCTGCAGGATCTAGTTTCGAAGATATTTTTGTATCCAAAGTATCTAGTTGAACTGACGTTCAACCCAATCCCTTGGATGCGAATATCTCACGAAGGAACTTTTAATTAGGACTGCGGGTTTCAGTTCTTAATAAGAAATTAACAGACCTTTCCAGAAATGAAACAATTTAACTAAAATGTGAGAAAAAAAATTTCAAGATTTTTTGAAAATTTTCATGACCCCCACCCTATGACTTTTTTCAGAAATTGACTTTTCAAAAATGTTTATGAAATAAATCGAGATATACATCAAAAGAAAGGTCTATTCAAACCCTATCCGAACCTGCAAACGTTTGGCTTCTACACGGTCTGGCTCCTTGGAAATTTGCATCCAAAGCAATTAACCTATTTCGTGCCCTCAGCTACCTACAAATGGGTTTGGATGGTGATATTTCTGAAACCAAGCCCTGAAAGAGGTTGCGGAAAAAAAATCTATCTATTTAATTTGTGAGAGCTTTCCAAAACTGAAAACAAGAACCTTCTACGATGTTTGGTTCCAGAGATATACGCATCCAAAGTGAAATCGTTTTTTTTAACCCTCCCTTTGGATGGATACATTTCCTCAACCAAGCCTTCCAAAGAGGTCCGGTTTTCAGATTATACAGTCCCAGTTCAAGGCAATCCTATGCCTGAAAGCCAAAGGCTTCTGCAGGATCTAGTTTCAAAGATATTTGTATCCAAAGTATCTAGTTGAACTGACGTTCAACCCAATCCTTTGGATGCGAATATCTCACGAAGGAACTTTTAATTAGGACTGCGGGTTTCAGTTCTTAATAAGAAATTAACAGACCTTTCCAGAAATGAAACAATTTAATTAAAATGTGAGAAAAAAAATTTCAAGATTTTTTGAAAATTTTCATGACCCCCACCCTATGACTTTTTTCAGAAATTGACTTTTCAAAAATGTTTATGAAATAAATCGAGATATACATCAAAAGAAAGGTCTATTCAAACCCTATCCGAACCTACAAACGTTTGGCTTCTACACGGTCTGGCTCCTTGGAAATTTGCATCCAAAGCAATTAACCTATTTCGTGCCCTCAGCTACCTACAAATGGGTTTGGATGGTGATATTTCTGAAACCAAGCCCTGAAAGAGGTTGCGGAAAAAAAATCTATCTATTTAATTTGTGAGAGCTTTCCAAAACTGAAAACAAGAACCTTCTACGATGTTTGGTTCCAGAGATATACGCATCCAAAGTGAAATCGTTTTTTTTAACCCTCCCTTTGGATGGATACATTTCCTCAACCAAGCCTTCCAGAGAGGTCCGGTTTTCAGATTATACAGTCCCAGTTCAAGGCAATCCTATGCCTGAAAGCCAAAGGCTTCTGCAGGATCTAGTTTCGAAGATATTTGTATCCAAAGTATCTAGTTGAACTGACGTTCAACCCAATCCCTTGGATGCGAATATCTCACGAAGGAACTTTTAATTAGGACTGCGGGTTTCAGTTCTTAATAAGAAATTAACAGACCTTTCCAGAAATGAAACAATTTAATTAAAATGTGAGAAAAAAAATTTCAAGATTTTTTGAAAATTTTCATGACCCCCACCCTATGACTTTTTTCAGAAATTGACTTTTCAAAAATGTTTATGAAATAAATCGAGATATACATCAAAAGAAAGGTCTATTCAAACCCTATCCGAACCTGCAAACGTTTAGCTTCTACACGGTCTGGCTCCTTGGAAATTTGCATCCAAAGCAATTAACCTATTTCGTGCCCTCAGCTACCTACAAATGGGTTTGGATGGTGATATTTCTGAAACCAAGCCCTGAAAGAGGTTGCGGAAAAAAAATCTATCTATTTAATTTGTGAGAGCTTTCCAAAACTGAAAACAAGAACCTTCTACGATGTTTGGTTCCAGAGATATACGCATCCAAAGTGAAATCGTTTTTTTTAACCCTCCCTTTGGATGGATACATTTCCACAACCAAGCCTTCCAAAGAGGTCCGGGTTTCAGATTATACAGTCCCAGTTCAAGGCAATCCTATGCCTGAAAGCCAAAGGCTTCTGCAGGATCTAGTTTCGAAGATATTTGTATCCAAAGTATCTAGTTGAACTGACGTTCAACCCAATCCCTTGGATGCGAATATCTCACGAAGGAACTTTTAATTAGGACTGCGGGTTTCAGTTCTTAATAAGAAATTAACAGACCTTTCCAGAAATGAAACAATTTAATTAAAATGTGAGAAAAAAAATTTCAAGATTTTTTGAAAATTTTCATGACCCCCACCCTATGACTTTTTTCAGAAATTGACTTTTCAAAAATGTTTATGAAATAAATCGAGATATCCATCAAAAGAAAGGTCTATTCAAACCCTATCCGAACCTGCAAACGTTTGGCTTCTACACGGTCTGGCTCCTTGGAAATTTGCATCCAAAGCAATTAACCTATTTCGTGCCCTCAGCTACCTACAAATGGGTTTGGATGGTGATATTTCTGAAACCAAGCCCTGAAAGAGGTTGTGGAAAAAAATCAAATTATTTAATTTGTGAGAGCTTTCCAAAACTGAAAACAAGAACCTTCTACGATGTTTGGTTCCAGAGATATACGCATCCAAAGTGAAATCGTTTTTTTTAACCCTCCCTTTGGATGGATACATTTCCTCAACCAAGCCTTCCAAAGAGGTCCGGTTTTCAGATTATACAGTCCCAGTTCAAGGCAATCCTATGCCTGAAAGCCAAAGGCTTCTGCAGGATCTAGTTTCGAAGATATTTGTATCCAAAGTATCTAGTTGAACTGACGTTCAACCCAATCCCTTGGATGCGAATATCTCACGAAGGAACTTTTAATTAGGACTGCGGGTTTCAGTTCTTAATAAGAAATTAACAGACCTTTCCAGAAATGAAACAATTTAATTAAAATGTGAGAAAAAAAATTTCAAGATTTTTTGAAAATTTTCATGACCCCCACCCTATGACTTTTTTCAGAAATTGACTTTTCAAAAATGTTTATGAAATAAATCGAGATATACATCAAAAGAAAGGTCTATTCAAACCCTATCCGAACCTGCAAACGTTTAGCTTCTACACGGTCTGGCTCCTTGGAAATTTGCATCCAAAGCAATTAACCTATTTCGTGCCCTCAGCTACCTACAAATGGGTTTGGATGGTGATATTTCTGAAACCAAGCCCTGAAAGAGGTTGCGGAAAAAAAATCTATCTATTTAATTTGTGAGAGCTTTCCAAAACTGAAAACAAGAACCTTCTACGATGTTTGGTTCCAGAGATATACGCATCCAAAGTGAAATCGTTTTTTTTAACCCTCCCTTTGGATGGATACATTTCCACAACCAAGCCTTCCAAAGAGGTCCGGGTTTCAGATTATACAGTCCCAGTTCAAGGCAATCCTATGCCTGAAAGCCAAAGGCTTCTGCAGGATCTAGTTTCGAAGATATTTGTATCCAAAGTATCTAGTTGAACTGACGTTCAACCCAATCCCTTGGATGCGAATATCTCACGAAGGAACTTTTAATTAGGACTGCGGGTTTCAGTTCTTAATAAGAAATTAACAGACCTTTCCAGAAATGAAACAATTTAATTAAAATGTGAGAAAAAAAATTTCAAGATTTTTTGAAAATTTTCATGACCCCCACCCTATGACTTTTTTCAGAAATTGACTTTTCAAAAATGTTTATGAAATAAATCGAGATATCCATCAAAAGAAAGGTCTATTCAAACCCTATCCGAACCTGCAAACGTTTGGCTTCTACACGGTCTGGCTCCTTGGAAATTTGCATCCAAAGCAATTAACCTATTTCGTGCCCTCAGCTACCTACAAATGGGTTTGGATGGTGATATTTCTGAAACCAAGCCCTGAAAGAGGTTGTGGAAAAAAATCAAATTATTTAATTTGTGAGAGCTTTCCAAAACTGAAAACAAGAACCTTCTACGATGTTTGGTTCCAGAGATATACGCATCCAAAGTGAAATCGTTTTTTTTAACCCTCCCTTTGGATGGATACATTTCCTCAACCAAGCCTTCCAAAGAGGTCCGGTTTTCAGATTATACAGTCCCAGTTCAAGGCAATCCTATGCCTGAAAGCCAAAGGCTTCTGCAGGATCTAGTTTCGAAGATATTTGTATCCAAAGTATCTAGTTGAACTGACGTTCAACCCAATCCCTTGGATGCGAATATCTCACGAAGGAACTTTTAATTAGGACTGCGGGTTTCAGTTCTTAATAAGAAATTAACAGACCTTTCCAGAAATGAAACAATTTAATTAAAATGTGAGAAAAAAAATTTCAAGATTTTTTGAAAATTTTCATGACCCCCACCCTATGACTTTTTTCAGAAATTGACTTTTCAAAAATGTTTATGAAATAAATCGAGATATACATCAAAAGAAAGGTCTATTCAAACCCTATCCGAACCTGCAAACGTTTGGCTTCTACACGGTCTGGCTCCTTGGAAATTTGCATCCAAAGCAATTAACCTATTTCGTGCCCTCAGCTACCTACAAATGGGTTTGGATGGTGATATTTCTGAAACCAAGCCCTGAAAGAGGTTGCGGAAAAAAAATCTATCTATTTAATTTGTGAGAGCTTTCCAAAACTGAAAACAAGAACCTTCTACGATGTTTGGTTCCAGAGATATACGCATCCAAAGTGAAATCGTTTTTTTTAACCCTCCCTTTGGATGGATACATTTCCTCAACCAAGCCTTCCAAAGAGGTCCGGTTTTCAGATTATACAATCCCAGTTCAAGGCAATCCTATGCCTGAAAGCCAAAGGCTTCTGCAGGATCTAGTTTCGAAGATATTTGTATCCAAAGTATCTAGTTGAACTGACGTTCAACCCAATCCCTTGGATGCGAATATCTCACGAAGGAACTTTTAATTAGGACTGCGGGTTTCAGTTCTTAATAAGAAATTAACAGACCTTTCCAGAAATGAAACAATTTAATTAAAATGTGAGAAAAAAAATTTCAAGATTTTTTGAAAATTTTCATGACCCCCACCCTATGACTTTTTTCAGAAATTGACTTTTCAAAAATGTTTATGAAATAAATCGAGATATACATCAAAAGAAAGGTCTATTCAAACCCTATCCGAACCTGCAAACGTTTGGCTTCTACACGGTCTGGCTCCTTGGAAATTTGCATCCAAAGCAATTAACCTATTTCGTGCCCTCAGCTACCTACAAATGGGTTTGGATGGTGATATTTCTGAAACCAAGCCCTGAAAGAGGTTGCGGAAAAAAAATCTATCTATTTAATTTGTGAGAGCTTTCCAAAACTGAAAACAAGAACCTTCTACGATGTTTGGTTCCAGAGATATACGCATCCAAAGTGAAATCGTTTTTTTTAACCCTCCCTTTGGATGGATACATTTCCTCAACCAAGCCTTCCAAAGAGGTCCGGTTTTCAGATTATACAATCCCAGTTCAAGGCAATCCTATGCCTGAAAGCCAAAGGCTTCTGCAGGATCTAGTTTCGAAGATATTTGTATCCAAAGTATCTAGTTGAACTGACGTTCAACCCAATCCCTTGGATGCGAATATCTCACGAAGGAACTTTTAATTAGGACTGCGGGTTTCAGTTCTTAATAAGAAATTAACAGACCTTTCCAGAAATGAAACAATTTAATTAAAATGTGAGAAAAAAAATTTCAAGATTTTTTGAAAATTTTCATGACCCCCACCCTATGACTTTTTTCAGAAATTGACTTTTCAAAAATGTTTATGAAATAAATCGAGATATACATCAAAAGAAAGGTCTATTCAAACCCTATCCGAACCTGCAAACGTTTGGCTTCTACACGGTCTGGCTCCTTGGAAATTTGCATCCAAAGCAATTAACCTATTTCGTGCCCTCAGCTACCTACAAATGGGTTTGGATGGTGATATTTCTGAAACCAAGCCCTGAAAGAGGTTGCGGAAAAAAAATCTATCTATTTAATTTGTGAGAGCTTTCCAAAACTGAAAACAAGAACCTTCTACGATGTTTGGTTCCAGAGATATACGCATCCAAAGTGAAATCGTTTTTTTTAACCCTCCCTTTGGATGGATACATTTCCTCAACCAAACCTTCCAAAGAGGTCCGGTTTTCAGATTATACAGTCCCAGTTCAAGGCAATCCTATGCCTGAAAGCCAAAGGCTTCTGCAGGATCTAGTTTCGAAGATATTTGTATCCAAAGTATCTAGTTGAACTGACGTTCAACCCAATCCCTTGGATGCGAATATCTCACGAAGGAACTTTTAATTAGGACTGCGGGTTTCAGTTCCTAATAAGAAATTAACAGACCTTTCTAGAAATGAAACAATTTAATTAAAATGCGAGAAAAAAATTTCAAGATTTTTTGAAAATTTTCATGAGCCCCACCCTATGACTTTTTTCAGAAATTGACTTTTCAAAAATGTTTATGAAATAAATCGAGATATCCATCAAAAGAAAGGTCTATTCAAACCCTATCCGAACCTGCAAACGTTTGGCTTCTACACGGTCTGGCTCCTTGGAAATTTGCATCCAAAGCAATTAACCTATTTCGTGCCCTCAGCTACCTACAAATGGGTTTGGATGGTGATATTTCTGAAACCAAGCCCTGAAAGAGGTTGTGGAAAAAAATCAAATTATTTAATTTGTGAGAGCTTTCCAAAACTGAAAACAAGAACCTTCTACGATGTTTGGTTCCAGAGATATACGCATCCAAAGTGAAATCGTTTTTTTTAACCCTCCCTTTGGATGGATACATTTCCTCAACCAAGCCTTCCAAAGAGGTCCGGTTTTCAGATTATACAGTCCCAGTTCAAGGCAATCCTATGCCTGAAAGCCAAAGGCTTCTGCAGGATCTAGTTTCGAAGATATTTGTATCCAAAGTATCTAGTTGAACTGACGTTCAACCCAATCCCTTGGATGCGAATATCTCACGAAGGAACTTTTAATTAGGACTGCGGGTTTCAGTTCTTAATAAGAAATTAACAGACCTTTCCAGAAATGAAACAATTTAATTAAAATGTGAGAAAAAAAATTTCAAGATTTTTTGAAAATTTTCATGACCCCCACCCTATGACTTTTTTCAGAAATTGACTTTTCAAAAATGTTTATGAAATAAATCGAGATATACATCAAAAGAAAGGTCTATTCAAACCCTATCCGAACCTGCAAACGTTTGGCTTCTACACGGTCTGGCTCCTTGGAAATTTGCATCCAAAGCAATTAACCTATTTCGTGCCCTCAGCTACCTACAAATGGGTTTGGATGGTGATATTTCTGAAACCAAGCCCTGAAAGAGGTTGCGGAAAAAAAATCTATCTATTTAATTTGTGAGAGCTTTCCAAAACTGAAAACAAGAACCTTCTACGATGTTTGGTTCCAGAGATATACGCATCCAAAGTGAAATCGTTTTTTTTAACCCTCCCTTTGGATGGATACATTTCCTCAACCAAGCCTTCCAAAGAGGTCCGGTTTTCAGATTATACAATCCCAGTTCAAGGCAATCCTATGCCTGAAAGCCAAAGGCTTCTGCAGGATCTAGTTTCGAAGATATTTGTATCCAAAGTATCTAGTTGAACTGACGTTCAACCCAATCCCTTGGATGCGAATATCTCACGAAGGAACTTTTAATTAGGACTGCGGGTTTCAGTTCTTAATAAGAAATTAACAGACCTTTCCAGAAATGAAACAATTTAATTAAAATGTGAGAAAAAAAATTTCAAGATTTTTTGAAAATTTTCATGACCCCCACCCTATGACTTTTTTCAGAAATTGACTTTTCAAAAATGTTTATGAAATAAATCGAGATATACATCAAAAGAAAGGTCTATTCAAACCCTATCCGAACCTGCAAACGTTTGGCTTCTACACGGTCTGGCTCCTTGGAAATTTGCATCCAAAGCAATTAACCTATTTCGTGCCCTCAGCTACCTACAAATGGGTTTGGATGGTGATATTTCTGAAACCAAGCCCTGAAAGAGGTTGCGGAAAAAAAATCTATCTATTTAATTTGTGAGAGCTTTCCAAAACTGAAAACAAGAACCTTCTACGATGTTTGGTTCCAGAGATATACGCATCCAAAGTGAAATCGTTTTTTTTAACCCTCCCTTTGGATGGATACATTTCCTCAACCAAACCTTCCAAAGAGGTCCGGTTTTCAGATTATACAGTCCCAGTTCAAGGCAATCCTATGCCTGAAAGCCAAAGGCTTCTGCAGGATCTAGTTTCGAAGATATTTGTATCCAAAGTATCTAGTTGAACTGACGTTCAACCCAATCCCTTGGATGCGAATATCTCACGAAGGAACTTTTAATTAGGACTGCGGGTTTCAGTTCTTAATAAGAAATTAACAGACCTTTCCAGAAATGAAACAATTTAATTAAAATGTGAGAAAAAAAATTTCAAGATTTTTTGAAAATTTTCATGACCCCCACCCTATGACTTTTTTCAGAAATTGACTTTTCAAAAATGTTTATGAAATAAATCGAGATATACATCAAAAGAAAGGTCTATTCAAACCCTATCCGAACCTGCAAACGTTTGGCTTCTACACGGTCTGGCTCCTTGGAAATTTGCATCCAAAGCAATTAACCTATTTCGTGCCCTCAGCTACCTACAAATGGGTTTGGATGGTGATATTTCTGAAACCAAGCCCTGAAAGAGGTTGCGGAAAAAAAATCTAGCTATTTAATTTGTGAGAGCTTTCCAAAACTGAAATCAAGAACCTTCTACGATGTTTGGTTCCAGAGATATACGCATCCGAAGTGAAATCGTTTTTTTTAACCCTCCCTTTGGATGGATACATTTCCTCAACCAAGCCTTCCAAAGAGGTCCGGTTTTCAGATTATACAGTCCCAGTTCAAGGCAATCCTATGCCTGAAAGCCAAAGGCTTCTGCAGGATCTAGTTTCGAAGATATTTGTATCCAAAGTATCTAGTTGAACTGACGTTCAACCCAATCCCTTGGATGCGAATATCTCACGAAGGAATTTTTAATTAGGACTGCGGGTTTCAGTTCTTAATAAGAAATTAACAGACCTTTCCAGAAATGAAACAATTTAATTAAAATGTGAGAAAAAAAATTTCAAGATTTTTTGAAAATTTTCATGACCCCCACCCTATGACTTTTTTCAGAAATTGACTTTTCAAAAATGTTTATGAAATAAATCGAGATATACATCAAAAGAAAGGTCTATTCAAACCCTATCCGAACCTGCAAACGTTTGGCTTCTACACGGTCTGGCTCCTTGAAAATTTGCATCCAAAGCAATTAACCTATTTCGTGCCCTCAGCTACCTACAAATGGGTTTGGATGGTGATATTTCTGAAACCAAGCCCTGAAAGAGGTTGCGGAAAAAAAATCTATGTATTTAATTTGTGAGAGCTTTCCAAAACTGAAAACAAGAACCTTCTACGATGTTTGGTTCCAGAGATATACGCATCCAAAGTGAAATCGTTTTTTTTAACCCTCCCTTTGGATGGATACATTTCCTCAACCAAGCCTTCCAAAGAGGTCCGGTTTTCAGATTATACAGTCCCAGTTCAAGGCAATCCTATGCCTGAAAGCCAAAGGCTTCTGCAGGATCTAGTTTCGAAGATATTTGTATCCAAAGTATCTAGTTGAACTGACGTTCAACCCAATCCCTTGGATGCGAATATCTCACGAAGGAACTTTTAATTAGGACTGCGGGTTTCAGTTCCTAATAAGAAATTAACAGACCTTTCCAGAAATGAAACAATTTAATTAAAATGTGAGAAAAAAAATTTCAAGATTTTCTGAAAATTTTCATGACCCCCACCCTATGACTTTTTTCAGAAATTGACTTTTCAAAAATGTTTATGAAATAAATCGAGATATACATCAAAAGAAAGGTCTATTCAAACCCTATCCGAACCTGCAAACGTTTGGCTTCTACACGGTCTGGCTCCTTGGAAATTTGCATCCAAAGCAATTAACCTATTTCGTGCCCTCAGCTACCTACAAATGGGTTTGGATGGTGATATTTCTGAAACCAAGCCCTGAAAGAGGTTGCGGAAAAAAAATCTATCTATTTAATTTGTGAGAGCTTTCCAAAACTGAAAACAAGAACCTTCTACGATGTTTGGTTCCAGAGATATACGCATCCAAAGTGAAATCGTTTTTTTTAACCCTCCCTTTGGATGGATACATTTCCTCAACCAAGCCTTCCAAAGAGGTCCGGTTTTCAGATTATACAGTCCCAGTTCAAGGCAATCCTATGCCTGAAAGCCAAAGGCTTCTGCAGGATCTAGTTTCGAAGATATTTGTATCCAAAGTATCTAGTTGAACTGACGTTCAACCCAATCCCTTGGATGCGAATATCTCACGATGGAACTTTTAATTAGGACTGCGGGTTTCAGTTCTTAATAAGAAATTTACAGACCTTTCCAGAAATGAAACAATTTAATTAAAATGTGAGAAAAAAAATTTCAAGATTTTTTGAAAATTTTCATGACCCCCACCCTATGACTTTTTTCAGAAATTGACTTTTCAAAAATGTTTATGAAATAAATCGAGATATACATCAAAAGAAAGGTCTATTCAAACCCTATCCGAACCTGCAAACGTTTGGCTTCTACACGGTCTGGCTCCTTGGAAATTTGCATCCAAAGCAATTAACCTATTTCGTGCCCTCAGCTACCTACAAATGGGTTTGGATGGTGATATTTCTAAAAACCAAGCCCTGAAAGAGGTTGCGGAAAAAAAATCTATCTATTTAATTTGTGAGAGCTTTCCAAAACTGAAAACAAGAACCTTCTACGATGTGTGGTTCCAGAGATATACGCATCCAAAGTGAAATCGTTTTTTTAACCCTCCCTTTGGATGGATACATTTCCTCAACCAAGCCTTCCAAAGAGGTCCGGTTTTCAGATTATACAGTCCCAGTTCAAGGCAATCCTATGCCTGAAAGCCAAAGGCTTCTGCAGGATCTAGTTTCGAAGATATTTTTGTATCCAAAGTATCTAGTTGAACTGACGTTCAACCCAATCCTTTGGATGCGAATATCTCACGAAGGAACTTTTAATTAGGACTGCGGGTTTCAGTTCTTAATAAGAAATTAACAGACCTTTCCAGAAATGAAACAATTTAATTAAAATGTGAGAAAAAAAATTTCAAGATTTTTTGAAAATTATCATGACCCCCACCCTATGACTTTTTTCAGAAATTGACTTTTCAAAAATGTTTATGAAATAAATCGAGATATACATCAAAAGAAAGGTCTATTCAAACCCTATCCGAACCTGCAAACGTTTGGCTTCTACACGGTCTGGCTCCTTGGAAATTTGCATCCAAAGCAATTAACCTATTTCGTGCCCTCAGCTACCTACAAATGGGTTTGGATGGTGATATTTCTGAAACCAAGCCCTAAAGAGGTTGCGGAAAAAAAATCTATCTATTTAATTTGTGAGAGCTTTCCAAAACTGAAAACAAGAACCTTCTACAATGTTTGGTTCCAGAGATATACGCATCCAAAGTGAAATCGTTTTTTTTAACCCTCCCTTTGGATGGATACATTTCCTCAACCAAACCTTCCAAAGAGGTCCGGTTTTCAGATTATACAGTCCCAGTTCAAGGCAATCCTATGCCTGAAAGCCAAAGGCTTCTGCAGGATCTAGTTTCGAAGATATTTGTATCCAAAGTATCTAGTTGAACTGACGTTCAACCCAATCCCTTGGATGCGAATATCTCACGAAGGAACTTTTAATTAGGACTGCGGGTTTCAGTTCCTAATAAGAAATTAACAGACCTTTCCAGAAATGAAACAATTTAATTAAAATGTGAGAAAAAAAATTTCAAGATTTTCTGAAAATTTTCATGACCCCCACCCTATGACTTTTTTCAGAAATTGACTTTTCAAAAATGATTATGAAATAAATCGTTTCTCTGTGCGGTACATTCTAAGAAGCAAACATTCATAAACGAAATAGATCACCAACATTAGTTGAAGACATTAATTTGTCTTTCAACGTTAAAAATCGTAAAATGAGTGCGGATGACCATAATCTTAAATATGGGCGGTTTACCCCCCTACAGTGTCTTCCCGACTCGGATACTGATATTGAATGTGAAGAAGTGTTAGCTACTCCACCAGCTAAAAAAATTAAAATACCTTCTATTTGTGTATTGCAAAAAACAACCCAAAATATACACTCTATGCTTAAAGAAATTAAAGTCCATGATTATTGCATAAAAAAAATGTCCATTGGCATAAAAATAAACTGTGACAAAAGTGAAGACCATAAAATTGTATGTACTGAATTAAAACATAAAAACTGGCAATTTTTTACTCATGACCTTCACACTGTGAGGTCATTCAAAGTTGTTCTTTTTGGGCTTGATGAAATGCCAATCGAAGAATTAAAAACTGAATTAAACGTACTTGGTTTAAAATGTGAAAACGTAAAACTAATAAAAAAACAATATGAAAATTTCCTTGATGTTTTCTATATAGTCTTCCTCGAACGCGGTTCAGTTAGGCTTGCGGATCTAAAAAAACAAATACCATCTATATTCAAAACACAAGTGAAGTGGGACTTTGCTCGACGTCAAAAGCAAAAGTATACACAATGCTTTAACTGTCAGATGTTCGGACATGGAGAAAAAAATTGTCACATCAAGACCCACTGCGCGATCTGTTCTGAAAATCACGAAACAAGTAAGTGCAAATCAACCAATATCAAATGTGCAAACTGCAATGCAACACACAAGTCCACCGACCTCTCATGCCTGAGCCGTAAAACCTTCTTCGATATGAGGGAAAAGCTTTCTAATAGGAACAAACGTCAAACTCAAGTTCTTAAAACAATGCACCACGCGCATCAGTCATCATATGAACCAAACACCTCTGATTTCCCACCTCTCCCAACTCATCGGAGAGCACCCTTGCAAATAAAACCGGTTTCTATGCCTGTTTCTGCTCCCACTCACTGTGGTGCTTGGTCGAACAACAATACTACTGCTGATGACAACACCAGTGGTCTCTTCTCTTTGGATGAAATCAACAAGCTTACTGCGGAGATGTTAACTTTGTTGGGTAAATGCAAGACCAAACAAGACCAATTTAATACTATTGCACAATTAGCGATTAAGTTTCTTTATAATAGTAGTAATAAGTAATGAATAGGACATCCATGAATATTATATGTTGGAATGCTAGAAGCATTCGATGCAAATCCATTGAATTTTTTGCTTTTCTTAAAAAGCATGATGTAGATGTAGGTTTAGTGTCTGAAACTTGGTTAAGTTTTGATGACAAATTAAATAATCAAGATTATGCTTGCTATCGTCTTGATAGAGATGAGAGAAGGGGGGGCGGTGTTGCCGTGTTAGTTAAAAAAACAATACGACATGAATTAATTCCAATTGTTAATACAAAAATAGTTCAAAACTTGGGAATTAAAATACCTTTTGCCAATGGTAGTGCTTTAAAAATATTTTCTATTTATTTTCCTGGAGGTTCAGCTAGTGCGGAAAAACGATTTCATTTGAACAACGACTTGAGAAAGCTGATAGGTATAAATGATAAATATCTTATTGGGGGTGATTTTAATTGTAGGCATAGAAGTTGGGGTTGTCTAAGAGCAAATACATGGGGAAACATTCTTGCTAGCCTTAACTCTAGACATCAATTTGAAATTTTGTACCCTCCTCACCCAACTTACTACCCCACTAATAATAGGTCTAACCCATCAACATTAGATTTATATTTAAGTAACATGCCTAATCTTTTTAACCAACCTATGGTCATAAATGAGTTAAGTTCAGATCATTTACCTGTACTTATAAAAACTCTTAATTCACCATTGGTAGTCAAAAATGAAATATTAGACATTAAAAATGCAAATTGGTCTAGATATAAAAAAGAAATGAGATCCAGGTTGACATGTATACATGCACCTTCAATCGATGTTGTCGACCAGCAACAAATAGACTTTGGAGTTTCTTGTTTCACGACTGCTGTTGAAGAAAGTATTGACATTTCAGTTCCTAAAAAACAAATACGTCATGACGGTGCCAACTTATTACCACCTTACATTCTACAACTTATAAAAATTCGCAACAGTAATCGAAGAAAATGGATAAGAACAAGAGACCCTCATTATAATTCAGAAGTTAAGGTACTTAATATCTTAATAAAGGATTCTATTTTAGCTTATAGGAACCGAGCATGGAATCAAAAATTACAGAGCTTAGACAAAGGGAGTAAGCCTTTTTGGAATTTAGTCAAAATAATCAAAAAGAAAAATACATATATTCCAGCTTTCAAAGTAGGAAATAATGTAATGATTTCAAGTGTTGAAAAAGCGAATGCCTTGGCTGAAACTTTTTATGAAAACCATTTGACTACTACCGGTATCCCTTGTAATACTACAGTTGAGTCAGTGGTCAGTGATTCAATTAATTTTATAAACTCAAGTACCTCAAATGATATTTATGGGCATGTTTCATTTCAAGATGTCAAGGATGTACTTATGGCACTTAAAACAAGAAAATCTGCGGGCTTTGATGGCATTAAAAATATGTATTTAAGGAATTTGCCAAAATCGGGAATCCAGTTTTTGCAACTTCTATTTAATTGTTGTTTGAAGGTGAGCTACTTTCCTAAGGTTTGGAAAACAGCCAAAATAATACCCATTTTGAAGCCTGGTAAATGTGCAAACTCACCAAGCAACTATAGGCCAATAAGTTTATTAAGCTCACTAAGCAAATGTTTTGAACAAATTCTTAAAAGTAAACTTGTGTCTCAAGTGACTAGAAATAATATTTTACCGCTTGAACAATTTGGTTTTAGGGCGCACCACAGCACAGTGCATCAAGTTCATCGAATTGCCAAACATATAAAAAATAATTTTAATTAGGACTGCGGGTTTCAGTTCTTAATAAGAAATTAACAGACCTTTCCAGAAATGAAACAATTTAATTAAATAGTGAGAAAAAAAATTTCAAGATTTTTTGAAAATTTTCATGACCCCCACCCTATGACTTTTTTCAGAAATTGACTTTTCAAAAATGTTTATGAAATAAATCGAGATATACATCAAAAGAAAGGTCTATTCAAACCCTATCCGAACCTGCAAACGTTTGGCTTCTACACGGTCTGGCTCCTTGGAAATTTGCATCCAAAGCAATTAACCTATTTCGTGCCCTCAGCTACCTACAAATGGGTTTGGATGGTGATATTTCTGAAACCAAGCCCTGAAAGAGGTTGCGGAAAAAAAAATCTATCTATTTAATTTATGAGAGCTTTCCAAAACTGAAAACAAGAACCTTCTACGATGTTTGGTTCCAGAGATATACGCATCCAAAGTGAAATCGTTTTTTTTTAACCCTCCCTTTGGATGGATACATTTCCTCAACCAAGCCTTCCAAAGAGGTCCGGTTTTCAGATTATACAGTCCCAGTTCAAGGCAATCCTATGCCTGAAAGCCAAAGGCTTCTGCAGGATCTAGTTTCGAAGATATTTGTATCCAAAGTATCTAGTTGAACTGACGTTCAACCCAATCCCTTGGATGCGAATATCTCACGAAGGAACTTTTAATTAGGACTGCGGGTTTCAGTTCCTAATAAGAAATTAACAGACCTTTCCAGAAATGAAACAATTTAATTAAAATGTGAGAAAAAAAATTTCAAGATTTTCTGAAAATTTTCATGACCCCCACCCTATGACTTTTTTCAGAAATTGACTTTTCAAAAATGTTTATGAAATAAATCGAGATATACATCAAAAGAAAGGTCTATTCAAACCCTATCCGAACCTGCAAACGTTTGGCTTCTACACGGTCTGGCTCCTTGGAAATTTGCATCCAAAGCAATTAACCTATTTCGTGCCCTCAGCTACCTACAAATGGGTTTGGATGGTGATATTTCTGAAACCAAGCCCTGAAAGAGGTTGCGGAAAAAAAATCTATGTATTTAATTTGTGAGAGCTTTCCAAAACTGAAAACAAGAACCTTCTACGATGTTTGGTTCCAGAGATATACGCATCCAAAGTGAAATCGTTTTTTTAACCCTCCCTTTGGATGGATACATTTCCTCAACCAAGCCTTCCAAAGAGGTCCGGTTTTCAGATTATACAGTCCCAGTTCAAGGCAATCCTATGCCTGAAAGCCAAAGGCTTCTGCAGGATCTAGTTTCGAAGATATTTTTGTATCCAAAGTATCTAGTTGAACTGACGTTCAACCCAATCCTTTGGATGCGAATATCTCACGAAGGAACTTTTAATTAGGACTGCGGGTTTCAGTTCTTAATAAGAAATTAACAGACCTTTCCAGAAATGAAACAATTTAATTAAAATGTGAGAAAAAAAATTTCAAGATTTTTTGAAAATTTTCATGACCCCCACCCTATGACTTTTTTCAGAAATTGACTTTTCAAAAATGTTTATGAAATAAATCGAGATATACATCAAAAGAAAGGTCTATTCAAACCCTATCCGAACCTGCAAACGTTTGGCTTCTACACGGTCTGGCTCCTTGGAATTTTGCATCCAAAGCAATTAACCTATTTCGTGCCCTCAGCTACCTACAAATGGGTTTGGATGGTGATATTTCTGAAACCAAGCCCTGAAAGAGGTTGCGGAAAAAAAATCTATCTATTTAATTTGTGAGAGCTTTCCAAAACTGAAAACAAAAACCTTCTACGATGTTTGGTTCCAGAGATATACGCATCCAAAGTGAAATCGTTTTTTTTAACCCTCCCTTTGGATGGATACATTTCCTCAACCAAGCCTTCCAAAGAGGTCCGGTTTTCAGATTATACAGTCCCAGTTCAAGGCAATCCTATGCCTGAAAGCCAAAGGCTTCTGCAGGATCTAGTTTCAAAGATATTTGTATCCAAAGTATCTAGTTGAACTGACGTTCAACCCAATCCTTTGGATGCGAATATCTCACGAAGGAACTTTTAATTAGGACTGCGGGTTTCAGTTCTTAATAAAAAATTAACAGACCTTTCCAGAAATGAAACAATTTAATTAAAATGTGAGAAAAAAAATTTCAAGATTTTTTGAAAATTTTCATGACCCCCACCCTATGACTTTTTTCAGAAATTGACTTTTCAAAAATGTTTATGAAATAAATCGAGATATACATCAAAAGAAAGGTCTATTCAAACCCTATGCGAACCTGCAAACGTTTGGCTTCTACACGGTCTGGCTCCTTGGAAATTTGCATCCAAAGCAATTAACCTATTTCGTGCCCTCAGCTACCTACAAATGGGTTTGGATGGTGATATTTCTGAAACCAAGCCCTGAAAGAGGTTGCGGAAAAAAAATCTAGCTATTTAATTTGTGAGAGCTTTCCAAAACTGAAATCAAGAACCTTCTACGATGTTTGGTTCCAGAGATATACGCATCCGAAGTGAAATCGTTTTTTTTAACCCTCCCTTTGGATGGATACATTTCCTCAACCAAGCCTTCCAAAGAGGTCCGGTTTTCAGATTATACAGTCCTAGTTCAAGGCAATCCGATGCCTGAAAGCCAAAGGCTTCTGCAGGATCTAGTTTCGAAGATATTTGTATCTAAAGTATCTAGTTGAACTGACGTTCAACCCAATCCCTTGGATGCGAATATCTCACGAAGGAATTTTTAATTAGGACTGCGGGTTTCAGTTCTTAATAAGAAATTAACAGACCTTTCCAGAAATGAAACAATTTAATTAAAATGTGAGAAAAAAAATTTCAAGATTTTTTGAAAATTTTCATGACCCCCACCCTATGACTTTTTTCAGAAATTGACTTTTCAAAAATGTTTATGAAATAAATCGAGATATACATCAAAAGAAAGGTCTATTCAAACCCTATCCGAACCTGCAAACGTTTGGCTTCTACACGGTCTGGCTCCTTGAAAATTTGCATCCAAAGCAATTAACCTATTTCGTGCCCTCAGCTACCTACAAATGGGTTTGGATGGTGATATTTCTGAAACCAAGCCCTGAAAGAGGTTGCGGAAAAAAAATCTATCTATTTAATTTGTGAGAGCTTTCCAAAACTGAAAACAAGAACCTTCTACGATGTTTGGTTCCAGAGATATACGCATCCAAAGTGAAATCGTTTTTTTTAACCCTCCCTTTGGATGGATACATTTCCTCAACCAAGCCTTCCAAAGAGGTCCGGTTTTCAGATTATACAGTCCCAGTTCAAGGCAATCCTATGCCTGAAAGCCAAAGGCTTCTGCAGGATCTAGTTTCGAAGATATTTGTATCCAAAGTATCTAGTTGAACTGACGTTCAACCCAATCCCTTGGATGCGAATATCTCACGAAGGAACTTTTAATTAGGACTGCGGGTTTCAGTTCCTAATAAGAAATTAACAGACCTTTCCAGAAATGAAACAATTTAATTAAAATGTGAGAAAAAAAATTTCAAGATTTTTTGAAAATTTTCATGACCCCCACCCTATGACTTTTTTCAGAAATTGACTTTTCAAAAATGTTTATGAAATAAATCGAGATATACATCAAAAGAAAGGTCTATTCAAACCCTATCCGAACCTGCAAACGTTTGGCTTCTACACGGTCTGGCTCCTTGGAAATTTGCATCCAAAGCAATTAACCTATTTCGTGCCCTCAGCTACCTACAAATGGGTTTGGATGGTGATATTTCTGAAACCAAGCCCTGAAAGAGGTTGCGGAAAAAAAATCTATGTATTTAATTTGTGAGAGCTTTCCAAAACTGAAAACAAGAACCTTCTACGATGTTTGGTTCCAGAGATATACGCATCCAAAGTGAAATCGTTTTTTTTAACCCTCCCTTTGGATGGATACATTTCCTCAACCAAGCCTTCCAAAGAGGTCCGGTTTTCAGATTATACAGTCCCAGTTCAAGGCAATCCTATGCCTGAAAGCCAAAGGCTTCTGCAGGATCTAGTTTCGAAGATATTTGTATCCAAAGTATCTAGTTGAACTGACGTTCAACCCAATCCCTTGGATGCGAATATCTCACGAAGGAACTTTTAATTAGGACTGCGGGTTTCAGTTCTTAATAAGAAATTAACAGACCTTTCCAGAAATGAAACAATTTAATTAAATAGTGAGAAAAAAAATTTCAAGATTTTTTGAAAATTTTCATGACCCCCACCCTATGACTTTTTTCAGAAATTGACTTTTCAAAAATGTTTATGAAATAAATCGAGATATACATCAAAAGAAAGGTCTATTCAAACCCTATCCGAACCTGCAAACGTTTGGCTTCTACACGGTCTGGCTCCTTGGAAATTTGCATCCAAAGCAATTAACCTATTTCGTGCCCTCAGCTACCTACAAATGGGTTTGGATGGTGATATTTCTGAAACCAAGCCCTGAAAGAGGTTGCGGAAAAAAAAATCTATCTATTTAATTTATGAGAGCTTTCCAAAACTGAAAACAAGAACCTTCTACGATGTTTGGTTCCAGAGATATACGCATCCAAAGTGAAATCGTTTTTTTTTAACCCTCCCTTTGGATGGATACATTTCCTCAACCAAGCCTTCCAAAGAGGTCCGGTTTTCAGATTATACAGTCCCAGTTCAAGGCAATCCTATGCCTGAAAGCCAAAGGCTTCTGCAGGATCTAGTTTCGAAGATATTTGTATCCAAAGTATCTAGTTGAACTGACGTTCAACCCAATCCCTTGGATGCGAATATCTCACGAAGGAACTTTTAATTAGGACTGCGGGTTTCAGTTCCTAATAAGAAATTAACAGACCTTTCCAGAAATGAAACAATTTAATTAAAATGTGAGAAAAAAAATTTCAAGATTTTCTGAAAATTTTCATGACCCCCACCCTATGACTTTTTTCAGAAATTGACTTTTCAAAAATGTTTATGAAATAAATCGAGATATACATCAAAAGAAAGGTCTATTCAAACCCTATCCGAACCTGCAAACGTTTGGCTTCTACACGGTCTGGCTCCTTGGAAATTTGCATCCAAAGCAATTAACCTATTTCGTGCCCTCAGCTACCTACAAATGGGTTTGGATGGTGATATTTCTGAAACCAAGCCCTGAAAGAGGTTGCGGAAAAAAAATCTATCTATTTAATTTGTGAGAGCTTTCCAAAACTGAAAACAAGAACCTTCTACGATGTGTGGTTCCAGAGATATACGCATCCAAAGTGAAATCGTTTTTTTTAACCCTCCCTTTGGATGGATACATTTCCTCAACCAAGCCTTCCAAAGAGGTCCGGTTTTCAGATTATACAGTCCCAGTTCAAGGCAATCCTATGCCTGAAAGCCAAAGGCTTCTGCAGGATCTAGTTTCGAAGATATTTTTGTATCCAAAGTATCTAGTTGAACTGACGTTCAACCCAATCCTTTGGATGCGAATATCTCACGAAGGAACTTTTAATTAGGACTGCGGGTTTCAGTTCCTAATAAGAAATTAACAGACCTTTCCAGAAATGAAACAATTTAATTAAAATGTGAGAAAAAAAATTTCAAGATTTTTTGAAAATTTTCATGACCCCCACCCTATGACTTTTTTCAGAAATTGACTTTTCAAAAATGTTTATGAAATAAATTGAGATATACATCAAAAGAAAGGTCTATTCAAACCCTATCCGAACCTGCAAACGTTTGGCTTCTACACGGTCTGGCTCCTTGGAAATTTGCATCCAAAGCAATTAACCTATTTCGTGCCCTCAGCTACCTACAAATGGGTTTGGATGGTGATATTTCTGAAACCAAGCCCTGAAAGAGGTTGCGGAAAAAAATCTATCTATTTAATTTGTGAGAGCTTTCCAAAACTGAAAACAAGAACCTTCTACGATGTTTGGTTCCAGAGATATACGCATCCAAAGTGAAATCGTTTTTTTTAACCCTCCCTTTGGATGGATACATTTCCTCAACCAAGCCTTCCAAAGAGGTCCGGTTTTCAGATTATACAGTCCCAGTTCAAGGCAATCCTATGCCTGAAAGCCAAAGGCTTCTGCAGGATCTAGTTTCGAAGATATTTTTGTATCCAAAGTATCTAGTTGAACTGACGTTCAACCCAATCCTTTGGATGCGAATATCTCACGAAGGAACTTTTAATTAGGACTGCGGGTTTCAGTTCTTAATAAGAAATTAACAGACCTTTCCAGAAATGAAACAATTTAATTAAAATGTGAGAAAAAAAATTTCAAGATTTTTTGAAAATTTTCATGACCCCCACCCTATGACTTTTTTCAGAAATTGACTTTTCAAAAATGTTTATGAAATAAATCGAGATATACATCAAAAGAAAGGTCTATTCAAACCCTATCCGAACCTGCAAACGTTTGGCTTCTACACGGTCTGGCTCCTTGGAAATTTGCATCCAAAGCAATTAACCTATTTCGTGCCCTCAGCTACCTACAAATGGGTTTGGATGGTGATATTTCTGAAACCAAGCCCTGAAAGAGGTTGCGGAAAAAAATCTATCTATTTAATTTGTGAGAGCTTTCCAAAACTGAAAACAAGAACCTTCTACGATGTGTGGTTCCAGAGATATACGCATCCAAAGTGAAATCGTTTTTTTTAACCCTCCCTTTGGATGGATACATTTCCTCAACCAAGCCTTCCAAAGAGGTCCGGTTTTCAGATTATACAGTCCCAGTTCAAGGCAATCCTATGCCTGAAAGCCAAAGGCTTCTGCAGGATCTAGTTTCGAAGATATTTTTGTATCCAAAGTATCTAGTTGAACTGACGTTCAACCCAATCCTTTGGATGCGAATATCTCACGAAGGAACTTTTAATTAGGACTGCGGGTTTCAGTTCTTAATAAGAAATTAACAGACCTTTCCAGAAATGAAACAATTTAATTAAAATGTGAGAAAAAAAATTTCAAGATTTTTTGAAAATTTTCATGACCCCCACCCTATGACTTTTTTCAGAAATTGACTTTTCAAAAATGTTTATGAAATAAATCGAGATAAACATCAAAAGAAAGGTCTATTCAAACCCTATCCGAACCTGCAAACGTTTGGCTTCTACACGGTCTGGCTCCTTGGAAATTTGCATCCAAAGCAATAAACCTATTTCGTGCCCTCAGCTACCAACAAATGGGTTTGGATGGTGATATTTCTGAAAACAAGCCCTGAAAGAGGTTGCGGAAAAAAAATCTATCTATTTAATTTGTGAGAGCTTTCCAAAACTGAAAACAAGAACCTTCTACGATGTTTGGTTCCAGAGATATACGCATCCAAAGTGAAATCGTTTTTTTTAACCCTCCCTTTGGATGGATACATTTCCTCAACCAAGCCTTCCAAAGAGGTCCGGTTTTCAGATTATACAGTCCCAGTTCAAGGCAATCCTATGCCTGAAAGCCAAAGGCTTCTGCAGGATCTAGTTTCGAAGATATTTTTGTATCCAAAGTATCTAGTTGAACTGACGTTCAACCCAATCCTTTGGATGCGAATATCTCACGAAGGAACTTTTAATTAGGACTGCGGGTTTCAGTTCTTAATAAGAAATTAACAGACCTTTCCAGAAATGAAACAATTTAATTAAAATGTGAGAAAAAAAATTTCAAGATTTTTTGAAAATTTTCATGACCCCCACCCTATGACTTTTTTCAGAAATTGACTTTTCAAAAATGTTTATGAAATAAATCGAGATATACATCAAAAGAAAGGTCTATTCAAACCCTATCCGAACCTGCAAACGTTTGGCTTCTACACGGTCTGGCTCCTTGGAAATTTGCATCCAAAGCAATTAACCTATTTCGTGCCCTCAGCTACCTACAAATGGGTTTGGATGGTGATATTTCTGAAACCAAGCCCTGAAAGAGGTTGCGGAAAAAAATCTATCTATTTAATTTGTGAGAGCTTTCCAAAACTGAAAACAAGAACCTTCTACGATGTGTGGTTCCAGAGATATACGCATCCAAAGTGAAATCGTTTTTTTTAACCCTCCCTTTGGATGGATACATTTCCTCAACCAAGCCTTCCAAAGAGGTCCGGTTTTCAGATTATACAGTCCCAGTTCAAGGCAATCCTATGCCTGAAAGCCAAAGGCTTCTGCAGGATCTAGTTTCGAAGATATTTTTGTATCCAAAGTATCTAGTTGAACTGACGTTCAACCCAATCCTTTGGATGCGAATATCTCACGAAGGAACTTTTAATTAGGACTGCGGGTTTCAGTTCTTAATAAGAAATTAACAGACCTTTCCAGAAATGAAACAATTTAATTAAAATGTGAGAAAAAAAATTTCAAGATTTTTTGAAAATTTTCATGACCCCCACCCTATGACTTTTTTCAGAAATTGACTTTTCAAAAATGTTTATGAAATAAATCGAGATAAACATCAAAAGAAAGGTCTATTCAAACCCTATCCGAACCTGCAAACGTTTGGCTTCTACACGGTCTGGCTCCTTGGAAATTTGCATCCAAAGCAATAAACCTATTTCGTGCCCTCAGCTACCAACAAATGGGTTTGGATGGTGATATTTCTGAAAACAAGCCCTGAAAGAGGTTGCGGAAAAAAAATCTATCTATTTAATTTGTGAGAGCTTTCCAAAACTGAAAACAAGAACCTTCTACGATGTTTGGTTCCAGAGATATACGCATCCAAAGTGAAATCGTTTTTTTTAACCCTCCCTTTGGATGGATACATTTCCTCAACCAAGCCTTCCAAAGAGGTCCGGTTTTCAGATTATACAGTCCCAGTTCAAGGCAATCCTATGCCTGAAAGCCAAAGGCTTCTGCAGGATCTAGTTTCGAAGATATTTTTGTATCCAAAGTATCTAGTTGAACTGACGTTCAACCCAATCCTTTGGATGCGAATATCTCACGAAGGAACTTTTAATTAGGACTGCGGGTTTCAGTTCTTAATAAGAAATTAACAGACCTTTCCAGAAATGAAACAATTTAATTAAAATGTGAGAAAAAAAATTTCAAGATTTTTTGAAAATTTTCATGACCCCCACCCTATGACTTTTTTCAGAAATTGACTTTTCAAAAATGTTTATGAAATAAATCGAGATAAACATCAAAAGAAAGGTCTATTCAAACCCTATCCGAACCTGCAAACGTTTGGCTTCTACACGGTCTGGCTCCTTGAAAATTTGCATCCAAAGCAATTAACCTATTTCGTGCCCTCAGCTACCTACAAATGGGTTTGGATGGTGATATTTCTGAAACCAAGCCCTGAAAGAGGTTGCGGAAAAAAAATCTATCTATTTAATTTGTGAGAGCTTTCCAAAACTGAAAACAAGAACCTTCTACGATGTTTGGTTCCAGAGATATACGCATCCAAAGTGAAATCGTTTTTTTTAACCCTCCCTTTGGATGGATACATTTCCTCAACCAAGCCTTCCAAAGAGGTCCGGTTTTCAGATTATACAGTCCCAGTTCAAGGCAATCCTATGCCTGAAAGCCAAAGGCTTCTGCAGGATCTAGTTTCGAAGATATTTGTATCCAAAGTATCTAGTTGAACTGACGTTCAACCCAATCCCTTGGATGCGAATATCTCACGAAGGAACTTTTAATTAGGACTGCGGGTTTCAGTTCCTAATAAGAAATTAACAGACCTTTCCAGAAATGAAACAATTTAATTAAAATGTGAGAAAAAAAATTTCAAGATTTTTTGAAAATTTTCATGACCCCCACCCTATGACTTTTTTCAGAAATTGACTTTTCAAAAATGTTTATGAAATAAATCGAGATATACATCAAAAGAAAGGTCTATTCAAACCCTATCCGAACCTGCAAACGTTTGGCTTCTACACGGTCTGGCTCCTTGGAAATTTGCATCCAAAGCAATTAACCTATTTCGTGCCCTCAGCTACCTACAAATGGGTTTGGATGGTGATATTTCTGAAACCAAGCCCTGAAAGAGGTTGCGGAAAAAAAATCTATCTATTTAATTTGTGAGAGCTTTCCAAAACTGAAAACAAGAACCTTCTACGATGTTTGGTTCCAGAGATATACGCATCCAAAGTGAAATCGTTTTTTTTAACCCTCCCTTTGGATGGATACATTTCCTCAACCAAGCCTTCCAAAGAGGTCCGGTTTTCAGATTATACAGTCCCAGTTCAAGGCAATCCTATGCCTGAAAGCCAAAGGCTTCTGCAGGATCTAGTTTCGAAGATATTTGTATCCAAAGTATCTAGTTGAACTGACGTTCAACCCAATCCCTTGGATGCGAATATCTCACGAAGGAACTTTTAATTAGGACTGCGGGTTTCAGTTCTTAATAAGAAATTAACAGACCTTTCCAGAAATGAAACAATTTAATTAAATAGTGAGAAAAAAAATTTCAAGATTTTTTGAAAATTTTCATGACCCCCACCCTATGACTTTTTTCAGAAATTGACTTTTCAAAAATGTTTATGAAATAAATCGAGATATACATCAAAAGAAAGGTCTATTCAAACCCTATCCGAACCTGCAAACGTTTGGCTTCTACACGGTCTGGCTCCTTGGAAATTTGCATCCAAAGCAATTAACCTATTTCGTGCCCTCAGCTACCTACAAATGGGTTTGGATGGTGATATTTCTGAAACCAAGCCCTGAAAGAGGTTGCGGAAAAAAAAATCTATCTATTTAATTTATGAGAGCTTTCCAAAACTGAAAACAAGAACCTTCTACGATGTTTGGTTCCAGAGATATACGCATCCAAAGTGAAATCGTTTTTTTTTAACCCTCCCTTTGGATGGATACATTTCCTCAACCAAGCCTTCCAAAGAGGTCCGGTTTTCAGATTATACAGTCCCAGTTCAAGGCAATCCTATGCCTGAAAGCCAAAGGCTTCTGCAGGATCTAGTTTCGAAGATATTTGTATCCAAAGTATCTAGTTGAACTGACGTTCAACCCAATCCCTTGGATGCGAATATCTCACGAAGGAACTTTTAATTAGGACTGCGGGTTTCAGTTCCTAATAAGAAATTAACAGACCTTTCCAGAAATGAAACAATTTAATTAAAATGTGAGAAAAAAAATTTCAAGATTTTTTGAAAATTTTCATGACCCCCACCCTATGACTTTTTTCAGAAATTGACTTTTCAAAAATGTTTATGAAATAAATCGAGATATACATCAAAAGAAAGGTCTATTCAAACCCTATCCGAACCTGCAAACGTTTGGCTTCTACACGGTCTGGCTCCTTGGAAATTTGCATCCAAAGCAATTAACCTATTTCGTGCCCTCAGCTACCTACAAATGGGTTTGGATGGTGATATTTCTGAAACCAAGCCCTGAAAGCGGTTGCGGAAAAAAAATCAATCGATGCAATTTGTGAGAGCTTTCCAAAACTGAAAACAAGAACCTTCTACGATGTTTGGTTCCAGAGATATACGCATCCAAAGTGAAATCGTTTTTTTTTAACCCTCCCTTTGGATGGATACATTTCCTCAACCAAGCCTTCCAAAGAGGTCCGGTTTTCAGATTATACAGTCCCAGTTCAAGGCAATCCTATGCCTGAAAGCCAAAGGCTTCTGCAGGATCTAGTTTCGAAGATATTTTTGTATCCAAAGTATCTAGTTGAACTGACGTTCAACCCAATCCTTTGGATGCGAATATCTCACGAAGGAACTTTTAATTAGGACTGCGGGTTTCAGTTCTTAATAAGAAATTAACAGACCTTTCTAGAAATGAAACAATTTAATTAAAATGTGAGAAAAAAAATTTCAAGATTTTTTGAAAATTTTCATGACCCCCACCCTATGACTTTTTTCAGAAATTGACTTTTCAAAAATGTTTATGAAATAAATCGAGATATACATCAAAAGAAAGGTCTATTCAAACCCTATCCGAACCTGCAAACGTTTGGCTTCTACACGGTCTGGCTCCTTGGAAATTTGCATCCAAAGCAATTAACCTATTTCGTGCCCTCAGCTACCTACAAATGGGTTTGGATGGTGATATTTCTGAAACCAAGCCCTGAAAGAGGTTGCGGAAAAAAAATCTATCTATTTAATTTGTGAGAGCTTTCCAAAACTGAAAACAAGAACCTTCTACGATGTGTGGTTCCAGAGATATACGCATCCAAAGTGAAATCGTTTTTTTTAACCCTCCCTTTGGATGGATACATTTCCTCAACCAAGCCTTCCAAAGAGGTCCGGTTTTCAGATTATACAGTCCCAGTTCAAGGCAATCCTATGCCTGAAAGCCAAAGGCTTCTGCAGGATCTAGTTTCGAAGATATTTTTGTATCCAAAGTATCTAGTTGAACTGACGTTCAACCCAATCCTTTGGATGCGAATATCTCACGAAGGAACTTTTAATTAGGACTGCGGGTTTCAGTTCTTAATAAGAAATTAACAGACCTTTCCAGAAATGAAACAATTTAATTAAAATGTGAGAAAAAAAATTTCAAGATTTTTTGAAAATTTTCATGACCCCCACCCTATGACTTTTTTCAGAAATTGACTTTTCAAAAATGTTTATGAAATAAATCGAGATAAACATCAAAAGAAAGGTCTATTCAAACCCTATCCGAACCTGCAAACGTTTGGCTTCTACACGGTCTGGCTCCTTGGAAATTTGCATCCAAAGCAATAAACCTATTTCGTGCCCTCAGCTACCAACAAATGGGTTTGGATGGTGATATTTCTGAAAACAAGCCCTGAAAGAGGTTGCGGAAAAAAAATCTATCTATTTAATTTGTGAGAGCTTTCCAAAACTGAAAACAAGAACCTTCTACGATGTTTGGTTCCAGAGATATACGCATCCAAAGTGAAATCGTTTTTTTTAACCCTCCCTTTGGATGGATACATTTCCTCAACCAAGCCTTCCAAAGAGGTCCGGTTTTCAGATTATACAGTCCCAGTTCAAGGCAATCCTATGCCTGAAAGCCAAAGGCTTCTGCAGGATCTAGTTTCGAAGATATTTTTGTATCCAAAGTATCTAGTTGAACTGACGTTCAACCCAATCCTTTGGATGCGAATATCTCACGAAGGAACTTTTAATTAGGACTGCGGGTTTCAGTTCTTAATAAGAAATTAACAGACCTTTCCAGAAATGAAACAATTTAATTAAAATGTGAGAAAAAAAATTTCAAGATTTTTTGAAAATTTTCATGACCCCCACCCTATGACTTTTTTCAGAAATTGACTTTTCAAAAATGTTTATGAAATAAATCGAGATATACATCAAAAGAAAGGTCTATTCAAACCCTATCCGAACCTGCAAACGTTTGGCTTCTACACGGTCTGGCTCCTTGGAAATTTGCATCCAAAGCAATTAACCTATTTCGTGCCCTCAGCTACCTACAAATGGGTTTGGATGGTGATATTTCTGAAACCAAGCCCTGAAAGAGGTTGCGGAAAAAAATCTATCTATTTAATTTGTGAGAGCTTTCCAAAACTGAAAACAAGAACCTTCTACGATGTGTCGTTCCAGAGATATACGCATCCAAAGTGAAATCGTTTTTTTTAACCCTCCCTTTGGATGGATACATTTCCTCAACCAAGCCTTCCAAAGAGGTCCGGTTTTCAGATTATACAGTCCCAGTTCAAGGCAATCCTATGCCTGAAAGCCAAAGGCTTCTGCAGGATCTAGTTTCGAAGATATTTTTGTATCCAAAGTATCTAGTTGAACTGACGTTCAACCCAATCCTTTGGATGCGAATATCTCACGAAGGAACTTTTAATTAGGACTGCGGGTTTCAGTTCTTAATAAGAAATTAACAGACCTTTCCAGAAATGAAACAATTTAATTAAAATGTGAGAAAAAAAATTTCAAGATTTTTTGAAAATTTTCATGACCCCCACCCTATGACTTTTTTCAGAAATTGACTTTTCAAAAATGTTTATGAAATAAATCGAGATAAACATCAAAAGAAAGGTCTATTCAAACCCTATCCGAACCTGCAAACGTTTGGCTTCTACACGGTCTGGCTCCTTGGAAATTTGCATCCAAAGCAATAAACCTATTTCGTGCCCTCAGCTACCAACAAATGGGTTTGGATGGTGATATTTCTGAAAACAAGCCCTGAAAGAGGTTGCGGAAAAAAAATCTATCTATTTAATTTGTGAGAGCTTTCCAAAACTGAAAACAAGAACCTTCTACGATGTTTGGTTCCAGAGATATACGCATCCAAAGTGAAATCGTTTTTTTTAACCCTCCCTTTGGATGGATACATTTCCTCAACCAAGCCTTCCAAAGAGGTCCGGTTTTCAGATTATACAGTCCCAGTTCAAGGCAATCCTATGCCTGAAAGCCAAAGGCTTCTGCAGGATCTAGTTTCGAAGATATTTTTGTATCCAAAGTATCTAGTTGAACTGACGTTCAACCCAATCCTTTGGATGCGAATATCTCACGAAGGAACTTTTAATTAGGACTGCGGGTTTCAGTTCTTAATAAGAAATTAACAGACCTTTCCAGAAATGAAACAATTTAATTAAATAGTGAGAAAAAAAATTTCAAGATTTTTTGAAAATTTTCATGACCCCCACCCTATGACTTTTTTCAGAAATTGACTTTTCAAAAATGTTTATGAAATAAATCGAGATATACATCAAAAGAAAGGTCTATTCAAACCCTATCCGAACCTGCAAACGTTTGGCTTCTACACGGTCTGGCTCCTTGAAAATTTGCATCCAAAGCAATTAACCTATTTCGTGCCCTCAGCTACCTACAAATGGGTTTGGATGGTGATATTTCTGAAACCAAGCCCTGAAAGAGGTTGCGGAAAAAAAATCTATCTATTCAATTTGTGAGAGCTTTCCAAAACTGAAAACAAGAACCTTCTACGATGTTTGGTTCCAGAGATATACGCATCCAAAGTGAAATCGTTTTTTTTAACCCTCCCTTTGGATGGATACATTTCCTCAACCAAGCCTTCCAAAGAGGTCCGGTTTTCAGATTATACAGTCCCAGTTCAAGGCAATCCTATGCCTGAAAGCCAAAGGCTTCTGCAGGATCTAGTTTCGAAGATATTTGTATCCAAAGTATCTAGTTGAACTGACGTTCAACCCAATCCCTTGGATGCGAATATCTCACGAAGGAACTTTTAATTAGGACTGCGGGTTTCAGTTCCTAATAAGAAATTAACAGACCTTTCCAGAAATGAAACAATTTAATTAAAATGTGAGAAAAAAAATTTCAAGATTTTTTGAAAATTTTCATGACCCCCACCCTATGACTTTTTTCAGAAATTGACTTTTCAAAAATGTTTATGAAATAAATCGAGATATACATCAAAAGAAAGGTCTATTCAAACCCTATCCGAACCTGCAAACGTTTGGCTTCTACACGGTCTGGCTCCTTGGAAATTTGCATCCAAAGCAATTAACCTATTTCGTGCCCTCAGCTACCTACAAATGGGTTTGGATGGTGATATTTCTGAAACCAAGCCCTGAAAGAGGTTGCGGAAAAAAAATCTATCTATTTAATTTGTGAGAGCTTTCCAAAACTGAAAACAAGAACCTTCTACGATGTTTGGTTCCAGAGATATACGCATCCAAAGTGAAATCGTTTTTTTTAACCCTCCCTTTGGATGGATACATTTCCTCAACCAAGCCTTCCAAAGAGGTCCGGTTTTCAGATTATACAGTCCCAGTTCAAGGCAATCCTATGCCTGAAAGCCAAAGGCTTCTGCAGGATCTAGTTTCGAAGATATTTGTATCCAAAGTATCTAGTTGAACTGACGTTCAACCCAATCCCTTGGATGCGAATATCTCACGAAGGAACTTTTAATTAGGACTGCGGGTTTCAGTTCTTAATAAGAAACTAACAGACCTTTCCAGAAATGAAACAATTTAATTAAATAGTGAGAAAAAAAATTTCAAGATTTTTTGAAAATTTTCATGACCCCCACCCTATGACTTTTTTCAGAAATTGACTTTTCAAAAATGTTTATGAAATAAATCGAGATATACATCAAAAGAAAGGTCTATTCAAACCCTATCCGAACCTGCAAACGTTTGGCTTCTACACGGTCTGGCTCCTTGGAAATTTGCATCCAAAGCAATTAACCTATTTCGTGCCCTCAGCTACCTACAAATGGGTTTGGATGGTGATATTTCTGAAACCAAGCCCTGAAAGAGGTTGCGGAAAAAAAAATCTATCTATTTAATTTATGAGAGCTTTCCAAAACTGAAAACAAGAACCTTCTACGATGTTTGGTTCCAGAGATATACGCATCCAAAGTGAAATCGTTTTTTTTTAACCCTCCCTTTGGATGGATACATTTCCTCAACCAAGCCTTCCAAAGAGGTCCGGTTTTCAGATTATACAGTCCCAGTTCAAGGCAATCCTATGCCTGAAAGCCAAAGGCTTCTGCAGGATCTAGTTTCGAAGATATTTGTATCCAAAGTATCTAGTTGAACTGACGTTCAACCCAATCCCTTGGATGCGAATATCTCACGAAGGAACTTTTAATTAGGACTGCGGGTTTCAGTTCCTAATAAGAAATTAACAGACCTTTCCAGAAATGAAACAATTTAATTAAAATGTGAGAAAAAAAATTTCAAGATTTTTTGAAAATTTTCATGACCCCCACCCTATGACTTTTTTCAGAAATTGACTTTTCAAAAATGTTTATGAAATAAATCGAGATATACATCAAAAGAAAGGTCTATTCAAACCCTATCCGAACCTGCAAACGTTTGGCTTCTACACGGTCTGGCTCCTTGGAAATTTGCATCCAAAGCAATTAACCTATTTCGTGCCCTCAGCTACCTACAAATGGGTTTGGATGGTGATATTTCTGAAACCAAGCCCTGAAAGAGGTTGCGGAAAAAAAATCTATCTATTTAATTTGTGAGAGCTTTCCAAAACTGAAAACAAGAACCTTCTACGATGTTTGGTTCCAGAGATATACGCATCCAAAGTGAAATCGTTTTTTTTAACCCTCCCTTTGGATGGATACATTTCCTCAACCAAGCCTTCCAAAGAGGTCCGGTTTTCAGATTATACAGTCCCAGTTCAAGGCAATCCTATGCCTGAAAGCCAAAGGCTTCTGCAGGATCTAGTTTCGAAGATATTTGTATCCAAAGTATCTAGTTGAACTGACGTTCAACCCAATCCCTTGGATGCGAATATCTCACGAAGGAACTTTTAATTAGGACTGCGGGTTTCAGTTCCTAATAAGAAATTAACAGACCTTTCCAGAAATGAAACAATTTAATTAAAATGTGAGAAAAAAAATTTCAAGATTTTTTGAAAATTTTCATGACCCCCACCCTATGACTTTTTTCAGAAATTGACTTTTCAAAAATGTTTATGAAATAAATCGAGATATACATCAAAAGAAAGGTCTATTCAAACCCTATCCGAACCTGCAAACGTTTGGCTTCTACACGGTCTGGCTCCTTGGAAATTTGCATCCAAAGCAATTAACCTATTTCGTGCCCTCAGCTACCTACAAATGGGTTTGGATGGTGATATTTCTGAAACCAAGCCCTGAAAGCGGTTGCGGAAAAAAAATCTATCGATGCAATTTGTGAGAGCTTTCCAAAACTGAAAACAAGAACCTTCTACGATGTTTGGTTCCAGAGATATACGCATCCAAAGTGAAATCGTTTTTTTTAACCCTCCCTTTGGATGGATACATTTCCTCAACCAAGCCTTCCAAAGAGGTCCGGTTTTCAGATTATACAGTCCCAGTTCAAGGCAATCCTATGCCTGAAAGCCAAAGGCTTCTGCAGGATCTAGTTTCGAAGATATTTTTGTATCCAAAGTATCTAGTTGAACTGACGTTCAACCCAATCCTTTGGATGCGAATATCTCACGAAGGAACTTTTAATTAGGACTGCGGGTTTCAGTTCTTAATAAGAAATTAACAGACCTTTCTAGAAATGAAACAATTTAATTAAAATGTGAGAAAAAAAATTTCAAGATTTTTTGAAAATTTTCATGACCCCCACCCTATGACTTTTTTCAGAAATTGACTTTTCAAAAATGTTTATGAAATAAATCGAGATATACATCAAAAGAAAGGTCTATTCAAACCCTATCCGAACCTGCAAACGTTTGGCTTCTACACGGTCTGGCTCCTTGGAAATTTGCATCCAAAGCAATTAACCTATTTCGTGCCCTCAGCTACCTACAAATGGGTTTGGATGGTGATATTTCTGAAACCAAGCCCTGAAAGAGGTTGCGGAAAAAAAAATCTATCTATTTAATTTATGAGAGCTTTCCAAAACTGAAAACAAGAACCTTCTACGATGTTTGGTTCCAGAGATATACGCATCCAAAGTGAAATCGTTTTTTTTTAACCCTCCCTTTGGATGGATACATTTCCTCAACCAAGCCTTCCAAAGAGGTCCGGTTTTCAGATTATACAGTCCCAGTTCAAGGCAATCCTATGCCTGAAAGCCAAAGGCTTCTGCAGGATCTAGTTTCGAAGATATTTGTATCCAAAGTATCTAGTTGAACTGACGTTCAACCCAATCCCTTGGATGCGAATATCTCACGAAGGAACTTTTAATTAGGACTGCGGGTTTCAGTTCCTAATAAGAAATTAACAGACCTTTCCAGAAATGAAACAATTTAATTAAAATGTGAGAAAAAAAATTTCAAGATTTTTTGAAAATTTTCATGACCCCCACCCTATGACTTTTTTCAGAAATTGACTTTTCAAAAATGTTTATGAAATAAATCGAGATATACATCAAAAGAAAGGTCTATTCAAACCCTATCCGAACCTGCAAACGTTTGGCTTCTACACGGTCTGGCTCCTTGGAAATTTGCATCCAAAGCAATTAACCTATTTCGTGCCCTCAGCTACCTACAAATGGGTTTGGATGGTGATATTTCTGAAACCAAGCCCTGAAAGAGGTTGCGGAAAAAAAATCTATCTATTTAATTTGTGAGAGCTTTCCAAAACTGAAAACAAGAACCTTCTACGATGTTTGGTTCCAGAGATATACGCATCCAAAGTGAAATCGTTTTTTTTAACCCTCCCTTTGGATGGATACATTTCCTCAACCAAGCCTTCCAAAGAGGTCCGGTTTTCAGATTATACAGTCCCAGTTCAAGGCAATCCTATGCCTGAAAGCCAAAGGCTTCTGCAGGATCTAGTTTCGAAGATATTTGTATCCAAAGTATCTAGTTGAACTGACGTTCAACCCAATCCCTTGGATGCGAATATCTCACGAAGGAACTTTTAATTAGGACTGCGGGTTTCAGTTCCTAATAAGAAATTAACAGACCTTTCCAGAAATGAAACAATTTAATTAAAATGTGAGAAAAAAAATTTCAAGATTTTTTGAAAATTTTCATGACCCCCACCCTATGACTTTTTTCAGAAATTGACTTTTCAAAAATGTTTATGAAATAAATCGAGATATACATCAAAAGAAAGGTCTATTCAAACCCTATCCGAACCTGCAAACGTTTGGCTTCTACACGGTCTGGCTCCTTGGAAATTTGCATCCAAAGCAATTAACCTATTTCGTGCCCTCAGCTACCTACAAATGGGTTTGGATGGTGATATTTCTGAAACCAAGCCCTGAAAGCGGTTGCGGAAAAAAAATCTATCGATGCAATTTGTGAGAGCTTTCCAAAACTGAAAACAAGAACCTTCTACGATGTTTGGTTCCAGAGATATACGCATCCAAAGTGAAATCGTTTTTTTTAACCCTCCCTTTGGATGGATACATTTCCTCAACCAAGCCTTCCAAAGAGGTCCGGTTTTCAGATTATACAGTCCCAGTTCAAGGCAATCCTATGCCTGAAAGCCAAAGGCTTCTGCAGGATCTAGTTTCGAAGATATTTTTGTATCCAAAGTATCTAGTTGAACTGACGTTCAACCCAATCCTTTGGATGCGAATATCTCACGAAGGAACTTTTAATTAGGACTGCGGGTTTCAGTTCTTAATAAGAAATTAACAGACCTTTCTAGAAATGAAACAATTTAATTAAAATGTGAGAAAAAAAATTTCAAGATTTTTTGAAAATTTTCATGACCCCCACCCTATGACTTTTTTCAGAAATTGACTTTTCAAAAATGTTTATGAAATAAATCGAGATATACATCAAAAGAAAGGTCTATTCAAACCCTATCCGAACCTGCAAACGTTTGGCTTCTACACGGTCTGGCTCCTTGGAAATTTGCATCCAAAGCAATTAACCTATTTCGTGCCCTCAGCTACCTACAAATGGGTTTGGATGGTGATATTTCTGAAACCAAGCCCTGAAAGAGGTTGCGGAAAAAAAATCTATCTATTTAATTTGTGAGAGCTTTCCAAAACTGAAAACAAGAACCTTCTACGATGTGTGGTTCCAGAGATATACGCATCCAAAGTGAAATCGTTTTTTTTAACCCTCCCTTTGGATGGATACATTTCCTCAACCAAGCCTTCCAAAGAGGTCCGGTTTTCAGATTATACAGTCCCAGTTCAAGGCAATCCTATGCCTGAAAGCCAAAGGCTTCTGCAGGATCTAGTTTCGAAGATATTTTTGTATCCAAAGTATCTAGTTGAACTGACGTTCAACCCAATCCTTTGGATGCGAATATCTCACGAAGGAACTTTTAATTAGGACTGCGGGTTTCAGTTCTTAATAAGAAATTAACAGACCTTTCCAGAAATGAAACAATTTAATTAAAATGTGAGAAAAAAAATTTCAAGATTTTTTGAAAATTTTCATGACCCCCACCCTATGACTTTTTTCAGAAATTGACTTTTCAAAAATGTTTATGAAATAAATCGAGATAAACATCAAAAGAAAGGTCTATTCAAACCCTATCCGAACCTGCAAACGTTTGGCTTCTACACGGTCTGGCTCCTTGGAAATTTGCATCCAAAGCAATAAACCTATTTCGTGCCCTCAGCTACCAACAAATGGGTTTGGATGGTGATATTTCTGAAAACAAGCCCTGAAAGAGGTTGCGGAAAAAAAATCTATCTATTTAATTTGTGAGAGCTTTCCAAAACTGAAAACAAGAACCTTCTACGATGTTTGGTTCCAGAGATATACGCATCCAAAGTGAAATCGTTTTTTTTAACCCTCCCTTTGGATGGATACATTTCCTCAACCAAGCCTTCCAAAGAGGTCCGGTTTTCAGATTATACAGTCCCAGTTCAAGGCGATCCTATGCCTGAAAGCCAAAGGCTTCTGCAGGATCTAGTTTCGAAGATATTTTTGTATCCAAAGTATCTAGTTGAACTGACGTTCAACCCAATCCTTTGGATGCGAATATCTCACGAAGGAACTTTTAATTAGGACTGCGGGTTTCAGTTCTTAATAAGAAATTAACAGACCTTTCCAGAAATGAAACAATTTAATTAAAATGTGAGAAAAAAAATTTCAAGATTTTTTGAAAATTTTCATGACCCCCACCCTATGACTTTTTTCAGAAATTGACTTTTCAAAAATGTTTATGAAATAAATCGAGATAAACATCAAAAGAAAGGTCTATTCAAACCCTATCCGAACCTGCAAACGTTTGGCTTCTACACGGTCTGGCTCCTTGGAAATTTGCATCCAAAGCAATAAACCTATTTCGTGCCCTCAGCTACCAACAAATGGGTTTGGATGGTGATATTTCTGAAAACAAGCCCTGAAAGAGGTTGCGGAAAAAAAATCTATCTATTTAATTTGTGAGAGCTTTCCAAAACTGAAAACAAGAACCTTCTACGATGTTTGGTTCCAGAGATATACGCATCCAAAGTGAAATCGTTTTTTTTAACCCTCCCTTTGGATGGATACATTTCCTCAACCAAGCCTTCCAAAGAGGTCCGGTTTTCAGATTATACAGTCCCAGTTCAAGGCGATCCTATGCCTGAAAGCCAAAGGCTTCTGCAGGATCTAGTTTCGAAGATATTTTTGTATCCAAAGTATCTAGTTGAACTGACGTTCAACCCAATCCTTTGGATGCGAATATCTCACGAAGGAACTTTTAATTAGGACTGCGGGTTTCAGTTCTTAATAAGAAATTAACAGACCTTTCCAGAAATGAAACAATTTAATTAAAATGTGAGAAAAAAAATTTCAAGATTTTTTGAAAATTTTCATGACCCCCACCCTATGACTTTTTTCAGAAATTGACTTTTCAAAAATGTTTATGAAATAAATCGAGATATACATCAAAAGAAAGGTCTATTCAAACCCTATCCGAACCTGCAAACGTTTGGCTTCTACACGGTCTGGCTCCTTGGAAATTTGCATCCAAAGCAATTAACCTATTTCGTGCCCTCAGCTACCTACAAATGGGTTTGGATGGTGATATTTCTGAAACCAAGCCCTGAAAGAGGTTGCGGAAAAAAAATCTATCTATTTAATTTGTGAGAGCTTTCCAAAACTGAAAACAAGAACCTTCTACGATGTTTGGTTCCAGAGATATACGCATCCAAAGTGAAATCGTTTTTTTTAACCCTCCCTTTGGATGGATACATTTCCTCAACCAAGCCTTCCAAAGAGGTCCGGTTTTCAGATTATACAGTCCCAGTTCAAGGCAATCCTATGCCTGAAAGCCAAAGGCTTCTGCAGGATCTAGTTTCGAAGATATTTGTATCCAAAGTATCTAGTTGAACTGACGTTCAACCCAATCCCTTGGATGCGAATATCTCACGAAGGAACTTTTAATTAGGACTGCGGGTTTCAGTTCCTAATAAGAAATTAACAGACCTTTCCAGAAATGAAACAATTTAATTAAAATGTGAGAAAAAAAATTTCAAGATTTTTTGAAAATTTTCATGACCCCCACCCTATGACTTTTTTCAGAAATTGACTTTTCAAAAATGTTTATGAAATAAATCGAGATATACATCAAAAGAAAGGTCTATTCAAACCCTATCCGAACCTGCAAACGTTTGGCTTCTACACGGTCTGGCTCCTTGGAAATTTGCATCCAAAGCAATTAACCTATTTCGTGCCCTCAGCTACCTACAAATGGGTTTGGATGGTGATATTTCTGAAACCAAGCCCTGAAAGCGGTTGCGGAAAAAAAATCTATCGATGCAATTTGTGAGAGCTTTCCAAAACTGAAAACAAGAACCTTCTACGATGTTTGGTTCCAGAGATATACGCATCCAAAGTGAAATCGTTTTTTTTAACCCTCCCTTTGGATGGATACATTTCCTCAACCAAGCCTTCCAAAGAGGTCCGGTTTTCAGATTATACAGTCCCAGTTCAAGGCAATCCTATGCCTGAAAGCCAAAGGCTTCTGCAGGATCTAGTTTCGAAGATATTTTTGTATCCAAAGTATCTAGTTGAACTGACGTTCAACCCAATCCTTTGGATGCGAATATCTCACGAAGGAACTTTTAATTAGGACTGCGGGTTTCAGTTCTTAATAAGAAATTAACAGACCTTTCTAGAAATGAAACAATTTAATTAAAATGTGAGAAAAAAAATTTCAAGATTTTTTGAAAATTTTCATGACCCCCACCCTATGACTTTTTTCAGAAATTGACTTTTCAAAAATGTTTATGAAATAAATCGAGATATACATCAAAAGAAAGGTCTATTCAAACCCTATCCGAACCTGCAAACGTTTGGCTTCTACACGGTCTGGCTCCTTGGAAATTTGCATCCAAAGCAATTAACCTATTTCGTGCCCTCAGCTACCTACAAATGGGTTTGGATGGTGATATTTCTGAAACCAAGCCCTGAAAGAGGTTGCGGAAAAAAAATCTATCTATTTAATTTGTGAGAGCTTTCCAAAACTGAAAACAAGAACCTTCTACGATGTGTGGTTCCAGAGATATACGCATCCAAAGTGAAATCGTTTTTTTTAACCCTCCCTTTGGATGGATACATTTCCTCAACCAAGCCTTCCAAAGAGGTCCGGTTTTCAGATTATACAGTCCCAGTTCAAGGCAATCCTATGCCTGAAAGCCAAAGGCTTCTGCAGGATCTAGTTTCGAAGATATTTTTGTATCCAAAGTATCTAGTTGAACTGACGTTCAACCCAATCCTTTGGATGCGAATATCTCACGAAGGAACTTTTAATTAGGACTGCGGGTTTCAGTTCTTAATAAGAAATTAACAGACCTTTCCAGAAATGAAACAATTTAATTAAAATGTGAGAAAAAAAATTTCAAGATTTTTTGAAAATTTTCATGACCCCCACCCTATGACTTTTTTCAGAAATTGACTTTTCAAAAATGTTTATGAAATAAATCGAGATAAACATCAAAAGAAAGGTCTATTCAAACCCTATCCGAACCTGCAAACGTTTGGCTTCTACACGGTCTGGCTCCTTGGAAATTTGCATCCAAAGCAATAAACCTATTTCGTGCCCTCAGCTACCAACAAATGGGTTTGGATGGTGATATTTCTGAAAACAAGCCCTGAAAGAGGTTGCGGAAAAAAAATCTATCTATTTAATTTGTGAGAGCTTTCCAAAACTGAAAACAAGAACCTTCTACGATGTTTGGTTCCAGAGATATACGCATCCAAAGTGAAATCGTTTTTTTTAACCCTCCCTTTGGATGGATACATTTCCTCAACCAAGCCTTCCAAAGAGGTCCGGTTTTCAGATTATACAGTCCCAGTTCAAGGCGATCCTATGCCTGAAAGCCAAAGGCTTCTGCAGGATCTAGTTTCGAAGATATTTTTGTATCCAAAGTATCTAGTTGAACTGACGTTCAACCCAATCCTTTGGGTGCGAATATCTCACGAAGGAACTTTTAATTAGGACTGCGGGTTTCAGTTCTTAATAAGAAATTAACAGACCTTTCCAGAAATGAAACAATTTAATTAAAATGTGAGAAAAAAAATTTCAAGATTTTTTGAAAATTTTCATGACCCCCACCCTATGACTTTTTTCAGAAATTGACTTTTCAAAAATGTTTATGAAATAAATCGAGATAAACATCAAAAGAAAGGTCTATTCAAACCCTATCCGAACCTGCAAACGTTTGGCTTCTACACGGTCTGGCTCCTTGGAAATTTGCATCCAAAGCAATAAACCTATTTCGTGCCCTCAGCTACCAACAAATGGGTTTGGATGGTGATATTTCTGAAAACAAGCCCTGAAAGAGGTTGCGGAAAAAAAATCTATCTATTTAATTTGTGAGAGCTTTCCAAAACTGAAAACAAGAACCTTCTACGATGTTTGGTTCCAGAGATATACGCATCCAAAGTGAAATCGTTTTTTTTAACCCTCCCTTTGGATGGATACATTTCCTCAACCAAGCCTTCCAAAGAGGTCCGGTTTTCAGATTATACAGTCCCAGTTCAAGGCGATCCTATGCCTGAAAGCCAAAGGCTTCTGCAGGATCTAGTTTCGAAGATATTTTTGTATCCAAAGTATCTAGTTGAACTGACGTTCAACCCAATCCTTTGGATGCGAATATCTCACGAAGGAACTTTTAATTAGGACTGCGGGTTTCAGTTCTTAATAAGAAATTAACAGACCTTTCCAGAAATGAAACAATTTAATTAAAATGTGAGAAAAAAAATTTCAAGATTTTTTGAAAATTTTCATGACCCCCCCCTATGACTTTTTTCAGAAATTGACTTTTCAAAAATGTTTATGAAATAAATCGAGATATACATCAAAAGAAAGGTCTATTCAAACCCTATCCGAACCTGCAAACGTTTGGCTTCTACACGGTCTGGCTCCTTGAAAATTTGCATCCAAAGCAATTAACCTATTTCGTGCCCTCAGCTACCTACAAATGGGTTTGGATGGTGATATTTCTGAAACCAAGCCCTGAAAGAGGTTGCGGAAAAAAAATCTATCTATTTAATTTGTGAGAGCTTTCCAAAACTGAAAACAAGAACCTTCTACGATGTTTGGTTCCAGAGATATACGCATCCAAAGTGAAATCGTTTTTTTTAACCCTCCCTTTGGATGGATACATTTCCTCAACCAAGCCTTCCAAAGAGGTCCGGTTTTCAGATTATACAGTCCCAGTTCAAGGCAATCCTATGCCTGAAAGCCAAAGGCTTCTGCAGGATCTAGTTTCGAAGATATTTGTATCCAAAGTATCTAGTTGAACTGACGTTCAACCCAATCCCTTGGATGCGAATATCTCACGAAGGAACTTTTAATTAGGACTGCGGGTTTCAGTTCCTAATAAGAAATTAACAGACCTTTCCAGAAATGAAGCAATTTAATTAAAATGTGAGAAAAAAAATTTCAAGATTTTTTGAAAATTTTCATGACCCCCACCCTAGACTTTTTTCAGAAATTGACTTTTCAAAAATGTTTATGAAATAAATCGAGATATACATCAAAAGAAAGGTCTATTCAAACCCTATCCGAACCTGCAAACGTTTGGCTTCTACACGGTCTGGCTCCTTGGAAATTTGCATCCAAAGCAATTAACCTATTTCGTGCCCTCAGCTACCTACAAATGGGTTTGGATGGTGATATTTCTGAAACCAAGCCCTGAAAGAGGTTGCGGAAAAAAAATCTATCTATTTAATTTGTGAGAGCTTTCCAAAACTGAAAACAAGAACCTTCTACGATGTTTGGTTCCAGAGATATACGCATCCAAAGTGAAATCGTTTTTTTTAACCCTCCCTTTGGATGGATACATTTCCTCAACCAAGCCTTCCAAAGAGGTCCGGTTTTCAGATTATACAGTCCCAGTTCAAGGCAATCCTATGCCTGAAAGCCAAAGGCTTCTGCAGGATCTAGTTTCGAAGATATTTGTATCCAAAGTATCTAGTTGAACTGACGTTCAACCCAATCCCTTGGATGCGAATATCTCACGAAGGAACTTTTAATTAGGACTGCGGGTTTCAGTTCCTAATAAGAAATTAACAGACCTTTCCAGAAATGAAACAATTTAATTAAAATGTGAGAAAAAAAATTTCAAGATTTTTTGAAAATTTTCATGACCCCCACCCTATGACTTTTTTCAGAAATTGACTTTTCAAAAATGTTTATGAAATAAATCGAGATATACATCAAAAGAAAGGTCTATTCAAACCCTATCCGAACCTGCAAACGTTTGGCTTCTACACGGTCTGGCTCCTTGGAAATTTGCATCCAAAGCAATTAACCTATTTCGTGCCCTCAGCTACCTACAAATGGGTTTGGATGGTGATATTTCTGAAACCAAGCCCTGAAAGAGGTTGCGGAAAAAAAATCTATCTATTTAATTTGTGAGAGCTTTCCAAAACTGAAAACAAGAACCTTCTACGATGTTTGGTTCCAGAGATATACGCATCCAAAGTGAAATCGTTTTTTTTAACCCTCCCTTTGGATGGATACATTTCCTCAACCAAGCCTTCCAAAGAGGTCCGGTTTTCAGATTATACAGTCCCAGTTCAAGGCAATCCTATGCCTGAAAGCCAAAGGCTTCTGCAGGATCTAGTTTCGAAGATATTTGTATCCAAAGTATCTAGTTGAACTGACGTTCAACCCAATCCCTTGGATGCGAATATCTCACGAAGGAACTTTTAATTAGGACTGCGGGTTTCAGTTCCTAATAAGAAATTAACAGACCTTTCCAGAAATGAAGCAATTTAATTAAAATGTGAGAAAAAAAATTTCAAGATTTTTTGAAAATTTTCATGACCCCCACCCTAGACTTTTTTCAGAAATTGACTTTTCAAAAATGTTTATGAAATAAATCGAGATATACATCAAAAGAAAGGTCTATTCAAACCCTATCCGAACCTGCAAACGTTTGGCTTCTACACGGTCTGGCTCCTTGGAAATTTGCATCCAAAGCAATTAACCTATTTCGTGCCCTCAGCTACCTACAAATGGGTTTGGATGGTGATATTTCTGAAACCAAGCCCTGAAAGAGGTTGCGGAAAAAAAATCTATCTATTTAATTTGTGAGAGCTTTCCAAAACTGAAAACAAGAACCTTCTACGATGTTTGGTTCCAGAGATATACGCATCCAAAGTGAAATCGTTTTTTTTAACCCTCCCTTTGGATGGATACATTTCCTCAACCAAGCCTTCCAAAGAGGTCCGGTTTTCAGATTATACAGTCCCAGTTCAAGGCAATCCTATGCCTGAAAGCCAAAGGCTTCTGCAGGATCTAGTTTCGAAGATATTTGTATCCAAAGTATCTAGTTGAACTGACGTTCAACCCAATCCCTTGGATGCGAATATCTCACGAAGGAACTTTTAATTAGGACTGCGGGTTTCAGTTCCTAATAAGAAATTAACAGACCTTTCCAGAAATGAAACAATTTAATTAAAATGTGAGAAAAAAAATTTCAAGATTTTTTGAAAATTTTCATGACCCCCACCCTATGACTTTTTTCAGAAATTGACTTTTCAAAAATGTTTATGAAATAAATCGAGATATACATCAAAAGAAAGGTCTATTCAAACCCTATCCGAACCTGCAAACGTTTGGCTTCTACACGGTCTGGCTCCTTGGAAATTTGCATCCAAAGCAATTAACCTATTTCGTGCCCTCAGCTACCTACAAATGGGTTTGGATGGTGATATTTCTGAAACCAAGCCCTGAAAGAGGTTGCGGAAAAAAAATCTATCTATTTAATTTGTGAGAGCTTTCCAAAACTGAAAACAAGAACCTTCTACGATGTTTGGTTCCAGAGATATACGCATCCAAAGTGAAATCGTTTTTTTTAACCCTCCCTTTGGATGGATACATTTCCTCAACCAAGCCTTCCAAAGAGGTCCGGTTTTCAGATTATACAGTCCCAGTTCAAGGCAATCCTATGCCTGAAAGCCAAAGGCTTCTGCAGGATCTAGTTTCGAAGATATTTGTATCCAAAGTATCTAGTTGAACTGACGTTCAACCCAATCCCTTGGATGCGAATATCTCACGAAGGAACTTTTAATTAGGACTGCGGGTTTCAGTTCCTAATAAGAAATTAACAGACCTTTCCAGAAATGAAACAATTTAATTAAAATGTGAGAAAAAAAATTTCAAGATTTTTTGAAAATTTTCATGACCCCCACCCTATGACTTTTTTCAGAAATTGACTTTTCAAAAATGTTTATGAAATAAATCGAGATATACATCAAAAGAAAGGTCTATTCAAACCCTATCCGAACCTGCAAACGTTTGGCTTCTACACGGTCTGGCTCCTTGAAAATTTGCATCCAAAGCAATTAACCTATTTCGTGCCCTCAGCTACCTACAAATGGGTTTGGATGGTGATATTTCTGAAACCAAGCCCTGAAAGAGGTTGCGGAAAAAAAATCTATCTATTTAATTTGTGAGAGCTTTCCAAAACTGAAAACAAGAACCTTCTACGATGTTTGGTTCCAGAGATATACGCATCCAAAGTGAAATCGTTTTTTTTAACCCTCCCTTTGGATGGATACATTTCCTCAACCAAGCCTTCCAAAGAGGTCCGGTTTTCAGATTATACAGTCCCAGTTCAAGGCAATCCTATGCCTGAAAGCCAAAGGCTTCTGCAGGATCTAGTTTCGAAGATATTTGTATCCAAAGTATCTAGTTGAACTGACGTTCAACCCAATCCCTTGGATGCGAATATCTCACGAAGGAACTTTTAATTAGGACTGCGGGTTTCAGTTCCTAATAAGAAATTAACAGACCTTTCCAGAAATGAAACAATTTAATTAAAATGTGAGAAAAAAAATTTCAAGATTTTTTGAAAATTTTCATGACCCCCACCCTATGACTTTTTTCAGAAATTGACTTTTCAAAAATGTTTATGAAATAAATCGAGATATACATCAAAAGAAAGGTCTATTCAAACCCTATCCGAACCTGCAAACGTTTGGCTTCTACACGGTCTGGCTCCTTGGAAATTTGCATCCAAAGCAATTAACCTATTTCGTGCCCTCAGCTACCTACAAATGGGTTTGGATGGTGATATTTCTGAAACCAAGCCCTGAAAGAGGTTGCGGAAAAAAAATCTATCTATTTAATTTGTGAGAGCTTTCCAAAACTGAAAACAAGAACCTTCTACGATGTTTGGTTCCAGAGATATACGCATCCAAAGTGAAATCGTTTTTTTTAACCCTCCCTTTGGATGGATACATTTCCTCAACCAAGCCTTCCAAAGAGGTCCGGTTTTCAGATTATACAGTCCCAGTTCAAGGCAATCCTATGCCTGAAAGCCAAAGGCTTCTGCAGGATCTAGTTTCGAAGATATTTGTATCCAAAGTATCTAGTTGAACTGACGTTCAACCCAATCCCTTGGATGCGAATATCTCACGAAGGAACTTTTAATTAGGACTGCGGGTTTCAGTTCCTAATAAGAAATTAACAGACCTTTCCAGAAATGAAACAATTTAATTAAAATGTGAGAAAAAAAATTTCAAGATTTTTTGAAAATTTTCATGACCCCCACCCTATGACTTTTTTCAGAAATTGACTTTTCAAAAATGTTTATGAAATAAATCGAGATATACATCAAAAGAAAGGTCTATTCAAACCCTATCCGAACCTGCAAACGTTTGGCTTCTACACGGTCTGGCTCCTTGAAAATTTGCATCCAAAGCAATTAACCTATTTCGTGCCCTCAGCTACCTACAAATGGGTTTGGATGGTGATATTTCTGAAACCAAGCCCTGAAAGAGGTTGCGGAAAAAAAATCTATCTATTTAATTTGTGAGAGCTTTCCAAAACTGAAAACAAGAACCTTCTACGATGTTTGGTTCCAGAGATATACGCATCCAAAGTGAAATCGTTTTTTTTAACCCTCCCTTTGGATGGATACATTTCCTCAACCAAGCCTTCCAAAGAGGTCCGGTTTTCAGATTATACAGTCCCAGTTCAAGGCAATCCTATGCCTGAAAGCCAAAGGCTTCTGCAGGATCTAGTTTCGAAGATATTTGTATCCAAAGTATCTAGTTGAACTGACGTTCAACCCAATCCCTTGGATGCGAATATTTTCATGACCCCCACCCTATGACTTTTTTCAGAAATTGACTTTTCAAAAATGTTTATGAAATAAATCGAGATATACATCAAAAGAAAGGTCTATTCAAACCCTATCCGAACCTGCAAACGTTTGGCTTCTACACGGTCTGGCTCCTTGGAAATTTGCATCCAAAGCAATTAACCTATTTCGTGCCCTCAGCTACCTACAAATGGGTTTGGATGGTGATATTTCTGAAACCAAGCCCTGAAAGAGGTTGCGGAAAAAAAATCTATCTATTTAATTTGTGAGAGCTTTCCAAAACTGAAAACAAGAACCTTCTACGATGTTTGGTTCCAGAGATATACGCATCCAAAGTGAAATCGTTTTTTTTAACCCTCCCTTTGGATGGATACATTTCCTCAACCAAGCCTTCCAAAGAGGTCCGGTTTTCAGATTATACAGTCCCAGTTCAAGGCAATCCTATGCCTGAAAGCCAAAGGCTTCTGCAGGATCTAGTTTCGAAGATATTTGTATCCAAAGTATCTAGTTGAACTGACGTTCAACCCAATCCCTTGGATGCGAATATCTCACGAAGGAACTTTTAATTAGGACTGCGGGTTTCAGTTCCTAATAAGAAATTAACAGACCTTTCCAGAAATGAAACAATTTAATTAAAATGTGAGAAAAAAAATTTCAAGATTTTTTGAAAATTTTCATGACCCCCACCCTATGACTTTTTTCAGAAATTGACTTTTCAAAAATGTTTATGAAATAAATCGAGATATACATCAAAAGAAAGGTCTATTCAAACCCTATCCGAACCTGCAAACGTTTGGCTTCTACACGGTCTGGCTCCTTGGAAATTTGCATCCAAAGCAATTAACCTATTTCGTGCCCTCAGCTACCTACAAATGGGTTTGGATGGTGATATTTCTGAAACCAAGCCCTGAAAGAGGTTGCGGAAAAAAAATCTATCTATTTAATTTGTGAGAGCTTTCCAAAACTGAAAACAAGAACCTTCTACGATGTTTGGTTCCAGAGATATACGCATCCAAAGTGAAATCGTTTTTTTTAACCCTCCCTTTGGATGGATACATTTCCTCAACCAAGCCTTCCAAAGAGGTCCGGTTTTCAGATTATACAGTCCCAGTTCAAGGCAATCCTATGCCTGAAAGCCAAAGGCTTCTGCAGGATCTAGTTTCGAAGATATTTGTATCCAAAGTATCTAGTTGAACTGACGTTCAACCCAATCCCTTGGATGCGAATATCTCACGAAGGAACTTTTAATTAGGACTGCGGGTTTCAGTTCCTAATAAGAAATTAACAGACCTTTCCAGAAATGAAACAATTTAATTAAAATGTGAGAAAAAAAATTTCAAGATTTTTTGAAAATTTTCATGACCCCCACCCTATGACTTTTTTCAGAAATTGACTTTTCAAAAATGTTTATGAAATAAATCGAGATATACATCAAAAGAAAGGTCTATTCAAACCCTATCCGAACCTGAAAACGTTTGGCTTCTACACGGTCTGGCTCCTTGGAAATTTGCATCCAAAGCAATTAACCTATTTCGTGCCCTCAGCTACCTACAAATGGGTTTGGATGGTGATATTTCTGAAACCAAGCCCTGAAAGAGGTTGCGGAAAAAAAATCTATCTATTTAATTTGTGAGAGCTTTCCAAAACTGAAAACAAGAACCTTCTACGATGTTTGGTTCCAGAGATATACGCATCCAAAGTGAAATCGTTTTTTTTAACCCTCCCTTTGGATGGATACATTTCCTCAACCAAGCCTTCCAAAGAGGTCCGGTTTTCAGATTATACAGTCCCAGTTCAAGGCAATCCTATGCCTGAAAGCCAAAGGCTTCTGCAGGATCTAGTTTCGAAGATATTTGTATCCAAAGTATCTAGTTGAACTGACGTTCAACCCAATCCCTTGGATGCGAATATCTCACGAAGGAACTTTTAATTAGGACTGCGGGTTTCAGTTCTTAATAAGAAATTAACAGACCTTTCCAGAAATGAAACAATTTAATTAAATAGTGAGAAAAAAAATTTCAAGATTTTTTGAAAATTTTCATGACCCCCACCCTATGACTTTTTTCAGAAATTGACTTTTCAAAAATGTTTATGAAATAAATCGAGATATACATCAAAAGAAAGGTCTATTCAAACCCTATCCGAACCTGCAAACGTTTGGCTTCTACACGGTCTGGCTCCTTGAAAATTTGCATCCAAAGCAATTAACCTATTTCGTGCCCTCAGCTACCTACAAATGGGTTTGGATGGTGATATTTCTGAAACCAAGCCCTGAAAGAGGTTGCGGAAAAAAAATCTATCTATTTAATTTGTGAGAGCTTTCCAAAACTGAAAACAAGAACCTTCTACGATGTTTGGTTCCAGAGATATACGCATCCAAAGTGAAATCGTTTTTTTTAACCCTCCCTTTGGATGGATACATTTCCTCAACCAAGCCTTCCAAAGAGGTCCGGTTTTCAGATTATACAGTCCCAGTTCAAGGCAATCCTATGCCTGAAAGCCAAAGGCTTCTGCAGGATCTAGTTTCGAAGATATTTGTATCCAAAGTATCTAGTTGAACTGACGTTCAACCCAATCCCTTGGATGCGAATATTTTCATGACCCCCACCCTATGACTTTTTTCAGAAATTGACTTTTCAAAAATGTTTATGAAATAAATCGAGATATACATCAAAAGAAAGGTCTATTCAAACCCTATCCGAACCTGCAAACGTTTGGCTTCTACACGGTCTGGCTCCTTGGAAATTTGCATCCAAAGCAATTAACCTATTTCGTGCCCTCAGCTACCTACAAATGGGTTTGGATGGTGATATTTCTGAAACCAAGCCCTGAAAGAGGTTGCGGAAAAAAAATCTATCTATTTAATTTGTGAGAGCTTTCCAAAACTGAAAACAAGAACCTTCTACGATGTTTGGTTCCAGAGATATACGCATCCAAAGTGAAATCGTTTTTTTTAACCCTCCCTTTGGATGGATACATTTCCTCAACCAAGCCTTCCAAAGAGGTCCGGTTTTCAGATTATACAGTCCCAGTTCAAGGCAATCCTATGCCTGAAAGCCAAAGGCTTCTGCAGGATCTAGTTTCGAAGATATTTGTATCCAAAGTATCTAGTTGAACTGACGTTCAACCCAATCCCTTGGATGCGAATATCTCACGAAGGAACTTTTAATTAGGACTGCGGGTTTCAGTTCCTAATAAGAAATTAACAGACCTTTCCAGAAATGAAACAATTTAATTAAAATGTGAGAACAAAAATTTCAAGATTTTTTGAAAATTTTCATGACCCCCACCCTATGACTTTTTTCAGAAATTGACTTTTCAAAAATGTTTATGAAATAAATCGAGATATACATCAAAAGAAAGGTCTATTCAAACCCTATCCGAACCTGCAAACGTTTGGCTTCTACACGGTCTGGCTCCTTGGAAATTTGCATCCAAAGCAATTAACCTATTTCGTGCCCTCAGCTACCTACAAATGGGTTTGGATGGTGATATTTCTGAAACCAAGCCCTGAAAGAGGTTGCGGAAAAAAAATCTATCTATTTAATTTGTGAGAGCTTTCCAAAACTGAAAACAAGAACCTTCTACGATGTTTGGTTCCAGAGATATACGCATCCAAAGTGAAATCGTTTTTTTTAACCCTCCCTTTGGATGGATACATTTCCTCAACCAAGCCTTCCAAAGAGGTCCGGTTTTCAGATTATACAGTCCCAGTTCAAGGCAATCCTATGCCTGAAAGCCAAAGGCTTCTGCAGGATCTAGTTTCGAAGATATTTGTATCCAAAGTATCTAGTTGAACTGACGTTCAACCCAATCCCTTGGATGCGAATATCTCACGAAGGAACTTTTAATTAGGACTGCGGGTTTCAGTTCCTAATAAGAAATTAACAGACCTTTCCAGAAATGAAACAATTTAATTAAAATGTGAGAAAAAAAATTTCAAGATTTTTTGAAAATTTTCATGACCCCCACCCTATGACTTTTTTCAGAAATTGACTTTTCAAAAATGTTTATGAAATAAATCGAGATATACATCAAAAGAAAGGTCTATTCAAACCCTATCCGAACCTGCAAACGTTTGGCTTCTACACGGTCTGGCTCCTTGAAAATTTGCATCCAAAGCAATTAACCTATTTCGTGCCCTCAGCTACCTACAAATGGGTTTGGATGGTGATATTTCTGAAACCAAGCCCTGAAAGAGGTTGCGGAAAAAAAATCTATCTATTTAATTTGTGAGAGCTTTCCAAAACTGAAAACAAGAACCTTCTACGATGTTTGGTTCCAGAGATATACGCATCCAAAGTGAAATCGTTTTTTTTAACCCTCCCTTTGGATGGATACATTTCCTCAACCAAGCCTTCCAAAGAGGTCCGGTTTTCAGATTATACAGTCCCAGTTCAAGGCAATCCTATGCCTGAAAGCCAAAGGCTTCTGCAGGATCTAGTTTCGAAGATATTTGTATCCAAAGTATCTAGTTGAACTGACGTTCAACCCAATCCCTTGGATGCGAATATCTCACGAAGGAACTTTTAATTAGGACTGCGGGTTTCAGTTCCTAATAAGAAATTAACAGACCTTTCCAGAAATGAAACAATTTAATTAAAATGTGAGAAAAAAAATTTCAAGATTTTTTGAAAATTTTCATGACCCCCACCCTATGACTTTTTTCAGAAATTGACTTTTCAAAAATGTTTATGAAATAAATCGAGATATACATCAAAAGAAAGGTCTATTCAAACCCTATCCGAACCTGCAAACGTTTGGCTTCTACACGGTCTGGCTCCTTGGAAATTTGCATCCAAAGCAATTAACCTATTTCGTGCCCTCAGCTACCTACAAATGGGTTTGGATGGTGATATTTCTGAAACCAAGCCCTGAAAGAGGTTGCGGAAAAAAAATCTATCTATTTAATTTGTGAGAGCTTTCCAAAACTGAAAACAAGAACCTTCTACGATGTTTGGTTCCAGAGATATACGCATCCAAAGTGAAATCGTTTTTTTTAACCCTCCCTTTGGATGGATACATTTCCTCAACCAAGCCTTCCAAAGAGGTCCGGTTTTCAGATTATACAGTCCCAGTTCAAGGCAATCCTATGCCTGAAAGCCAAAGGCTTCTGCAGGATCTAGTTTCGAAGATATTTGTATCCAAAGTATCTAGTTGAACTGACGTTCAACCCAATCCCTTGGATGCGAATATCTCACGAAGGAACTTTTAATTAGGACTGCGGGTTTCAGTTCTTAATAAGAAATTAACAGACCTTTCCAGAAATGAAACAATTTAATTAAATAGTGAGAAAAAAAATTTCAAGATTTTTTGAAAATTTTCATGACCCCCACCCTATGACTTTTTTCAGAAATTGACTTTTCAAAAATGTTTATGAAATAAATCGAGATATACATCAAAAGAAAGGTCTATTCAAACCCTATCCGAACCTGCAAACGTTTGGCTTCTACACGGTCTGGCTCCTTGAAAATTTGCATCCAAAGCAATTAACCTATTTCGTGCCCTCAGCTACCTACAAATGGGTTTGGATGGTGATATTTCTGAAACCAAGCCCTGAAAGAGGTTGCGGAAAAAAAATCTATCTATTTAATTTGTGAGAGCTTTCCAAAACTGAAAACAAGAACCTTCTACGATGTTTGGTTCCAGAGATATACGCATCCAAAGTGAAATCGTTTTTTTTAACCCTCCCTTTGGATGGATACATTTCCTCAACCAAGCCTTCCAAAGAGGTCCGGTTTTCAGATTATACAGTCCCAGTTCAAGGCAATCCTATGCCTGAAAGCCAAAGGCTTCTGCAGGATCTAGTTTCGAAGATATTTGTATCCAAAGTATCTAGTTGAACTGACGTTCAACCCAATCCCTTGGATGCGAATATTTTCATGACCCCCACCCTATGACTTTTTTCAGAAATTGACTTTTCAAAAATGTTTATGAAATAAATCGAGATATACATCAAAAGAAAGGTCTATTCAAACCCTATCCGAACCTGCAAACGTTTGGCTTCTACACGGTCTGGCTCCTTGGAAATTTGCATCCAAAGCAATTAACCTATTTCGTGCCCTCAGCTACCTACAAATGGGTTTGGATGGTGATATTTCTGAAACCAAGCCCTGAAAGAGGTTGCGGAAAAAAAATCTATCTATTTAATTTGTGAGAGCTTTCCAAAACTGAAAACAAGAACCTTCTACGATGTTTGGTTCCAGAGATATACGCATCCAAAGTGAAATCGTTTTTTTTAACCCTCCCTTTGGATGGATACATTTCCTCAACCAAGCCTTCCAAAGAGGTCCGGTTTTCAGATTATACAGTCCCAGTTCAAGGCAATCCTATGCCTGAAAGCCAAAGGCTTCTGCAGGATCTAGTTTCGAAGATATTTGTATCCAAAGTATCTAGTTGAACTGACGTTCAACCCAATCCCTTGGATGCGAATATCTCACGAAGGAACTTTTAATTAGGACTGCGGGTTTCAGTTCCTAATAAGAAATTAACAGACCTTTCCAGAAATGAAACAATTTAATTAAAATGTGAGAAAAAAAATTTCAAGATTTTTTGAAAATTTTCATGACCCCCACCCTATGACTTTTTTCAGAAATTGACTTTTCAAAAATGTTTATGAAATAAATCGAGATATACATCAAAAGAAAGGTCTATTCAAACCCTATCCGAACCTGCAAACGTTTGGCTTCTACACGGTCTGGCTCCTTGGAAATTTGCATCCAAAGCAATTAACCTATTTCGTGCCCTCAGCTACCTACAAATGGGTTTGGATGGTGATATTTCTGAAAACAAGCCCTGAAAGAGGTTGCGGAAAAAAAATCTATCTATTTAATTTGTGAGAGCTTTCCAAAACTGAAAACAAGAACCTTCTACGATGTTTGGTTCCAGAGATATACGCATCCAAAGTGAAATCGTTTTTTTTAACCCTCCCTTTGGATGGATACATTTCCTCAACCAAGCCTTCCAAAGAGGTCCGGTTTTCAGATTATACAGTCCCAGTTCAAGGCAATCCTATGCCTGAAAGCCAAAGGCTTCTGCAGGATCTAGTTTCGAAGATATTTGTATCCAAAGTATCTAGTTGAACTGACGTTCAACCCAATCCCTTGGATGCGAATATCTCACGAAGGAACTTTTAATTAGGACTGCGGGTTTCAGTTCCTAATAAGAAATTAACAGACCTTTCCAGAAATGAAACAATTTAATTAAAATGTGAGAAAAAAAATTTCAAGATTTTTTGTAAATTTTCATGACCCCCACCCTATGACTTTTTTCAGAAATTGACTTTTCAAAAATGTTTATGAAATAAATCGAGATATACATCAAAAGAAAGGTCTATTCAAACCCTATCCGAACCTGCAAACGTTTGGCTTCTACACGGTCTGGCTCCTTGAAAATTTGCATCCAAAGCAATTAACCTATTTCGTGCCCTCAGCTACCTACAAATGGGTTTGGATGGTGATATTTCTGAAACCAAGCCCTGAAAGAGGTTGCGGAAAAAAAATCTATCTATTTAATTTGTGAGAACTTTCCAAAACTGAAAACAAGAACCTTCTACGATGTTTGGTTCCAGAGATATACGCATCCAAAGTGAAATCGTTTTTTTTAACCCTCCCTTTGGATGGATACATTTCCTCAACCAAGCCTTCCAAAGAGGTCCGGTTTTCAGATTATACAGTCCCAGTTCAAGGCAATCCTATGCCTGAAAGCCAAAGGCTTCTGCAGGATCTAGTTTCGAAGATATTTGTATCCAAAGTATCTAGTTGAACTGACGTTCAACCCAATCCCTTGGATGCGAATATCTCACGAAGGAACTTTTAATTAGGACTGCGGGTTTCAGTTCCTAATAAGAAATTAACAGACCTTTCCAGAAATGAAACAATTTAATTAAAATGTGAGAAAAAAAATTTCAAGATTTTTTGAAAATTTTCATGACCCCCACCCTATGACTTTTTTCAGAAATTGACTTTTCAAAAATGTTTATGAAATAAATCGAGATATACATCAAAAGAAAGGTCTATTCAAACCCTATCCGAACCTGCAAACGTTTGGCTTCTACACGGTCTGGCTCCTTGAAAATTTGCATCCAAAGCAATTAACCTATTTCGTGCCCTCAGCTACCTACAAATGGGTTTGGATGGTGATATTTCTGAAACCAAGCCCTGAAAGAGGTTGCGGAAAAAAAATCTATCTATTTAATTTGTGAGAGCTTTCCAAAACTGAAAACAAGAACCTTCTACGATGTTTGGTTCCAGAGATATACGCATCCAAAGTGAAATCGTTTTTTTTAACCCTCCCTTTGGATGGATACATTTCCTCAACCAAGCCTTCCAAAGAGGTCCGGTTTTCAGATTATACAGTCCCAGTTCAAGGCAATCCTATGCCTGAAAGCCAAAGGCTTCTGCAGGATCTAGTTTCGAAGATATTTGTATCCAAAGTATCTAGTTGAACTGACGTTCAACCCAATCCCTTGGATGCGAATATCTCACGAAGGAACTTTTAATTAGGACTGCGGGTTTCAGTTCCTAATAAGAAATTAACAGACCTTTCCAGAAATGAAACAATTTAATTAAAATGTGAGAAAAAAAATTTCAAGATTTTTTGAAAATTTTCATGACCCCCACCCTATGACTTTTTTCAGAAATTGACTTTTCAAAAATGTTTATGAAATAAATCGAGATATACATCAAAAGAAAGGTCTATTCAAACCCTATCCGAACCTGCAAACGTTTGGCTTCTACACGGTCTGGCTCCTTGGAAATTTGCATCCAAAGCAATTAACCTATTTCGTGCCCTCAGCTACCTACAAATGGGTTTGGATGGTGATATTTCTGAAACCAAGCCCTGAAAGAGGTTGCGGAAAAAAAATCTATCTATTTAATTTGTGAGAGCTTTCCAAAACTGAAAACAAGAACCTTCTACGATGTTTGGTTCCAGAGATATACGCATCCAAAGTGAAATCGTTTTTTTTAACCCTCCCTTTGGATGGATACATTTCCTCAACCAAGCCTTCCAAAGAGGTCCGGTTTTCAGATTATACAGTCCCAGTTCAAGGCAATCCTATGCCTGAAAGCCAAAGGCTTCTGCAGGATCTAGTTTCGAAGATATTTGTATCCAAAGTATCTAGTTGAACTGACGTTCAACCCAATCCCTTGGATGCGAATATCTCACGAAGGAACTTTTAATTAGGACTGCGGGTTTCAGTTCTTAATAAGAAATTAACAGACCTTTCCAGAAATGAAACAATTTAATTAAATAGTGAGAAAAAAAATTTCAAGATTTTTTGAAAATTTTCATGACCCCCACCCTATGACTTTTTTCAGAAATTGACTTTTCAAAAATGTTTATGAAATAAATCGAGATATACATCAAAAGAAAGGTCTATTCAAACCCTATCCGAACCTGCAAACGTTTGGCTTCTACACGGTCTGGCTCCTTGAAAATTTGCATCCAAAGCAATTAACCTATTTCGTGCCCTCAGCTACCTACAAATGGGTTTGGATGGTGATATTTCTGAAACCAAGCCCTGAAAGAGGTTGCGGAAAAAAAATCTATCTATTTAATTTGTGAGAGCTTTCCAAAACTGAAAACAAGAACCTTCTACGATGTTTGGTTCCAGAGATATACGCATCCAAAGTGAAATCGTTTTTTTTAACCCTCCCTTTGGATGGATACATTTCCTCAACCAAGCCTTCCAAAGAGGTCCGGTTTTCAGATTATACAGTCCCAGTTCAAGGCAATCCTATGCCTGAAAGCCAAAGGCTTCTGCAGGATCTAGTTTCGAAGATATTTGTATCCAAAGTATCTAGTTGAACTGACGTTCAACCCAATCCCTTGGATGCGAATATCTCACGAAGGAACTTTTAATTAGGACTGCGGGTTTCAGTTCCTAATAAGAAATTAACAGACCTTTCCAGAAATGAAACAATTTAATTAAAATGTGAGAAAAAAAATTTCAAGATTTTTTGAAAATTTTCATGACCCCCACCCTATGACTTTTTTCAGAAATTGACTTTTCAAAAATGTTTATGAAATAAATCGAGATATACATCAAAAGAAAGGTCTATTCAAACCCTATCCGAACCTGCAAACGTTTGGCTTCTACACGGTCTGGCTCCTTGGAAATTTGCATCCAAAGCAATTAACCTATTTCGTGCCCTCAGCTACCTACAAATGGGTTTGGATGGTGATATTTCTGAAACCAAGCCCTGAAAGAGGTTGCGGAAAAAAAATCTATCTATTTAATTTGTGAGAGCTTTCCAAAACTGAAAACAAGAACCTTCTACGATGTTTGGTTCCAGAGATATACGCATCCAAAGTGAAATCGTTTTTTTTAACCCTCCCTTTGGATGGATACATTTCCTCAACCAAGCCTTCCAAAGAGGTCCGGTTTTCAGATTATACAGTCCCAGTTCAAGGCAATCCTATGCCTGAAAGCCAAAGGCTTCTGCAGGATCTAGTTTCGAAGATATTTGTATCCAAAGTATCTAGTTGAACTGACGTTCAACCCAATCCCTTGGATGCGAATATCTCACGAAGGAACTTTTAATTAGGACTGCGGGTTTCAGTTCTTAATAAGAAATTAACAGACCTTTCCAGAAATGAAACAATTTAATTAAATAGTGAGAAAAAAAATTTCAAGATTTTTTGAAAATTTTCATGACCCCCACCCTATGACTTTTTTCAGAAATTGACTTTTCAAAAATGTTTATGAAATAAATCGAGATATACATCAAAAGAAAGGTCTATTCAAACCCTATCCGAACCTGCAAACGTTTGGCTTCTACACGGTCTGGCTCCTTGAAAATTTGCATCCAAAGCAATTAACCTATTTCGTGCCCTCAGCTACCTACAAATGGGTTTGGATGGTGATATTTCTGAAACCAAGCCCTGAAAGAGGTTGCGGAAAAAAAATCTATCTATTTAATTTGTGAGAGCTTTCCAAAACTGAAAACAAGAACCTTCTACGATGTTTGGTTCCAGAGATATACGCATCCAAAGTGAAATCGTTTTTTTTAACCCTCCCTTTGGATGGATACATTTCCTCAACCAAGCCTTCCAAAGAGGTCCGGTTTTCAGATTATACAGTCCCAGTTCAAGGCAATCCTATGCCTGAAAGCCAAAGGCTTCTGCAGGATCTAGTTTCGAAGATATTTGTATCCAAAGTATCTAGTTGAACTGACGTTCAACCCAATCCCTTGGATGCGAATATCTCACGAAGGAACTTTTAATTAGGACTGCGGGTTTCAGTTCCTAATAAGAAATTAACAGACCTTTCCAGAAATGAAACAATTTAATTAAAATGTGAGAAAAAAAATTTCAAGATTTTTTGTAAATTTTCATGACCCCCACCCTATGACTTTTTTCAGAAATTGACTTTTCAAAAATGTTTATGAAATAAATCGAGATATACATCAAAAGAAAGGTCTATTCAAACCCTATCCGAACCTGCAAACGTTTGGCTTCTACACGGTCTGGCTCCTTGAAAATTTGCATCCAAAGCAATTAACCTATTTCGTGCCCTCAGCTACCTACAAATGGGTTTGGATGGTGATATTTCTGAAACCAAGCCCTGAAAGAGGTTGCGGAAAAAAAATCTATCTATTTAATTTGTGAGAACTTTCCAAAACTGAAAACAAGAACCTTCTACGATGTTTGGTTCCAGAGATATACGCATCCAAAGTGAAATCGTTTTTTTTAACCCTCCCTTTGGATGGATACATTTCCTCAACCAAGCCTTCCAAAGAGGTCCGGTTTTCAGATTATACAGTCCCAGTTCAAGGCAATCCTATGCCTGAAAGCCAAAGGCTTCTGCAGGATCTAGTTTCGAAGATATTTGTATCCAAAGTATCTAGTTGAACTGACGTTCAACCCAATCCCTTGGATGCGAATATCTCACGAAGGAACTTTTAATTAGGACTGCGGGTTTCAGTTCCTAATAAGAAATTAACAGACCTTTCCAGAAATGAAACAATTTAATTAAAATGTGAGAAAAAAAATTTCAAGATTTTTTGAAAATTTTCATGACCCCCACCCTATGACTTTTTTCAGAAATTGACTTTTCAAAAATGTTTATGAAATAAATCGAGATATACATCAAAAGAAAGGTCTATTCAAACCCTATCCGAACCTGCAAACGTTTGGCTTCTACACGGTCTGGCTCCTTGAAAATTTGCATCCAAAGCAATTAACCTATTTCGTGCCCTCAGCTACCTACAAATGGGTTTGGATGGTGATATTTCTGAAACCAAGCCCTGAAAGAGGTTGCGGAAAAAAAATCTATCTATTTAATTTGTGAGAGCTTTCCAAAACTGAAAACAAGAACCTTCTACGATGTTTGGTTCCAGAGATATACGCATCCAAAGTGAAATCGTTTTTTTTAACCCTCCCTTTGGATGGATACATTTCCTCAACCAAGCCTTCCAAAGAGGTCCGGTTTTCAGATTATACAGTCCCAGTTCAAGGCAATCCTATGCCTGAAAGCCAAAGGCTTCTGCAGGATCTAGTTTCGAAGATATTTGTATCCAAAGTATCTAGTTGAACTGACGTTCAACCCAATCCCTTGGATGCGAATATCTCACGAAGGAACTTTTAATTAGGACTGCGGGTTTCAGTTCCTAATAAGAAATTAACAGACCTTTCCAGAAATGAAACAATTTAATTAAAATGTGAGAAAAAAAATTTCAAGATTTTTTGAAAATTTTCATGACCCCCACCCTATGACTTTTTTCAGAAATTGACTTTTCAAAAATGTTTATGAAATAAATCGAGATATACATCAAAAGAAAGGTCTATTCAAACCCTATCCGAACCTGCAAACGTTTGGCTTCTACACGGTCTGGCTCCTTGGAAATTTGCATCCAAAGCAATTAACCTATTTCGTGCCCTCAGCTACCTACAAATGGGTTTGGATGGTGATATTTCTGAAACCAAGCCCTGAAAGAGGTTGCGGAAAAAAAATCTATCTATTTAATTTGTGAGAGCTTTCCAAAACTGAAAACAAGAACCTTCTACGATGTTTGGTTCCAGAGATATACGCATCCAAAGTGAAATCGTTTTTTTTAACCCTCCCTTTGGATGGATACATTTCCTCAACCAAGCCTTCCAAAGAGGTCCGGTTTTCAGATTATACAGTCCCAGTTCAAGGCAATCCTATGCCTGAAAGCCAAAGGCTTCTGCAGGATCTAGTTTCGAAGATATTTGTATCCAAAGTATCTAGTTGAACTGACGTTCAACCCAATCCCTTGGATGCGAATATCTCACGAAGGAACTTTTAATTAGGACTGCGGGTTTCAGTTCTTAATAAGAAATTAACAGACCTTTCCAGAAATGAAACAATTTAATTAAATAGTGAGAAAAAAAATTTCAAGATTTTTTGAAAATTTTCATGACCCCCACCCTATGACTTTTTTCAGAAATTGACTTTTCAAAAATGTTTATGAAATAAATCGAGATATACATCAAAAGAAAGGTCTATTCAAACCCTATCCGAACCTGCAAACGTTTGGCTTCTACACGGTCTGGCTCCTTGAAAATTTGCATCCAAAGCAATTAACCTATTTCGTGCCCTCAGCTACCTACAAATGGGTTTGGATGGTGATATTTCTGAAACCAAGCCCTGAAAGAGGTTGCGGAAAAAAAATCTATCTATTTAATTTGTGAGAGCTTTCCAAAACTGAAAACAAGAACCTTCTACGATGTTTGGTTCCAGAGATATACGCATCCAAAGTGAAATCGTTTTTTTTAACCCTCCCTTTGGATGGATACATTTCCTCAACCAAGCCTTCCAAAGAGGTCCGGTTTTCAGATTATACAGTCCCAGTTCAAGGCAATCCTATGCCTGAAAGCCAAAGGCTTCTGCAGGATCTAGTTTCGAAGATATTTGTATCCAAAGTATCTAGTTGAACTGACGTTCAACCCAATCCCTTGGATGCGAATATTTTCATGACCCCCACCCTATGACTTTTTTCAGAAATTGACTTTTCAAAAATGTTTATGAAATAAATCGAGATATACATCAAAAGAAAGGTCTATTCAAACCCTATCCGAACCTGCAAACGTTTGGCTTCTACACGGTCTGGCTCCTTGGAAATTTGCATCCAAAGCAATTAACCTATTTCGTGCCCTCAGCTACCTACAAATGGGTTTGGATGGTGATATTTCTGAAACCAAGCCCTGAAAGAGGTTGCGGAAAAAAAACCTATCTATTTAATTTGTGAGAGCTTTCCAAAACTGAAAACAAGAACCTTCTACGATGTTTGGTTCCAGAGATATACGCATCCAAAGTGAAATCGTTTTTTTTAACCCTCCCTTTGGATGGATACATTTCCTCAACCAAGCCTTCCAAAGAGGTCCGGTTTTCAGATTATACAGTCCCAGTTCAAGGCAATCCTATGCCTGAAAGCCAAAGGCTTCTGCAGGATCTAGTTTCGAAGATATTTGTATCCAAAGTATCTAGTTGAACTGACGTTCAACCCAATCCCTTGGATGCGAATATCTCACGAAGGAACTTTTAATTAGGACTGCGGGTTTCAGTTCCTAATAAGAAATTAACAGACCTTTCCAGAAATGAAACAATTTAATTAAAATGTGAGAACAAAAATTTCAAGATTTTTTGAAAATTTTCATGACCCCCACCCTATGACTTTTTTCAGAAATTGACTTTTCAAAAATGTTTATGAAATAAATCGAGATATACATCAAAAGAAAGGTCTATTCAAACCCTATCCGAACCTGCAAACGTTTGGCTTCTACACGGTCTGGCTCCTTGGAAATTTGCATCCAAAGCAATTAACCTATTTCGTGCCCTCAGCTACCTACAAATGGGTTTGGATGGTGATATTTCTGAAACCAAGCCCTGAAAGAGGTTGCGGAAAAAAAATCTATCTATTTAATTTGTGAGAGCTTTCCAAAACTGAAAACAAGAACCTTCTACGATGTTTGGTTCCAGAGATATACGCATCCAAAGTGAAATCGTTTTTTTTAACCCTCCCTTTGGATGGATACATTTCCTCAACCAAGCCTTCCAAAGAGGTCCGGTTTTCAGATTATACAGTCCCAGTTCAAGGCAATCCTATGCCTGAAAGCCAAAGGCTTCTGCAGGATCTAGTTTCGAAGATATTTGTATCCAAAGTATCTAGTTGAACTGACGTTCAACCCAATCCCTTGGATGCGAATATCTCACGAAGGAACTTTTAATTAGGACTGCGGGTTTCAGTTCCTAATAAGAAATTAACAGACCTTTCCAGAAATGAAACAATTTAATTAAAATGTGAGAAAAAAAATTTCAAGATTTTTTGTAAATTTTCATGACCCCCACCCTATGACTTTTTTCAGAAATTGACTTTTCAAAAATGTTTATGAAATAAATCGAGATATACATCAAAAGAAAGGTCTATTCAAACCCTATCCGAACCTGCAAACGTTTGGCTTCTACACGGTCTGGCTCCTTGAAAATTTGCATCCAAAGCAATTAACCTATTTCGTGCCCTCAGCTACCTACAAATGGGTTTGGATGGTGATATTTCTGAAACCAAGCCCTGAAAGAGGTTGCGGAAAAAAAATCTATCTATTTAATTTGTGAGAACTTTCCAAAACTGAAAACAAGAACCTTCTACGATGTTTGGTTCCAGAGATATACGCATCCAAAGTGAAATCGTTTTTTTTAACCCTCCCTTTGGATGGATACATTTCCTCAACCAAGCCTTCCAAAGAGGTCCGGTTTTCAGATTATACAGTCCCAGTTCAAGGCAATCCTATGCCTGAAAGCCAAAGGCTTCTGCAGGATCTAGTTTCGAAGATATTTGTATCCAAAGTATCTAGTTGAACTGACGTTCAACCCAATCCCTTGGATGCGAATATCTCACGAAGGAACTTTTAATTAGGACTGCGGGTTTCAGTTCCTAATAAGAAATTAACAGACCTTTCCAGAAATGAAACAATTTAATTAAAATGTGAGAAAAAAAATTTCAAGATTTTTTGAAAATTTTCATGACCCCCACCCTATGACTTTTTTCAGAAATTGACTTTTCAAAAATGTTTATGAAATAAATCGAGATATACATCAAAAGAAAGGTCTATTCAAACCCTATCCGAACCTGCAAACGTTTGGCTTCTACACGGTCTGGCTCCTTGGAAATTTGCATCCAAAGCAATTAACCTATTTCGTGCCCTCAGCTACCTACAAATGGGTTTGGATGGTGATATTTCTGAAACCAAGCCCTGAAAGAGGTTGCGGAAAAAAAAATCTATCTATTTAATTTGTGAGAGCTTTCCAAAACTGAAAACAAGAACCTTCTACGATGTTTGGTTCCAGAGATATACGCATCCAAAGTGAAATCGTTTTTTTTAACCCTCCCTTTGGATGGATACATTTCCTCAACCAAGCCTTCCAAAGAGGTCCGGTTTTCAGATTATACAGTCCCAGTTCAAGGCAATCCTATGCCTGAAAGCCAAAGGCTTCTGCAGGATCTAGTTTCGAAGATATTTGTATCCAAAGTATCTAGTTGAACTGACGTTCAACCCAATCCCTTGGATGCGAATATCTCACGAAGGAACTTTTAATTAGGACTGCGGGTTTCAGTTCTTAATAAGAAATTAACAGACCTTTCCAGAAATGAAACAATTTAATTAAATAGTGAGAAAAAAAATTTCAAGATTTTTTGAAAATTTTCATGACCCCCACCCTATGACTTTTTTCAGAAATTGACTTTTCAAAAATGTTTATGAAATAAATCGAGATATACATCAAAAGAAAGGTCTATTCAAACCCTATCCGAACCTGCAAACGTTTGGCTTCTACACGGTCTGGCTCCTTGGAAATTTGCATCCAAAGCAATTAACCTATTTCGTGCCCTCAGCTACCTACAAATGGGTTTGGATGGTGATATTTCTGAAACCAAGCCCTGAAAGAGGTTGCGGAAAAAAAAATCTATCTATTTAATTTATGAGAGCTTTCCAAAACTGAAAACAAGAACCTTCTACGATGTTTGGTTCCAGAGATATACGCATCCAAAGTGAAATCGTTTTTTTTTAACCCTCCCTTTGGATGGATACATTTCCTCAACCAAGCCTTCCAAAGAGGTCCGGTTTTCAGATTATACAGTCCCAGTTCAAGGCAATCCTATGCCTGAAAGCCAAAGGCTTCTGCAGGATCTAGTTTCGAAGATATTTGTATCCAAAGTATCTAGTTGAACTGACGTTCAACCCAATCCCTTGGATGCGAATATCTCACGAAGGAACTTTTAATTAGGACTGCGGGTTTCAGTTCCTAATAAGAAATTAACAGACCTTTCCAGAAATGAAACAATTTAATTAAAATGTGAGAAAAAAAATTTCAAGATTTTTTGAAAATTTTCATGACCCCCACCCTATGACTTTTTTCAGAAATTGACTTTTCAAAAATGTTTATGAAATAAATCGAGATATACATCAAAAGAAAGGTCTATTCAAACCCTATCCGAACCTGCAAACGTTTGGCTTCTACACGGTCTGGCTCCTTGGAAATTTGCATCCAAAGCAATTAACCTATTTCGTGCCCTCAGCTACCTACAAATGGGTTTGGATGGTGATATTTCTGAAACCAAGCCCTGAAAGAGGTTGCGGAAAAAAAATCTATCTATTTAATTTGTGAGAGCTTTCCAAAACTGAAAACAAGAACCTTCTACGATGTTTGGTTCCAGAGATATACGCATCCAAAGTGAAATCGTTTTTTTTAACCCTCCCTTTGGATGGATACATTTCCTCAACCAAGCCTTCCAAAGAGGTCCGGTTTTCAGATTATACAGTCCCAGTTCAAGGCAATCCTATGCCTGAAAGCCAAAGGCTTCTGCAGGATCTAGTTTCGAAGATATTTGTATCCAAAGTATCTAGTTGAACTGACGTTCAACCCAATCCCTTGGATGCGAATATCTCACGAAGGAACTTTTAATTAGGACTGCGGGTTTCAGTTCCTAATAAGAAATTAACAGACCTTTCCAGAAATGAAACAATTTAATTAAAATGTGAGAAAAAAAATTTCAAGATTTTTTGAAAATTTTCATGACCCCCACCCTATGACTTTTTTCAGAAATTGACTTTCAAAAATGTTTATGAAATAAATCGAGATATACATCAAAAGAAAGGTCTATTCAAACCCTATCCGAACCTGCAAACGTTTGGCTTCTACACGGTCTGGCTCCTTGGAAATTTGCATCCAAAGCAATTAACCTATTTCGTGCCCTCAGCTACCTACAAATGGGTTTGGATGGTGATATTTCTGAAACCAAGCCCTGAAAGAGGTTGCGGAAAAAAAATCTATCTATTTAATTTGTGAGAGCTTTCCAAAACTGAAACTAAGAACCTTCTACGATGTTTGGTTCCAGAGATATACGCATCCAAAGTGAAATCGTTTTTTTTAACCCTCCCTTTGGATGGATACATTTCCTCAACCAAGCCTTCCAAAGAGGTCCGGTTTTCAGATTATACAGTCCCAGTTCAAGGCAATCCTATGCCTGAAAGCCAAAGGCTTCTGCAGGATCTAGTTTCGAAGATATTTGTATCCAAAGTATCTAGTTGAACTGACGTTCAACCCAATCCCTTGGATGCGAATATCTCACGAAGGAACTTTTAATTAGGACTGCGGGTTTCAGTTCCTAATAAGAAATTAACAGACCTTTCCAGAAATGAAACAATTTAATTAAAATGTGAGAAAAAAAATTTCAAGATTTTTTGAAAATTTTCATGACCCCCACCCTATGACTTTTTTCAGAAATTGACTTTTCAAAAATGTTTATGAAATAAATCGAGATATACATCAAAAGAAAGGTCTATTCAAACCCTATCCGAACCTGCAAACGTTTGGCTTCTACACGGTCTGGCTCCTTGGAAATTTGCATCCAAAGCAATTAACCTATTTCGTGCCCTCAGCTACCTACAAATGGGTTTGGATGGTGATATTTCTGAAACCAAGCCCTGAAAGAGGTTGCGGAAAAAAAATCTATCTATTTAATTTGTGAGAGCTTTCCAAAACTGAAAACAAGAACCTTCTACGATGTTTGGTTCCAGAGATATACGCATCCAAAGTGAAATCGTTTTTTTTAACCCTCCCTTTGGATGGATACATTTCCTCAACCAAGCCTTCCAAAGAGGTCCGGTTTTCAGATTATACAGTCCCAGTTCAAGGCAATCCTATGCCTGAAAGCCAAAGGCTTCTGCAGGATCTAGTTTCGAAGATATTTGTATCCAAAGTATCTAGTTGAACTGACGTTCAACCCAATCCCTTGGATGCGAATATCTCACGAAGGAACTTTTAATTAGGACTGCGGGTTTCAGTTCCTAATAAGAAATTAACAGACCTTTCCAGAAATGAAACAATTTAATTAAAATGTGAGAAAAAAAATTTCAAGATTTTTTGAAAATTTTCATGACCCCCACCCTATGACTTTTTTCAGAAATTGACTTTCAAAAATGTTTATGAAATAAATCGAGATATACATCAAAAGAAAGGTCTATTCAAACCCTATCCGAACCTGCAAACGTTTGGCTTCTACACGGTCTGGCTCCTTGGAAATTTGCATCCAAAGCAATTAACCTATTTCGTGCCCTCAGCTACCTACAAATGGGTTTGGATGGTGATATTTCTGAAACCAAGCCCTGAAAGAGGTTGCGGAAAAAAAATCTATCTATTTAATTTGTGAGAGCTTTCCAAAACTGAAACTAAGAACCTTCTACGATGTTTGGTTCCAGAGATATACGCATCCAAAGTGAAATCGTTTTTTTTAACCCTCCCTTTGGATGGATACATTTCCTCAACCAAGCCTTCCAAAGAGGTCCGGTTTTCAGATTATACAGTCCCAGTTCAAGGCAATCCTATGCCTGAAAGCCAAAGGCTTCTGCAGGATCTAGTTTCGAAGATATTTGTATCCAAAGTATCTAGTTGAACTGACGTTCAACCCAATCCCTTGGATGCGAATATCTCACGAAGGAACTTTTAATTAGGACTGCGGGTTTCAGTTCCTAATAAGAAATTAACAGACCTTTCCAGAAATGAAACAATTTAATTAAAATGTGAGAAAAAAAATTTCAAGATTTTTTGAAAATTTTCATGACCCCCACCCTATGACTTTTTTCAGAAATTGACTTTTCAAAAATGTTTATGAAATAAATCGAGATATACATCAAAAGAAAGGTCTATTCAAACCCTATCCGAACCTGCAAACGTTTGGCTTCTACACGGTCTGGCTCCTTGAAAATTTGCATCCAAAGCAATTAACCTATTTCGTGCCCTCAGCTACCTACAAATGGGTTTGGATGGTGATATTTCTGAAACCAAGCCCTGAAAGAGGTTGCGGAAAAAAAATCTATCTATTTAATTTGTGAGAGCTTTCCAAAACTGAAAACAAGAACCTTCTACGATGTTTAGTTCCAGAGATATACGCATCCAAAGTGAAATCGTTTTTTTTAACCCTCCCTTTGGATGGATACATTTCCTCAACCAAGCCTTCCAAAGAGGTCCGGTTTTCAGATTATACAGTCCCAATTCAAGGCAATCCTATGCCTGAAAGCCAAAGGCTTCTGCAGGATCTAGTTTCGAAGATATTTGTATCCAAAGTATCTAGTTGAACTGACGTTCAACCCAATCCCTTGGATGCGAATATCTCACGAAGGAACTTTTAATTAGGACTGCGGGTTTCAGTTCCTAATAAGAAATTAACAGACCTTTCCAGAAATGAAACAATTTAATTAAAATGTGAGAAAAAAAATTTCAAGATTTTTGAAAATTTTCATGACCCCCACTCTATGACTTTTTCAGAAATTGACTTTTCAAAAATATTTATGAAATAAATCGAGATATACATCAAAAGAAAGGTCTATTCAAACCCTATCCGAACCTGCAAACGTTTGGCTTCTACACGGTCTGGCTCCTTGGAAATTTGCATCCAAAGCAATTAACCTATTTCGTGCCCTCAGCTACCTACAAATGGGTTGGATGGTGATATTTCTGAAACCAAGCCCTGAAAGAGGTTGCGGAAAAAAAATCTATCTATTCAATTTGTGAGAGCTTTCCAAAACTGAAAACAAGAACCTTCTAAGATGTTTGGTTCCAGAGATATACGCATCCAAAGTGAAATCGTTTTTTTTAACCCTCCCTTTGGATGGATACATTTCCTCAACCAAGCCTTCCAAAGAGGTCCGGTTTTCAGATTATACAGTCCCAGTTCAAGGCAATCCTATGCCTGAAAGCCAAAGGCTTCTGCAGGATCTAGTTTCGAAGATATTTGTATCCAAAGTATCTAGTTGAACTGACGTTCAACCCAATCCCTTGGATGCGAATATCTCACGAAGGAACTTTTAATTAGGACTGCGGGTTTCAGTTCTTAATAAGAAATTAACAGACCTTTCCAGAAATGAAACAATTTAATTAAATAGTGAGAAAAAAAATTTCAAGATTTTTTGAAAATTTTCATGACCCCCACCCTATGACTTTTTTCAGAAATTGACTTTTCAAAAATGTTTATGAAATAAATCGAGATATACATCAAAAGAAAGGTCTATTCAAACCCTATCCGAACCTGCAAACGTTTGGCTTCTACACGGTCTGGCTCCTTGGAAATTTGCATCCAAAGCAATTAACCTATTTCGTACCCTCAGCTACCTACAAATGGGTTTGGATGGTGATATTTCTGAAACCAAGCCCTGAAAGAGGTTGCGGAAAAAAAAATCTATCTATTTAATTTATGAGAGCTTTCCAAAACTGAAAACAAGAACCTTCTACGATGTTTGGTTCCAGAGATATACGCATCCAAAGTGAAATCGTTTTTTTTTAACCCTCCCTTTGGATGGATACATTTCCTCAACCAAGCCTTCCAAAGAGGTCCGGTTTTCAGATTATACAGTCCCAGTTCAAGGCAATCCTATGCCTGAAAGCCAAAGGCTTCTGCAGGATCTAGTTTCGAAGATATTTGTATCCAAAGTATCTAGTTGAACTAACGTTCAACCCAATCCCTTGGATGCGAATATCTCACGAAGGAACTTTTAATTAGGACTGCGGGTTTCAGTTCCTAATAAGAAATTAACAGACCTTTCCAGAAATGAAACAATTTAATTAAAATGTGAGAAAAAAAATTTCAAGATTTTTTGAAAATTTTCATGACCCCCACCCTATGACTTTTTTCAGAAATTGACTTTTCAAAAATGTTTATGAAATAAATCGAGATATACATCAAAAGAAAGGTCTATTCAAACCCTATCCGAACCTGCAAACGTTTGGCTTCTACACGGTCTGGCTCCTTGGAAATTTGCATCCAAAGCAATTAACCTATTTCGTGCCCTCAGCTACCTACAAATGGGTTTGGATGGTGATATTTCTGAAACCAAGCCCTGAAAGAGGTTGCGGAAAAAAAATCTATCTATTCAATTTGTGAGAGCTTTCCAAAACTGAAACAAGAACCTTCTAAGATGTTTGGTTCCAGAGATATACGCATCCAAAGTGAAATCGTTTTTTTTAACCCTCCCTTTGGATGGATACATTTCCTCAACCAAGCCTTCCAAAGAGGTCCGGTTTTCAGATTATACAGTCCCAGTTCAAGGCAATCCTATGCCTGAAAGCCAAAGGCTTCTGCAGGATCTAGTTTCGAAGATATTTGTATCCAAAGTATCTAGTTGAACTGACGTTCAACCCAATCCCTTGGATGCGAATATCTCACGAAGGAACTTTTAATTAGGACTGCGGGTTTCAGTTCCTAATAAGAAATTAACAGACCTTTCCAGAAATGAAACAATTTAATTAAAATGTGAGAAAAAAAATTTCAAGATTTTTTGAAAATTTTCATGACCCCCACCCTATGACTTTTTTCAGAAATTGACTTTTCAAAATGTTTATGAAATAAATCGAGATATACATCAAAAGAAAGGTCTATTCAAACCCTATCCGAACCTGCAAACGTTTGGCTTCTACACAGTCTGGCTCCTTGGAAATTTGCATCCAAAGCAATTAACCTATTTCGTGCCCTCAGCTACCTACAAATGGGTTTGGATGGTGATATTTCTGAAACCAAGCCCTGAAAGAGGTTGCGGAAAAAAATCTATCTATTTAATTTGTGAGAGCTTTCCAAAACTGAAAACAAGAACCTTCTACGATGTGTGGTTCCAGAGATATACGCATCCAAAGTGAAATCGTTTTTTTTAACCCTCCCTTTGGATGGATACATTTCCTCAACCAAGCCTTCCAAAGAGGTCCGGTTTTCAGATTATACAGTCCCAGTTCAAGGCAATCCTATGCCTGAAAGCCAAAGGCTTCTGCAGGATCTAGTTTCGAAGATATTTTTGTATCCAAAGTATCTAGTTGAACTGACGTTCAACCCAATCCTTTGGATGCGAATATCTCACGAAGGAACTTTTAATTAGGACTGCGGGTTTCAGTTCTTAATAAGAAATTAACAGACCTTTCCAGAAATGAAACAATTTAATTAAAATGTGAGAAAAAAAATTTCAAGATTTTTTGAAAATTTTCATGACCCCCCACCCTATGACTTTTTTCAGAAATTGACTTTTCAAAAATGTTTATGAAATAAATCGAGATATACATCAAAAGAAAGGTCTATTCAAACCCTATCCGAACCTGCAAACGTTTGGCTTCTACACGGTCTGGCTCCTTGGAAATTTGCATCCAAAGCAATTAACCTATTTCGTGCCCTCAGCTACCTACAAATGGGTTTGGATGGTGATATTTCTGAAATCAAGCCCTGAAAGAGGTTGCGGAAAAAAAATCTATCTATTTAATTTGTGAGAGCTTTCCAAAACTGAAAACAAGAACCTTCTACGATGTTTGGTTCCAGAGATATACGCATCCAAAGTGAAATCGTTTTTCTTAACCCTCCCTTTGGATGGATACATTTCCTCAACCAAGCCTTCCAAAGAGGTCCGGTTTTCAGATTATACAGTCCCAGTTCAAGGCAATCCTATGCCTGAAAGCCAAAGGCTTCTGCAGGATCTAGTTTCGAAGATATTTTTGTATCCAAAGTATCTAGTTGAACTGACGTTCAACCCAATCCCTTGGATGCGAATATCTCACGAAGGAACTTTTAATTAGGACTGCGGGTTTCAGTTCCTAATAAGAAATTAACAGACCTTTCCAGAAATGAAACAATTTAATTAAAATGTGAGAAAAAAAATTTCAAGATTTTTTGAAAATTTTCATGACCCCCACCCTATGACTTTTTTCAGAAATTGACTTTTCAAAAATGTTTATGAAATAAATCGAGATATACATCAAAAGAAAGGTCTATTCAAACCCTATCCGAACCTGCAAACGTTTGGCTTCTACACGGTCTGGCTCCTTGGAAATTTGCATCCAAAGCAATTAACCTATTTCGTGCCCTCAGCTACCTACAAATGGGTTTGGATGGTGATATTTCTGAAACCAAGCCCTGAAAGAGGTTGCGGAAAAAAAATCTATCTATTCAATTTGTGAGAGCTTTCCAAAACTGAAAACAAGAACCTTCTAAGATGTTTGGTTCCAGAGATATACGCATCCAAAGTGAAATCGTTTTTTTTAACCCTCCCTTTGGATGGATACATTTCCTCAACCAAGCCTTCCAAAGAGGTCCGGTTTTCAGATTATACAGTCCCAGTTCAAGGCAATCCTATGCCTGAAAGCCAAAGGCTTCTGCAGGATCTAGTTTCGAAGATATTTGTATCCAAAGTATCTAGTTGAACTGACGTTCAACCCAATCCCTTGGATGCGAATATCTCACGAAGGAACTTTTAATTAGGACTGCGGGTTTCAGTTCCTAATAAGAAATTAACAGACCTTTCCAGAAATGAAACAATTTAATTAAAATGTGAGAAAAAAAATTTCAAGATTTTTTGAAAATTTTCATGACCCCCACCCTATGACTTTTTTCAGAAATTGACTTTTCAAAAATGTTTATGAAATAAATCGAGATATACATCAAAAGAAAGGTCTATTCAAACCCTATCCGAACCTGCAAACGTTTGGCTTCTACACAGTCTGGCTCCTTGGAAATTTGCATCCAAAGCAATTAACCTATTTCGTGCCCTCAGCTACCTACAAATGGGTTTGGATGGTGATATTTCTGAAACCAAGCCCTGAAAGAGGTTGCGGAAAAAAATCTATCTATTTAATTTGTGAGAGCTTTCCAAAACTGAAAACAAGAACCTTCTACGATGTGTGGTTCCAGAGATATACGCATCCAAAGTGAAATCGTTTTTTTTAACCCTCCCTTTGGATGGATACATTTCCTCAACCAAGCCTTCCAAAGAGGTCCGGTTTTCAGATTATACAGTCCCAGTTCAAGGCAATCCTATGCCTGAAAGCCAAAGGCTTCTGCAGGATCTAGTTTCGAAGATATTTTTGTATCCAAAGTATCTAGTTGAACTGACGTTCAACCCAATCCTTTGGATGCGAATATCTCACGAAGGAACTTTTAATTAGGACTGCGGGTTTCAGTTCTTAATAAGAAATTAACAGACCTTTCCAGAAATGAAACAATTTAATTAAAATGTGAGAAAAAAAATTTCAAGATTTTTTGAAAATTTTCATGACCCCCACCCTATGACTTTTTTCAGAAATTGACTTTTCAAAAATGTTTATGAAATAAATCGAGATATACATCAAAAGAAAGGTCTATTCAAACCCTATCCGAACCTGCAAACGTTTGGCTTCTACACGGTCTGGCTCCTTGGAAATTTGCATCCAAAGCAATTAACCTATTTCGTGCCCTCAGCTACCTACAAATGGGTTTGGATGGTGATATTTCTGAAATCAAGCCCTGAAAGAGGTTGCGGAAAAAAAATCTATCTATTTAATTTGTGAGAGCTTTCCAAAACTGAAAACAAGAACCTTCTACGATGTTTGGTTCCAGAGATATACGCATCCAAAGTGAAATCGTTTTTCTTAACCCTCCCTTTGGATGGATACATTTCCTCAACCAAGCCTTCCAAAGAGGTCCGGTTTTCAGATTATACAGTCCCAGTTCAAGGCAATCCTATGCCTGAAAGCCAAAGGCTTCTGCAGGATCTAGTTTCGAAGATATTTTTGTATCCAAAGTATCTAGTTGAACTGACGTTCAACCCAATCCCTTGGATGCGAATATCTCACGAAGGAACTTTTAATTAGGACTGCGGGTTTCAGTTCTTAATAAGAAATTAACAGACCTTTCCAGAAATGAAACAATTTAATTAAAATGTGAGAAAAAAATTTCAAGATTTTTTGAAAATTTTCATGACCCCCACCCTATGACTTTTTTCAGAAATTGACTTTTCAAAAATGTTTATGAAATAAATCGAGATATACATCAAAAGAAAGGTCTATTCAAACCCTATCCGAACCTGCAAACGTTTGGCTTCTACACGGTCTGGCTCCTTGGAAATTTGCATCCAAAGCAATTAACCCATTTCGTGCCCTCAGCTACCTACAAATGGGTTTGGATGGTGATATTTCTGAAACCAAGCCCTGAAAGAGGTTGCGGAAAAAAAATCTATCTATTCAATTTGTGAGAGCTTTCCAAAACTGAAAACAAGAACCTTCTACGATGTTTGGTTCCAGAGATATACGCATCCAAAGTGAAATCGTTTTTTTTAACCCTCCCTTTGGATGGATACATTTCCTCAACCAAACCTTCCAAAGAGGTCCGGTTTTCAGATTATACAGTCCCAGTTCAAGGCAATCCTATGCCTGAAAGCCAAAGGCTTCTGCAGGATCTAGTTTCGAAGATATTTGTATCCAAAGTATCTAGTTGAACTGACGTTCAACCAAATCCCTTGGATGCGAATATCTCACGAAGGAACTTTTAATTAGGACTGCGGGTTTCAGTCCCTAATAAGAAATTAACAGACCTTTCCAGAAATGAAACAATTTAATTAAAATGTGAGAAAAAAAATTTCAAGATTTTTTGAAAATTTTCATGACCTCCACCCTATGACTTTTTTCAGAAATTGACTTTTCAAAAATGTTTATGAAATAAATCGAGATATACGTCAAAAGAAAGGTCTATTCAAACCCTATCCGAACCTGCAAACGTTTGGCTTCTACACGGTCTGGCTCCTTGGAAATTTGCATCCAAAGCAATTAACCTATTTCGTGCCCTCAGCTACCTACAAATGGGTTTGGATGGTGATATTTCTGAAACCAAGCCCTGAAAGAGGTTGCGGAAAAAAAATCTATCTATTCAATTTGTGAGAGCTTTCCAAAACTGAAAACAAGAACCTTCTAAGATGTTTGGTTCCAGAGATATACGCATCCAAAGTGAAATCGTTTTTTTTAACCCTCCCTTTGGATGGATACATTTCCTCAACCAAGCCTTCCAAAGAGGTCCGGTTTTCAGATTATACAGTCCCAGTTCAAGGCAATCCTATGCCTGAAAGCCAAAGGCTTCTGCAGGATCTAGTTTCGAAGATATTTGTATCCAAAGTATCTAGTTGAACTGACGTTCAACCCAATCCCTTGGATGCGAATATCTCACGAAGGAACTTTTAATTAGGACTGCGGGTTTCAGTTCCTAATAAGAAATTAACAGACCTTTCCAGAAATGAAACAATTTAATTAAAATGTGAGAAAAAAAATTTCAAGATTTTTTGAAAATTTTCATGACCCCCACCCTATGACTTTTTTCAGAAATTGACTTTTCAAAAATGTTTATGAAATAAATCGAGATATACATCAAAAGAAAGGTCTATTCAAACCCTATCCGAACCTGCAAACGTTTGGCTTCTACACGGTCTGGCTCCTTGGAAATTTGCATCCAAAGCAATTAACCTATTTCGTGCCCTCAGCTACCTACAAATGGGTTTGGATGGTGATATTTCTGAAATCAAGCCCTGAAAGAGGTTGCGGAAAAAAAATCTATCTATTTAATTTGTGAGAGCTTTCCAAAACTGAAAACAAGAACCTTCTACGATGTTTGGTTCCAGAGATATACGCATCCAAAGTGAAATCGTTTTTCTTAACCCTCCCTTTGGATGGATACATTTCCTCAACCAAGCCTTCCAAAGAGGTCCGGTTTTCAGATTATACAGTCCCAGTTCAAGGCAATCCTATGCCTGAAAGCCAAAGGCTTCTGCAGGATCTAGTTTCGAAGATATTTTTGTATCCAAAGTATCTAGTTGAACTGACGTTCAACCCAATCCCTTGGATGCGAATATCTCACGAAGGAACTTTTAATTAGGACTGCGGGTTTCAGTTCTTAATAAGAAATTAACAGACCTTTCCAGAAATGAAACAATTTAATTAAAATGTGAGAAAAAAATTTCAAGATTTTTTGAAAATTTTCATGACCCCCACCCTATGACTTTTTTCAGAAATTGACTTTTCAAAAATGTTTATGAAATAAATCGAGATATACATCAAAAGAAAGGTCTATTCAAACCCTATCCGAACCTGCAAACGTTTGGCTTCTACACGGTCTGGCTCCTTGGAAATTTGCATCCAAAGCAATTAACCCATTTCGTGCCCTCAGCTACCTACAAATGGGTTTGGATGGTGATATTTCTGAAACCAAGCCCTGAAAGAGGTTGCGGAAAAAAAATCTATCTATTCAATTTGTGAGAGCTTTCCAAAACTGAAAACAAGAACCTTCTACGATGTTTGGTTCCAGAGATATACGCATCCAAAGTGAAATCGTTTTTTTTAACCCTCCCTTTGGATGGATACATTTCCTCAACCAAACCTTCCAAAGAGGTCCGGTTTTCAGATTATACAGTCCCAGTTCAAGGCAATCCTATGCCTGAAAGCCAAAGGCTTCTGCAGGATCTAGTTTCGAAGATATTTGTATCCAAAGTATCTAGTTGAACTGACGTTCAACCAAATCCCTTGGATGCGAATATCTCACGAAGGAACTTTTAATTAGGACTGCGGGTTTCAGTCCCTAATAAGAAATTAACAGACCTTTCCAGAAATGAAACAATTTAATTAAAATGTGAGAAAAAAAATTTCAAGATTTTTTGAAAATTTTCATGACCTCCACCCTATGACTTTTTTCAGAAATTGAATTTTCAAAAATGTTTATGAAATAAATCGAGATATACGTCAAAAGAAAGGTCTATTCAAACCCTATCCGAACCTGCAAACGTTTGGCTTCTACACGGTCTGGCTCCTTGGAAATTTGCATCCAAAGCAATTAACCTATTTCGTGCCCTCAGCTACCTACAAATGGGTTTGGATGGTGATATTTCTGAAACCAAGCCCTGAAAGAGGTTGCGGAAAAAAAATCTATCTATTCAATTTGTGAGAGCTTTCCAAAACTGAAAACAAGAACCTTCTAAGATGTTTGGTTCCAGAGATATACGCATCCAAAGTGAAATCGTTTTTTTTAACCCTCCCTTTGGATGGATACATTTCCTCAACCAAGCCTTCCAAAGAGGTCCGGTTTTCAGATTATACAGTCCCAGTTCAAGGCAATCCTATGCCTGAAAGCCAAAGGCTTCTGCAGGATCTAGTTTCGAAGATATTTGTATCCAAAGTATCTAGTTGAACTGACGTTCAACCCAATCCCTTGGATGCGAATATCTCACGAAGGAACTTTTAATTAGGACTGCGGGTTTCAGTTCCTAATAAGAAATTAACAGACCTTTCCAGAAATGAAACAATTTAATTAAAATGTGAGAAAAAAAATTTCAAGATTTTTTGAAAATTTTCATGACCCCTACCCTATGACTTTTTTCAGAAATTGACTTTTCAAAAATGTTTATGAAATAAATCGAGATATACATCAAAAGAAAGGTCTATTCAAACCCTATCCGAACCTGCAAACGTTTGGCTTCTACACGGTCTGGCTCCTTGGAAATTTGCATCCAAAGCAATTAACCTATTTCGTGCCCTCAGCTACCTACAAATGGGTTTGGATGGTGATATTTCTGAAACCAAGCCCTGAAAGAGGTTGCGGAAAAAAAATCTATCTATTTAATTTGTGAGAGCTTTCCAAAACTGAAAACAAGAACCTTCTACGATGTTTGGTTCCAGAGATATACGCATCCAAAGTGAAATCGTTTTTTTTAACCCTCCCTTTGGATGGATACATTTCCTCAACCAAGCCTTCCAAAGAGGTCCGGTTTTCAGATTATACAGTCCCAGTTCAAGGCAATCCTATGCCTGAAAGCCAAAGGCTTCTGCAGGATCTAGTTTCGAAGATATTTGTATCCAAAGTATCTAGTTGAACTGACGTTCAACCCAATCCCTTGGATGCGAATATCTCACGAAGGAACTTTTAATTAGGACTGCGGGTTTCAGTTCTTAATAAGAAATTAACAGACCTTTCCAGAAATGAAACAATTTAATTAAATAGTGAGAAAAAAAATTTCAAGATTTTTTGAAAATTTTCATGACCCCCACCCTATGACTTTTTTCAGAAATTGACTTTTCAAAAATGTTTATGAAATAAATCGAGATATACATCAAAAGAAAGGTCTATTCAAACCCTATCCGAACCTGCAAACGTTTGGCTTCTACACGGTCTGGCTCCTTGGAAATTTGCATCCAAAGCAATTAACCTATTTTGTGCCCTCAGCTACCTACAAATGGGTTTGGATGGTGATATTTCTGAAACCAAGCCCTGAAAGAGGTTGCGGAAAAAAAATCTATCTATTCAATTTGTGAGAGCTTTCCAAAACTGAAAACAAGAACCTTCTAAGATGTTTGGTTCCAGAGATATACGCATCCAAAGTGAAATCGTTTTTTTTAACCCTCCCTTTGGATGGATACATTTCCTCAACCAAGCCTTCCAAAGAGGTCCGGTTTTCAGATTATACAGTCCCAGTTCAAGGCAATTCTATGCCTGAAAGCCAAAGGCTTCTGCAGGATCTAGTTTCGAAGATATTTGTATCCAAAGTATCTAGTTGAACTGACGTTCAACCCAATCCCTTGGATGCGAATATCTCACGAAGGAACTTTTAATTAGGACTGCGGGTTTCAGTTCCTAATAAGAAATTAACAGACCTTTCCAGAAATGAAACAATTTAATTAAAATGTGAGAAAAAAAATTTCAAGATTTTTTGAAAATTTTCATGACCCCCACCCTATGACTTTTTTCAGAAATTGACTTTTCAAAAATGTTTATGAAATAAATCGAGATCGGTCTGGCTCCTTGGAAATTTGCATCCAAAGCAATTAACCTATTTCGTGCCCTCAGCTACCTACAAATGGGTTTGGATGGTGATATTTCTGAAACCAAGCCCTGAAAGAGGTTGCGGAAAAAAAATCTATCTATTTAATTTGTGAGAGCTTTCCAAAACTGAAAACAAGAACCTTCTACGATGTTTGGTTCCAGAGATATACGCATCCAAAGTGAAATCGTTTTTTTTAACCCTCCCTTTGGATGGATACATTTCCTCAACCAAGCCTTCCAAAGAGGTCCGGTTTTCAGATTATACAGTCCCAGTTCAAGGCAATCCTATGCCTGAAAGCCAAAGGCTTCTGCAGGATCTAGTTTCGAAGATATTTGTATCCAAAGTATCTAGTTGAACTGACGTTCAACCCAATCCCTTGGATGCGAATATCTCACGAAGGAACTTTTAATTAGGACTGCGGGTTTCAGTTCTTAATAAGAAATTAACAGACCTTTCCAGAAATGAAACAATTTAATTAAATAGTGAGAAAAAAAATTTCAAGATTTTTTGAAAATTTTCATGACCCCCACCCTATGACTTTTTTCAGAAATTGACTTTTCAAAAATGTTTATGAAATAAATCGAGATATACATCAAAAGAAAGGTCTATTCAAACCCTATCCGAACCTGCAAACGTTTGGCTTCTACACGGTCTGGCTCCTTGGAAATTTGCATCCAAAGCAATTAACCTATTTCGTGCCCTCAGCTACCTACAAATGGGTTTGGATGGTGATATTTCTGAAACCCAGCCCTGAAAGAGGTTGCGGAAAAAAATCTATCTATTTAATTTGTGAGAGCTTTCCAAAACTGAAAACAAGAACCTTCTACGATGTTTGGTTCCAGAGATATACGCATCCAAAGTGAAATCGTTTTTTTTAACCCTCCCTTTGGATGGATACATTTCCTCAACCAAGCCTTCCAAAGAGGTCCGGTTTTCAGATTATACAGTCCCAGTTCAAAGCAATCCTATGCCTGAAAGCCAAAGGCTTCTGCAGGATCTAGTTTCGAAGATATTTGTATCCAAAGTATCAAGTTGAACTGACGTTCAACCCAATCCCTTGGATGCGAATATCTCACGAAGGAACTTTTAATTAGGACTGCGGGTTTCAGTCCCTAATAAGAAATTAACAGACCTTTCCAGAAATGAAACAATTTAATTAAAATGTGAGAAAAAAAATTTCAAGATTTTTTGAAAATTTTCATGACCCCCACCCTATGACTTTTTTCAGAAATTGACTTTTCAAAAATGTTTATGAAATAAATCGAGATATACATCAAAAGAAAGGTCTATTCAAACCCTATCCGAACCTGCAAACGTTTGGCTTCTACACGGTCTGGCTCCTTGGAAATTTGCATCCAAAGCAATTAACCTATTTCGTGCCCTCAGCTACCTACAAATGGGTTTGGATGGTGATATTTCTGAAACCAAGCCCTGAAAGAGGTTGCGGAAAAAAAATCTATTTATTCAATTTGTGAGAGCTTTCCAAAACTGAAAACAAGAACCTTCTAAGATGTTTGGTTCCAGAGATATACGCATCCAAAGTGAAATCGTTTTTTTTAACCCTCCCTTTGGATGGATACATTTCCTCAACCAAGCCTTCCAAAGAGGTCCGGTTTTCAGATTATACAGTCCCAGTTCAAGGCAATCCTATGCCTGAAAGCCAAAGGCTTCTGCAGGATCTAGTTTCGAAGATATTTGTATCCAAAGTATCTAGTTGAACTAACGTTCAACCCAATCCCTTGGATGCGAATATCTCACGAAGGAACTTTTAATTAGGACTGCGGGTTTCAGTTCCTAATAAGAAATTAACAGACCTTTCCAGAAATGAAACAATTTAATTAAAATGTGAGAAAAAAAATTTCAAGATTTTTTGAAAATTTTCATGACCCCCACCCTATGACTTTTTTCAGAAATTGACTTTTCAAAAATGTTTATGAAATAAATCGAGATATACATCAAAAGAAAGGTCTATTCAAACCCTATCCGAACCTGCAAACGTTTGGCTTCTACACGGTCTGGCTCCTTGGAAATTTGCATCCAAAGCAATTAACCTATTTCGTGCCCTCAGCTACCTACAAATGGGTTTGGATGGTGATATTTCTGAAACCAAGCCCTGAAAGAGGTTGCGGAAAAAAAATCTATCTATTTAATTTGTGAGAGCTTTCCAAAACTGAAAACAAGAACCTTCTACGATGTTTGGTTCCAGAGATATACGCATCCAAAGTGAAATCGTTTTTTTTAACCCTCCCTTTGGATGGATACATTTCCTCAACCAAGCCTTCCAAAGAGGTCCGGTTTTCAGATTATACAGTCCCAGTTCAAGGCAATCCTATGCCTGAAAGCCAAAGGCTTCTGCAGGATCTAGTTTCGAAGATATTTTTGTATCCAAAGTATCTAGTTGAACTGACGTTCAACCCAATCCTTTGGATGCGAATATCTCACGAAGGAACTTTTAATTAGGACTGCGGGTTTCAGTTCTTAATAAGAAATTAACAGACCTTTCCAGAAATGAAACAATTTAATTAAAATGTGAGAAAAAAAATTTCAAGATTTTTTGAAAATTTTCATGACCCCCACCCTATGACTTTTTTCAGAAATTGACTTTTCAAAAATGTTTATGAAATAAATCGAGATATACATCAAAAGAAAGGTCTATTCAAACCCTATCCGAACCTGCAAACGTTTGGCTTCTACACGGTCTGGCTCCTTGGAAATTTGCATCCAAAGCAATTAACCTATTTCGTGCCCTCAGCTACCTACAAATGGGTTTGGATGGTGATATTTCTGAAACCAAGCCCTGAAAGAGGTTGCGGAAAAAAAATCTATCTATTCAATTTGTGAGAGCTTTCCAAAACTGAAAACAAGAACCTTCTACGATGTTTGGTTCCAGAGATATACGCATCCAAAGTGAAATCGTTTTTTTTAACCCTCCCTTTGGATGGATACATTTCCTCAACCAAACCTTCCAAAGAGGTCCGGTTTTCAGATTATACAGTCCCAGTTCAAGGCAATCCTATGCCTGAAAGCCAAAGGCTTCTGCAGGATCTAGTTTCGAAGATATTTGTATCCAAAGTATCTAGTTGAACTGACGTTCAACCCAATCCCTTGGATGCGAATATCTCACGAAGGAACTTTTAATTAGGACTGCGGGTTTCAGTCCCTAATAAGAAATTAACAGACCTTTCCAGAAATGAAACAATTTAATTAAAATGTGAGAAAAAAAATTTCAAGATTTTTTGAAAATTTTCATGACCCCCACCCTATGACTTTTTTCAGAAATTGACTTTTCAAAAATGTTTATGAAATAAATCGAGATATACATCAAAAGAAAGGTCTATTCAAACCCTATCCGAACCTGCAAACGTTTGGCTTCTACACGGTCTGGCTCCTTGGAAATTTGCATCCAAAGCAATTAACCTATTTCGTGCCCTCAGCTACCTACAAATGGGTTTGGATGGTGATATTTCTGAAACCAAGCCCTGAAAGAGGTTGCGGAAAAAAAATCTATCTATTCAATTTGTGAGAGCTTTCCAAAACTGAAAACAAGAACCTTCTAAGATGTTTGGTTCCAGAGATATACGCATCCAAAGTGAAATCGTTTTTTTTAACCCTCCCTTTGGATGGATACATTTCCTCAACCAAGCCTTCCAAAGAGGTCCGGTTTTCAGATTATACAGTCCCAGTTCAAGGCAATCCTATGCCTGAAAGCCAAAGGCTTCTGCAGGATCCAGTTTCGAAGATATTTGTATCCAAAGTATCTAGTTGAACTGACGTTCAACCCAATCCCTTGGATGCGAATATCTCACGAAGGAACTTTTAATTAGGACTGCGGGTTTCAGTTCCTAATAAGAAATTAACAGACCTTTCCAGAAATGAAACAATTTAATTAAAATGTGAGAAAAAAAATTTCAAGATTTTTTGAAAATTTTCATGACCTCCACCCTATGACTTTTTTCAGAAATTGACTTTTCAAAAATGTTTATGAAATAAATCGAGATATACATCAAAAGAAAGGTGTATTCAAACCCTATCCGAACCTGCAAACGTTTGGCTTCTACACGGTCTGTCTCCTTGGAAATTTGCATCCAAAGCAATTAACCTATTTCGTGCCCTCAGCTACCTACAAATGGGTTTGGATGGTGATATTTCTGAAACCAAGCCCTGAAAGAGGTTGCGGAAAACAAATCTATCTATTTTATTTGTGAGAGCTTTCCAAAACTGAAAACAAGAACCTTCTACGATGTTTGGTTCCAGAGATATACGCATCCAAAGTGAAATCGTTTTTTTTAACCCTCCCTTTGGATGGATACATTTCCTCAACCAAGCCTTCCAAAGAGGTCCGGTTTTCAGATTATACAGTCCCAGTTCAAGGCAATCCTATGCCTGAAAGCCAAAGGCTTCTGCAGGATCTAGTTTCGAAGATATTTGTATCCAAAGTATCTAGTTGAACTGACGTTCAACCCAATCCCTTGGATGCGAATATCTCACGAAGGAACTTTTAATTAGGACTGCGGGTTTCAGTTCTTAATAAGAAATTAACAGACCTTTCCAGAAATGAAACAATTTAATTAAATAGTGAGAAAAAAAATTTCAAGATTTTTTGAAAATTTTCATGACCCCCACCCTATGACTTTTTTCAGAAATTGACTTTTCAAAAATGTTTATGAAATAAATCGAGATATACATCAAAAGAAAGGTCTATTCAAACCCTATCCGAACCTGCAAACGTTTGGCTTCTACACGGTCTGGCTCCTTGGAAATTTGCATCCAAAGCAATTAACCTATTTCGTGCCCTCAGCTACCTACAAATGGGTTTGGATGGTGATATTTCTGAAACCAAGCCCTGAAAGAGGTTGCGGAAAAAAAATCTATCTATTCAATTTGTGAGAGCTTTCCAAAACTGAAAACAAGAACCTTCTAAGATGTTTGGTTCCAGAGATATACGCATCCAAAGTGAAATCGTTTTTTTTAACCCTCCCTTTGGATGGATACATTTCCTCAACCAAGCCTTCCAAAGAGGTCCGGTTTTCAGATTATACAGTCCCAGTTCAAGGCAATCCTATGCCTGAAAGCCAAAGGCTTCTGCAGGATCTTGTTTCGAAGATATTTGTATCCAAAGTATCTAGTTGAACTGACGTTCAACCCAATCCCTTGGATGCGAATATCTCACGAAGGAACTTTTAATTAGGACTGCGGGTTTCAGTTCCTAATAAGAAATTAACAGACCTTTCCAGAAATGAAACAATTTAATTAAAATGTGAGAAAAAAAATTTCAAGATTTTTTGAAAATTTTCATGACCCCCACCCTATGACTTTTTTCAGAAATTGACTTTTCAAAAATGTTTATGAAATAAATCGAGATATACATCAAAAGAAAGGTCTATTCAAACCCTATCCGAACCTGCAAACGTTTGGCTTCTACACGGTCTGGCTCCTTGGAAATTTGCATCCAAAGCAATTAACCTATTTCGTGCCCTCAGCTACCTACAAATGGGTTTGGATGGTGATATTTCTGAAACCAAGCCCTGAAAGAGGTTGCGGAAAAAAAATCTATCTATTCAATTTGTGAGAGCTTTCCAAAACTGAAAACAAGAACCTTCTAAGATGTTTGGTTCCAGAGATATACGCATCCAAAGTGAAATCGTTTTTTTTAACCCTCCCTTTGGATGGATACATTTCCTCAACCAAGCCTTCCAAAGAGGTCCGGTTTTCAGATTATACAGTCCCAGTTCAAGGCAATCCTATGCCTGAAAGCCAAAGGCTTCTGCAGGATCTAGTTTCGAAGATATTTGTATCCAAAGTATCAAGTTGAACTGACGTTCAACCCAATCCCTTGGATGCGAATATCTCACGAAGGAACTTTTAATTAGGACTGCGGGTTTCAGTTCCTAATAAGAAATTAACAGACCTTTCCAGAAATGAAACAATTTAATTAAAATGTGAGAAAAAAAATTTCAAGATTTTTTGAAAATTTTCATGACCCCCACCCTATGACTTTTTTCAGAAATTGATTTTTCAAAAATGTTTATGAAATAAATCGAGATATACATCAAAAGAAAGGTCTATTCAAACCCTATCCGAACCTGCAAACGTTTGGCTTCTACACGGTCTGGCTCCTTGGAAATTTGCATCCAAAGCAATTAACCTATTTCGTGCCCTCAGCTACCTACAAATGGGTTTGGATGGTGATATTTCTGAAACCAAGCCCTGAAAGAGGTTGCGGAAAACAAATCTATCTATTTTATTTGTGAGAGCTTTCCAAAACTGAAAACAAGAACCTTCTACGATGTTTGGTTCCAGAGATATACGCATCCAAAGTGAAATCGTTTTTTTTAACCCTCCCTTTGGATGGATACATTTCCTCAACCAAGCCTTCCAAAGAGGTCCGGTTTTCAGATTATACAGTCCCAGTTCAAGGCAATCCTATGCCTGAAAGCCAAAGGCTTCTGCAGGATCTAGTTTCGAAGATATTTGTATCCAAAGTATCTAGTTGAACTGACGTTCAACCCAATCCCTTGGATGCGAATATCTCACGAAGGAACTTTTAATTAGGACTGCGGGTTTCAGTTCTTAATAAGAAATTAACAGACCTTTCCAGAAATGAAACAATTTAATTAAATAGTGAGAAAAAAAATTTCAAGATTTTTTGAAAATTTTCATGACCCCCACCCTATGACTTTTTTCAGAAATTGACTTTTCAAAAATGTTTATGAAATAAATCGAGATATACATCAAAAGAAAGGTCTATTCAAACCCTATCCGAACCTGCAAACGTTTGGCTTCTACACGGTCTGGCTCCTTGGAAATTTGCATCCAAAGCAATTAACCTATTTCGTGCCCTCAGCTACCTACAAATGGGTTTGGATGGTGATATTTCTGAAACCCAGCCCTGAAAGAGGTTGCGGAAAAAAAATCTATCTATTTAATTTGTGAGAGCTTTCCAAAACTGAAAACAAGAACCTTCTACGATGTTTGGTTCCAGAGATATACGCATCCAAAGTGAAATCGTTTTTTTTAACCCTCCCTTTGGATGGATACATTTCCTCAACCAAGCCTTCCAAAGAGGTCCGGTTTTCAGATTATACAGTCCCAGTTCAAGGCAATCCTATGCCTGAAAGCCAAAGGCTTCTGCAGGATCTAGTTTCGAAGATATTTGTATCCAAAGTATCAAGTTGAACTGACGTTCAACCCAATCCCTTGGATGCGAATATCTCACGAAGGAACTTTTAATTAGGACTGCGGGTTTCAGTCCCTAATAAGAAATTAACAGACCTTTCCAGAAATGAAACAATTTAATTAAAATGTGAGAAAAAAAATTTCAAGATTTTTTGAAAATTTTCATGACCCCCACCCTATGACTTTTTTCAGAAATTGACTTTTCAAAAATGTTTATGAAATAAATCGAGATATACATCAAAAGAAAGGTCTATTCAAACCCTATCCGAACCTGCAAACGTTTGGCTTCTACACGGTCTGGCTCCTTGGAAATTTGCATCGAAAGCAATTAACCTATTTCGTGCCCTCAGCTACCTACAAATGGGTTTGGATGGTGATATTTCTGAAACCAAGCCCTGAAAGAGGTTGCGGAAAAAAAATCTATCTATTCAATTTGTGAGAGCTTTCCAAAACTGAAAACAAGAACCTTCTAAGATGTTTGGTTCCAGAGATATACGCATCCAAAGTGAAATCGTTTTTTTTAACCCTCCCTTTGGATGGATACATTTCCTCAACCAAGCCTTCCAAAGAGGTCCGGTTTTCAGATTATACAGTCCCAGTTCAAGGCAATCCTATGCCTGAAAGCCAAAGGCTTCTGCAGGATCTAGTTTCGAAGATATTTGTATCCAAAGTATCTAGTTGAACTGACGTTCAACCCAATCCCTTGGATGCGAATATCTCACGAAGGAACTTTTAATTAGGACTGCGGGTTTCAGTTCCTAATAAGAAATTAACAGACCTTTCCAGAAATGAAACAATTTAATTAAAATGTGAGAAAAAAAATTTCAAGATTTTTTGAAAATTTTCATGACCCCCACCCTATGACTTTTTTCAGAAATTGACTTTTCAAAAATGTTTATGAAATAAATCGAGATATACATCAAAAGAAAGGTCTATTCAAACCCTATCCGAACCTGCAAACGTTTGGCTTCTACACGGTCTGGCTCCTTGGAAATTTGCATCCAAAGCAATTAACCTATTTCGTGCCCTCAGCTACCTACAAATGGGTTTGGATGGTGATATTTCTGAAACCAAGCCCTGAAAGAGGTTGCGGAAAAAAAATCTATCTATTTAATTTGTGAGAGCTTTCCAAAACTGAAAACAAGAACCTTCTACGACGTTTGGTTCCAGAGATATACGCATCCAAAGTGAAATCGTTTTTTTTAACCCTCCCTTTTGATGGATACATTTCCTCAACCAAGGCTTCCAAAGAGGTCCGGTTTTCAGATTATACAGTCCCAGTTCAAGGCAATCCTATGCCTGAAAGCCAAAGGCTTCTGCAGGATCTAGTTTCGAAGATATTTGTATCCAAAGTATCTAGTTGAACTGACGTTCAACCCAATCCCTTGGATGCGAATATCTCACGAAGGAACTTTTAATTAGGACTGCGGGTTTCAGTCCCTAATAAGAAATTAACAGACCTTTCCAGAAATGAAACAATTTAATTAAAATGTGAGAAAAAAAATTTCAAGATTTTTTGAAAATTTTCATGACCCCCACCCTATGACTTTTTTCAGAAATTGACTTTTCAAAAATGTTTATGAAATAAATCGAGATATACATCAAAAGAAAGGTCTATTCAAACCCTATCCGAACCTGCAAACGTTTGGCTTCTACACGGTCTGGCTCCTTGGAAATTTGCATCCAAAGCAATTAACCTATTTCGTGCCCTCAGCTACCTACAAATGGGTTTGGATGGTGATATTTCTGAAACCAAGCCCTGAAAGAGGTTGCGGAAAAAAAATCTATCTATTTAATTTGTGAGAGCTTTCCAAAACTGAAAACAAGAACCTTCTACGATGTTTGGTTCCAGAGATATACGCATCCAAAGTGAAATCGTTTTTTTTAACCCTCCCTTTGGATGGATACATTTCCTCAACCAAGCCTTCCAAAGAGGTCCGGTTTTCAGATTATACAGTCCCAGTTCAAGGCAATCCTATGCCTGAAAGCCAAAGGCTTCTGCAGGATCTAGTTTCGAAGATATTTGTATCCAAAGTATCTAGTTGAACTGACGTTCAACCCAATCCCTTGGATGCGAATATCTCACGAAGGAACTTTTAATTAGGACTGCGGGTTTCAGTTCCTAATAAGAAATTAACAGACCTTTCCAGAAATGAAACAATTTAATTAAAATGTGAGAAAAAAAATTTCAAGATTTTTTGAAAATTTTCATGACCCCCACCCTATGACTTTTTTCAGAAATTGACTTTTCAAAAATGTTTATGAAATAAATCGAGATATACATCAAAAGAAAGGTCTATTCAAACCCTATCCGAACCTGCAAACGTTTGGCTTCTACACGGTCTGGCTCCTTGGAAATTTGCATCCAAAGCAATTAACCTATTTCGTGCCCTCAGCTACCTACAAATGGGTTTGGATGGTGATATTTCTGAAACCAAGCCCTGAAAGAGGTTGCGGAAAAAAAATCTATCTATTTAATTTGTGAGAGCTTTCCAAAACTGAAAACAAGAACCTTCTACGACGTTTGGTTCCAGAGATATACGCATCTAAAGTGAAATCGTTTTTTTTAACCCTCCCTTTTGATGGATACATTTCCTCAACCAAGCCTTCCAAAGAGGTCCGGTTTTCAGATTATACAGTCCCAGTTCAAGGCAATCCTATGCCTGAAAGCCAAAGGCTTCTGCAGGATCTAGTTTCGAAGATATTTGTATCCAAAGTATCTAGTTGAACTGACGTTCAACCCAATCCCTTGGATGCGAATATCTCACGAAGGAACTTTTAATTAGGACTGCGGGTTTCAGTCCCTAATAAGAAATTAACAGACCTTTCCAGAAATGAAACAATTTAATTAAAATGTGAGAAAAAAAATTTCAAGATTTTTTGAAAATTTTCATGACCCCCACCCTATGACTTTTTTCAGAAATTGACTTTTCAAAAATGTTTATGAAATAAATCGAGATATACATCAAAAGAAAGGTCTATTCAAACCCTATCCGAACCTGCAAACGTTTGGCTTCTACACGGTCTGGCTCCTTGGAAATTTGCATCCAAAGCAATTAACCTATTTCGTGCCCTCAGCTACCTACAAATGGGTTTGGATGGTGATATTTCTGAAACCAAGCCCTGAAAGAGGTTGCGGAAAAAAAATCTATCTATTTAATTTGTGAGAGCTTTCCAAAACTGAAAACAAGAACCTTCTACGATGTTTGGTTCCAGAGATATACGCATCCAAAGTGAAATCGTTTTTTTTAACCCTCCCTTTGGATGGATACATTTCCTCAACCAAGCCTTCCAAAGAGGTCCGGTTTTCAGATTATACAGTCCCAGTTCAAGGCAATCCTATGCCTGAAAGCCAAAGGCTTCTGCAGGATCTAGTTTCGAAGATATTTGTATCCAAAGTATCTAGTTGAACTGACGTTCAACCCAATCCCTTGGATGCGAATATCTCACGAAGGAACTTTTAATTAGGACTGCGGGTTTCAGTTCCTAATAAGAAATTAACAGACCTTTCCAGAAATGAAACAATTTAATTAAAATGTGAGAAAAAAAATTTCAAGATTTTTTGAAAATTTTCATGACCCCCACCCTATGACTTTTTTCAGAAATTGACTTTTCAAAAATGTTTATGAAATAAATCGAGATATACATCAAAAGAAAGGTCTATTCAAACCCTATCCGAACCTGCAAACGTTTGGCTTCTACACGGTCTGGCTCCTTGGAAATTTGCATCCAAAGCAATTAACCTATTTCGTGCCCTCAGCTACCTACAAATGGGTTTGGATGGTGATATTTCTGAAACCAAGCCCTGAAAGAGGTTGCGGAAAAAAAATCTATCTATTTAATTTGTGAGAGCTTTCCAAAACTGAAAACAAGAACCTTCTAAGATGTTTGGTTCCAGAGATATACGCATCCAAAGTGAAATCGTTTTTTTTAACCCTCCCTTTGGATGGATACATTTCCTCAACCAAGCCTTCCAAAGAGGTCCGGTTTTCAGATTATACAGTCCCAGTTCAAGGCAATCCTATGCCTGAAAGCCAAAGGCTTCTGCAGGATCTAGTTTCGAAGATATTTGTATCCAAAGTATCTAGTTGAACTGACGTTCAACCCAATCCCTTGGATGCGAATATCTCACGAAGGAACTTTTAATTAGGACTGCGGGTTTCAGTTCCTAATAAGAAATTAACAGACCTTTCCAGAAATGAAACAATTTAATTAAAATGTGAGAAAAAAAATTTCAAGATTTTTTGAAAATTTTCATGACCCCCACCCTATGACTTTTTTCAGAAATTGACTTTTCAAAAATGTTTATGAAATAAATCGAGATATACATCAAAAGAAAGGTCTATTCAAACCCTATCCGAACCTGCAAACGTTTGGCTTCTACACGGTCTGGCTCCTTGGAAATTTGCATCCAAAGCAATTAACCTATTTCGTGCCCTCAGCTACCTACAAATGGGTTTGGATGGTGATATTTCTGAAACCAAGCCCTGAAAGAGGTTGCGGAAAACAAATCTATCTATTTTATTTGTGAGAGCTTTCCAAAACTGAAAACAAGAACCTTCTACGATGTTTGGTTCCAGAGATATACGCATCCAAAGTGAAATCGTTTTTTTTAACCCTCCCTTTGGATGGATACATTTCCTCAACCAAGCCTTCCAAAGAGGTCCGGTTTTCAGATTATACAGTCCCAGTTCAAGGCAATCCTATGCCTGAAAGCCAAAGGCTTCTGCAGGATCTAGTTTCGAAGATATTTGTATCCAAAGTATCTAGTTGAACTGACGTTCAACCCAATCCCTTGGATGCGAATATCTCACGAAGGAACTTTTAATTAGGACTGCGGGTTTCAGTTCTTAATAAGAAATTAACAGACCTTTCCAGAAATGAAACAATTTAATTAAATAGTGAGAAAAAAAATTTCAAGATTTTTTGAAAATTTTCATGACCCCCACCCTATGACTTTTTTCAGAAATTGACTTTTCAAAAATGTTTATGAAATAAATCGAGATATACATCAAAAGAAAGGTCTATTCAAACCCTATCCGAACCTGCAAACGTTTGGCTTCTACACGGTCTGGCTCCTTGGAAATTTGCATCCAAAGCAATTAACCTATTTCGTGCCCTCAGCTACCTACAAATGGGTTTGGATGGTGATATTTCTGAAACCCAGCCCTGAAAGAGGTTGCGGAAAAAAAATCTATCTATTTAATTTGTGAGAGCTTTCCAAAACTGAAAACAAGAACCTTCTACGATGTTTGGTTCCAGAGATATACGCATCCAAAGTGAAATCGTTTTTTTTAACCCTCCCTTTGGATGGATACATTTCCTCAACCAAGCCTTCCAAAGAGGTCCAGTTTTCAGATTATACAGTCCCAGTTCAAGGCAATCCTATGCCTGAAAGCCAAAGGCTTCTGCAGGATCTAGTTTCGAAGATATTTGTATCCAAAGTATCAAGTTGAACTGACGTTCAACCCAATCCCTTGGATGCGAATATCTCACGAAGGAACTTTTAATTAGGACTGCGGGTTTCAGTCCCTAATAAGAAATTAACAGACCTTTCCAGAAATGAAACAATTTAATTAAAATGTGAGAAAAAAAATTTCAAGATTTTTTGAAAATTTTCATGACCCCCACCCTATGACTTTTTTCAGAAATTGACTTTTCAAAAATGTTTATGAAATAAATCGAGATATAAATCAAAAGAAAGGTCTATTCAAACCCTATCCGAACCTGCAAACGTTTGGCTTCTACACGGTCTGGCTCCTTGGAAATTTGCATCCAAAGCAATTAACCTATTTCGTGCCCTCAGCTACCTACAAATGGGTTTGGATGGTGATATTTCTGAAACCAAGCCCTGAAAGAGGTTGCGGAAAAAAAATCTATCTATTCAATTTGTGAGAGCTTTCCAAAACTGAAAACAAGAACCTTCTAAGATGTTTGGTTCCAGAGATATACGCATCCAAAGTGAAATCGTTTTTTTTAACCCTCCCTTTGGATGGATACATTTCCTCAACCAAGCCTTCCAAAGAGGTCCGGTTTTCAGATTATACAGTCCCAGTTCAAGGCAATCCTATGCCTGAAAGCCAAAGGCTTCTGCAGGATCTAGTTTCGAAGATATTTGTATCCAAAGTATCTAGTTGAACTGACGTTCAACCCAATCCCTTGGATGCGAATATCTCACGAAGGAACTTTTAATTAGGACTGCGGGTTTCAGTCCCTAATAAGAAATTAACAGACCTTTCCAGAAATGAAACAATTTAATTAAAATGTGAGAAAAAAAATTTCAAGATTTTTTGAAAATTTTCATGACCCCCACCCTATGACTTTTTTCAGAAATTGACTTTTCAAAAATGTTTATGAAATAAATCGAGATATACATCAAAAGAAAGGTCTTTTCAAACCCTATCCGAACCTGCAAACGTTTGGCTTCTACACGGTCTGGCTCCTTGGAAATTTGCATCCAAAGCAATTAACCTATTTCGTGCCCTCAGCTACCTACAAATGGGTTTGGATGGTGATATTTCTGAAACCAAGCCCTGAAAGAGGTTGCGGAAAAAAAATCTATCTATTTAATTTGTGAGAGCTTTCCAAAACTGAAAACAAGAACCTTCTAAGATGTTTGGTTCCAGAGATATACGCATCCAAAGTGAAATCGTTTTTTTTAACCCTCCCTTTGGATGGATACATTTCCTCAACCAAGCCTTCCAAAGAGGTCCGGTTTTCAGATTATACAGTCCCAGTTCAAGGCAATCCTATGCCTGAAAGCCAAAGGCTTCTGCAGGATCTAGTTTCGAAGATATTTGTATCCAAAGTATCTAGTTGAACTGACGTTCAACCCAATCCCTTGGATGCGAATATCTCACGAAGGAACTTTTAATTAGGACTGCGGGTTTCAGTTCCTAATAAGAAATTAACAGACCTTTCCAGAAATGAAACAATTTAATTAAAATGTGAGAAAAAAAATTTCAAGATTTTTTGAAAATTTTCATGACCCCCACCCTATGACTTTTTTCAGAAATTGACTTTTCAAAAATGTTTATGAAATAAATCGAGATATACATCAAAAGAAAGGTCTATTCAAACCCTATCCGAACCTGCAAACGTTTGGCTTCTACACGGTCTGGCTCCTTGGAAATTTGCATCCAAAGCAATTAACCTATTTCGTGCCCTCAGCTACCTACAAATGGGTTTGGATGGTGATATTTCTGAAACCAAGCCCTGAAAGAGGTTGCGGAAAAAAAATCTATCTATTCAATTTGTGAGAGCTTTCCAAAACTGAAAACAAGAACCTTCTAAGATGTTTGGTTCCAGAGATATACGCATCCAAAGTGAAATCGTTTTTTTTAACCCTCCCTTTGGATGGATACATTTCCTCAACCAAGCCTTCCAAAGAGGTCCGGTTTTCAGATTATACAGTCCCAGTTCAAGGCAATCCTATGCCTGAAAGCCAAAGGCTTCTGCAGGATCTAGTTTCGAAGATATTTGTATCCAAAGTATCTAGTTGAACTGACGTTCAACCCAATCCCTTGGATGCGAATATCTCACGAAGGAACTTTTAATTAGGACTGCGGGTTTCAGTTCTTAATAAGAAATTAACAGACCTTTCCAGAAATGAAACAATTTAATTAAAATGTGAGAAAAAAAATTTCAAGATTTTTTGAAAATTTTCATGACCCCCACCCTATGACTTTTTTCAGAAATTGACTTTTCAAAAATGTTTATGAAATAAATCGAGATATACATCAAAAGAAAGGTCTATTCAAACCCTATCCGAACCTGCAAACGTTTGGCTTCTACACGGTCTGGCTCCTTGGAAATTTGCATCCAAAGCAATTAACCTATTTCGTGCCCTCAGCTACCTACAAATGGGTTTGGATGGTGATATTTCTGAAACCAAGCCCTGAAAGAGGTTGCGGAAAAAAAATCTATCTATTTAATTTGTGAGAGCTTTCCAAAACTGAAAACAAGAACCTTCTACGATGTTTGGTTCCAGAGATATACGCATCCAAAGTGAAATCGTTTTTTTTAACCCTCCCTTTGGATGGATACATTTCCTCAACCAAGCCTTCCAAAGAGGTCCGGTTTTCAGATTATACAGTCCCAGTTCAAGGCAATCCTATGCCTGAAAGCCAAAGGCTTCTGCAGGATCTAGTTTCGAAGATATTTGTATCCAAAGTATCTAGTTGAACTGACGTTCAACCCAATCCCTTGGATGCGAATATCTCACGAAGGAACTTTTAATTAGGACTGCGGGTTTCAGTCCCTAATAAGAAATTAACAGACCTTTCCAGAAATGAAACAATTTAATTAAAATGTGAGAAAAAAAATTTCAAGATTTTTTGAAAATTTTCATGACCCCCACCCTATGACTTTTTTCAGAAATTGACTTTTCAAAAATGTTTATGAAATAAATCGAGATATACATCAAAAGAAAGGTCTATTCAAACCCTATCCGAACCTGCAAACGTTTGGCTTCTACACGGTCTGGCTCCTTGGAAATTTGCATCCAAAGCAATTAACCTATTTCGTGCCCTCAGCTACCTACAAATGGGTTTGGATGGTGATATTTCTGAAACCAAGCCCTGAAAGAGGTTGCGGAAAAAAAATCTATCTATTCAATTTGTGAGAGCTTTCCAAAACTGAAAACAAGAACCTTCTAAGATGTTTGGTTCCAGAGATATACGCATCCAAAGTGAAATCGTTTTTTTTAACCCTCCCTTTGGATGGATACATTTCCTCAACCAAGCCTTCCAAAGAGGTCCGGTTTTCAGATTATACAGTCCCAGTTCAAGGCAATCCTATGCCTGAAAGCCAAAGGCTTCTGCAGGATCTAGTTTCGAAGATATTTGTATCCAAAGTATCTAGTTGAACTGACGTTCAACCCAATCCCTTGGATGCGAATATCTCACGAAGGAACTTTTAATTAGGACTGCGGGTTTCAGTTCCTAATAAGAAATTAACAGACCTTTCCAGAAATGAAACAATTTAATTAAAATGTGAGAAAAAAAATTTCAAGATTTTTTGAAAATTTTCATGACCCCCACCCTATGACTTTTTTCAGAAATTGACTTTTCAAAAATGTTTATGAAATAAATCGAGATATACATCAAAAGAAAGGTCTATTCAAACCCTATCCGAACCTGCAAACGTTTGGCTTCTACACGGTCTGGCTCCTTGGAAATTTGCATCCAAAGCAATTAACCTATTTCGTGCCCTCAGCTACCTACAAATGGGTTTGGATGGTGATATTTCTGAAACCAAGCCCTGAAAGAGGTTGCGGAAAAAAAATCTATCTATTTAATTTGTGAGAGCTTTCCAAAACTGAAAACAAGAACCTTCTACGATGTTTGGTTCCAGAGATATACGCATCCAAAGTGAAATCGTTTTTTTTAACCCTCCCTTTGGATGGATACATTTCCTCAACCAAGCCTTCCAAAGAGGTCCGGTTTTCAGATTATACAGTCCCAGTTCAAGGCAATCCTATGCCTGAAAGCCAAAGGCTTCTGCAGGATCTAGTTTCGAAGATATTTGTATCCAAAGTATCTAGTTGAACTGACGTTCAACCCAATCCCTTGGATGCGAATATCTCACGAAGGAACTTTTAATTAGGACTGCGGGTTTCAGTCCCTAATAAGAAATTAACAGACCTTTCCAGAAATGAAACAATTTAATTAAAATGTGAGAAAAAAAATTTCAAGATTTTTTGAAAATTTTCATGACCCCCACCCTATGACTTTTTTCAGAAATTGACTTTTCAAAAATGTTTATGAAATAAATCGAGATATACATCAAAAGAAAGGTCTATTCAAACCCTATCCGAACCTGCAAACGTTTGGCTTCTACACGGTCTGGCTCCTTGGAAATTTGCATCCAAAGCAATTAACCTATTTCGTGCCCTCAGCTACCTACAAATGGGTTTGGATGGTGATATTTCTGAAACCAAGCCCTGAAAGAGGTTGTGGAAAAAAAATCTATCTATTCAATTTGTGAGAGCTTTCCAAAACTGAAAACAAGAACCTTCTAAGATGTTTGGTTCCAGAGATATACGCATCCAAAGTGAAATCGTTTTTTTTAACCCTCCCTTTGGATGGATACATTTCCTCAACCAAGCCTTCCAAAGAGGTCCGGTTTTCAGATTATACAGTCCCAGTTCAAGGCAATCCTATGCCTGAAAGCCAAAGGCTTCTGCAGGATCTAGTTTCGAAGATATTTGTATCCAAAGTATCTAGTTGAACTGACGTTCAACCCAATCCCTTGGATGCGAATATCTCACGAAGGAACTTTTAATTAGGACTGCGGGTTTCAGTTCCTAATAAGAAATTAACAGACCTTTCCAGAAATGAAACAATTTAATTAAAATGTGAGAAAAAAAATTTCAAGATTTTTTGAAAATTTTCATGACCCCCACCCTATGACTTTTTTCAGAAATTGACTTTTCAAAAATGTTTATGAAATAAATCGAGATATACATCAAAAGAAAGGTCTATTCAAACCCTATCCGAACCTGCAAACGTTTGGCTTCTACACGGTCTGGCTCCTTGGAAATTTGCATCCAAAGCAATTAACCTATTTCGTGCCCTCAGCTACCTACAAATGGGTTTGGATGGTGATATTTCTGAAACCAAGCCCTGAAAGAGGTTGCGGAAAAAAAATCTATCTATTTAATTTGTGAGAGCTTTCCAAAACTGAAAACAAGAACCTTCTACGATGTTTGGTTCCAGAGATATACGCATCCAAAGTGAAATCGTTTTTTTTAACCCTCCCTTTGGATGGATACATTTCCTCAACCAAGCCTTCCAAAGAGGTCCGGTTTTCAGATTATACAGTCCCAGTTCAAGGCAATCCTATGCCTGAAAGCCAAAGGCTTCTGCAGGATCTAGTTTCGAAGATATTTGTATCCAAAGTATCTAGTTGAACTGACGTTCAACCCAATCCCTTGGATGCGAATATCTCACGAAGGAACTTTTAATTAGGACTGCGGGTTTCAGTCCCTAATAAGAAATTAACAGACCTTTCCAGAAATGAAACAATTTAATTAAAATGTGAGAAAAAAAATTTCAAGATTTTTTGAAAATTTTCATGACCCCCACCCTATGACTTTTTTCAGAAATTGACTTTTCAAAAATGTTTATGAAATAAATCGAGATATACATCAAAAGAAAGGTCTATTCAAACCCTATCCGAACCTGCAAACGTTTGGCTTCTACACGGTCTGGCTCCTTGGAAATTTGCATCCAAAGCAATTAACCTATTTCGTGCCCTCAGCTACCTACAAATGGGTTTGGATGGTGATATTTCTGAAACCAAGCCCTGAAAGAGGTTGCGGAAAAAAAAATCTATCTATTCAATTTGTGAGAGCTTTCCAAAACTGAAAACAAGAACCTTCTACGATGTTTGGTTCCAGAGATATACGCATCCAAAGTGAAATCGTTTTTTTTAACCCTCCCTTTGGATGGATACATTTCCTCAACCAAGCCTTCCAAAGAGGTCCGGTTTTCAGATTATACAGTCCCAGTTCAAGGCAATCCTATGCCTGAAAGCCAAAGGCTTCTGCAGGATCTAGTTTCGAAGATATTTGTATCCAAAGTATCTAGTTGAACTGACGTTCAACCCAATCCCTTGGATGCGAATATCTCACGAAGGAACTTTTAATTAGGACTGCGGGTTTCAGTTCCTAATAAGAAATTAACAGACCTTTCCAGAAATGAAACAATTTAATTAAAATGTGAGAAAAAAAATTTCAAGATTTTTTGAAAATTTTCATGACCCCCACCCTATGACTTTTTTCAGAAATTGACTTTTCAAAAATGTTTATGAAATAAATCGAGATATACATCAAAAGAAAGGTCTATTCAAACCCTATCCGAACCTGCAAACGTTTGGCTTCTACACGGTCTGGCTCCTTGGAAATTTGCATCCAAAGCAATTAACCTATTTCGTGCCCTCAGCTACCTACAAATGGGTTTGGATGGTGATATTTCTGAAACCAAGCCCTGAAAGAGGTTGCGGAAAAAAATCTATCTATTTAATTTGTGAGAGCTTTCCAAAACTGAAAACAAGAACCTTCTACGATGTTTGGTTCCAGAGATATACGCATCCAAAGTGAAATCGTTTTTTTTAACCCTCCCTTTGGATGGATACATTTCCTCAACCAAGCCTTCCAAAGAGGTCCGGTTTTCAGATTATACAGTCCCAGTTCAGGGCAATCCTATGCCTGAAAGCCAAAGGCTTCTGCAGGATCTAGTTTCGAAGATATTTGTATCCAAAGTATCTAGTTGAACTGACGTTCAACCCAATCCCTTGGATGCGAATATCTCACGAAGGAACTTTTAATTAGGACTGCGGGTTTCAGTTCTTAATAAGAAATTAACAGACCTTTCCAGAAATGAAACAATTTAATTAAAATGTGAGAACAAAAATTTCAAGATTTTTTGAAAATTTTCATGACCCCCACCCTATGACTTTTTTCAGAAATTGACTTTTCAAAAATGTTTATGAAATAAATCGAGATATACATCAAAAGAAAGGTCTATTCAAACCCTATCCGAACCTGCAAACGTTTGGCTTCTACACGGTCTGGCTCCTTGGAAATTTGCATCCAAAGCAATTAACCTATTTCGTGCCCTCAGCTACCTACAAATGGGTTTGGATGGTGATATTTCTGAAACCAAGCCCTGAAAGAGGTTGCGGAAAAAAATCTATGTATTTAATTTGTGAGAGCTTTCCAAAACTGAAAACAAGAACCTTCTACGATGTTTGGTTCCAGAGATATACGCATCCAAAGTGAAATCGTTTTTTTTAACCCTCCCTTTGGATGGATACATTTCCTCAACCAAGCCTTCCAAAGAGGTCCGGTTTTCAGATTATACAGTCCCAGTTCAAGGCAATCCTATGCCTGAAAGCCAAAGGCTTCTGCAGGATCTAGTTTCGAAGATATTTGTATCCAAAGTATCTAGTTGAACTGACGTTCAACCCAATCCTTTGGATGCGAATATCTCACGAAGGAATTTTTAATTAGGACTGCGGGTTTCAGTTCTTAATAAGAAATTAACAGACCTTTCCAGAAATGAAACAATTTAATTAAAATGTGAGAAAAAAATTTCAAGATTTTTTGAAAATTTTCATGACCCCCACCCTATGACTTTTTTCAGAAATTGACTTTTCAAAAATGTTTATGAAATAAATCGAGATATACATCAAAAGAAAGGTCTATTCAAACCCTATCCGAACCTGCAAACGTTTGGCTTCTACACGGTCTGGCTCCTTGGAAATTTGCATCCAAAGCAATTAACCTATTTCGTGCCCTCAGCTACCTACAAATGGGTTTGGATGGTGATATTTCTGAAACCAAGCCCTGAAAGAGGTTGCGGAAAAAAAATCTATCTATTTAATTTGTGAGAGCTTTCCAAAACTGAAAACAAGAACCTTCTACGATGTTTGGTTCCAGAGATATACGCATCCAAAGTGAAATCGTTTTTTTTAACCCTCCCTTTGGATGGATACATTTCCTCAACCAAGCCTTCCAAAGAGGTCCGGTTTTCAGATTATACAGTCCCAGTTCAAGGCAATCCTATGCCTGAAAGCCAAAGGCTTCTGCAGGATCTAGTTTCGAAGATATTTGTATCCAAAGTATCTAGTTGAACTGACGTTCAACCCAATCCCTTGGATGCGAATATCTCACGAAGGAACTTTTAATTAGGACTGCGGGTTTCAGTCCCTAATAAGAAATTAACAGACCTTTCCAGAAATGAAACAATTTAATTAAAATGTGAGAAAAAAAATTTCAAGATTTTTTGAAAATTTTCATGACCCCCACCCTATGACTTTTTTCAGAAATTGACTTTTCAAAAATGTTTATGAAATAAATCGAGATATACATCAAAAGAAAGGTCTATTCAAACCCTATCCGAACCTGCAAACGTTTGGCTTCTACACGGTCTGGCTCCTTGGAAATTTGCATCCAAAGCAATTAACCTATTTCGTGCCCTCAGCTACCTACAAATGGGTTTGGATGGTGATATTTCTGAAACCAAGCCCTGAAAGAGGTTGCGGAAAAAAATCTATCTATTCAATTTGTGAGAGCTTTCCAAAACTGAAAACAAGAACCTTCTACGATGTTTGGTTCCAGAGATATACGCATCCAAAGTGAAATCGTTTTTTTTAACCCTCCCTTTGGATGGATACATTTCCTCAACCAAACCTTCCAAAGAGGTCCGGTTTTCAGATTATACAGTCCCAGTTCAAGGCAATCCTATGCCTGAAAGCCAAAGGCTTCTGCAGGATCTAGTTTCGAAGATATTTGTATCCAAAGTATCTAGTTGAACTGACGTTCAACCCAATCCCTTGGATGCGAATATCTCACGAAGGAACTTTTAATTAGGACTGCGGGTTTCAGTTCCTAATAAGAAATTAACAGACCTTTCCAGAAATGAAACAATTTAATTAAAATGTGAGAAAAAAAATTTCAAGATTTTTTGAAAATTTTCATGACCCCCACCCTATGACTTTTTTCAGAAATTGACTTTTCAAAAATGTTTATGAAATAAATCGAGATATACATCAAAAGAAAGGTCTATTCAAACCCTATCCGAACCTGCAAACGTTTGGCTTCTACACGGTCTGGCTCCTTGGAAATTTGCATCCAAAGCAATTAACCTATTTCGTGCCCTCAGCTACCTACAAATGGGTTTGGATGGTGATATTTCTGAAACCAAGCCCTGAAAGAGGTTGCGGAAAAAAATCTATTTATTCAATTTGTGAGAGCTTTCCAAAACTGAAAACAAGAACCTTCTACGATGTTTGGTTCCAGAGATATACGCATCCAAAGTGAAATCGTTTTTTTTAACCCTCCCTTTGGATGGATACATTTCCTCAACCAAGCCTTCCAAAGAGGTCCGGTTTTCAGATTATACAGTCCCAGTTCAAGGCAATCCTATGCCTGAAAGCCAAAGGCTTCTGCAGGATCTAGTTTCGAAGATATTTTTGTATCCAAAGTATCTAGTTGAACTGACGTTCAACCCAATCCTTTGGATGCGAATATCTCACGAAGGAACTTTTAATTAGGACTGCGGGTTTCAGTTCTTAATAAGAAATTAACAGACCTTTCCAGAAATGAAACAATTTAATTAAAATGTGAGAAAAAAAATTTCAAGATTTTTTGAAAATTTTCATGACCCCCACCCTATGACTTTTTTCAGAAATTGACTTTTCAAAAATGTTTATGAAATAAATCGAGATATACATCAAAAGAAAGGTCTATTCAAACCCTATCCGAACCTGCAAACGTTTGGCTTCTACACGGTCTGGCTCCTTGGAAATTTGCATCCAAAGCAATTAACCTATTTCGTGCCCTCAGCTACCTACAAATGGGTTTGGATGGTGATATTTCTGAAACCAAGCCCTGAAAGAGGTTGCGGAAAAAAATCTATCTATTCAATTTGTGAGAGCTTTCCAAAACTGAAAACAAGAACCTTCTACGATGTTTGGTTCCAGAGATATACGCATCCAAAGTGAAATCGTTTTTTTTAACCCTCCCTTTGGATGGATACATTTCCTCAACCAAGCCTTCCAAAGAGGTCCGGTTTTCAGATTATACAGTCCCAGTTCAAGGCAATCCTATGCCTGAAAGCCAAAGGCTTCTGCAGGATCTAGTTTCGAAGATATTTTTGTATCCAAAGTATCTAGTTGAACTGACGTTCAACCCAATCCTTTGGATGCGAATATCTCACGAAGGAACTTTTAATTAGGACTGCGGGTTTCAGTTCTTAATAAGAAATTAACAGACCTTTCCAGAAATGAAACAATTTAATTAAAATGTGAGAAAAAAAATTTCAAGATTTTTTGAAAATTTTCATGACCCCCACCCTATGACTTTTTTCAGAAATTGACTTTTCAAAAATGTTTATGAAATAAATCGAGATATACATCAAAAGAAAGGTCTATTCAAACCCTATCCGAACCTGCAAACGTTTGGCTTCTACACGGTCTGGCTCCTTGGAAATTTGCATCCAAAGCAATTAACCTATTTCGTGCCCTCAGCTACCTACAAATGGGTTTGGATGGTGATATTTCTGAAACCAAGCCCTGAAAGAGGTTGCGGAAAAAAATCTATCTATTCAATTTGTGAGAGCTTTCCAAAACTGAAAACAAGAACCTTCTACGATGTTTGGTTCCAGAGATATACGCATCCAAAGTGAAATCGTTTTTTTTAACCCTCCCTTTGGATGGATACATTTCCTCAACCAAACCTTCCAAAGAGGTCCGGTTTTCAGATTATACAGTCCCAGTTCAAGGCAATATGCCTGAAAGCCAAAGGCTTCTGCAGGATCTAGTTTCGAAGATATTTGTATCCAAAGTATCTAGTTGAACTGACGTTCAACCCAATCCCTTGGATGCGAATATCTCACGAAGGAACTTTTAATTAGGACTGCGGGTTTCAGTTCCTAATAAGAAATTAACAGACCTTTCCAGAAATGAAACAATTTAATTAAAATGTGAGAAAAAAAATTTCAAGATTTTTTGAAAATTTTCATGACCCCCACCCTATGACTTTTTTCAGAAATTGACTTTTCAAAAATGTTTATGAAATAAATCGAGATATACATCAAAAGAAAGGTCTATTCAAACCCTATCCGAACCTGCAAACGTTTGGCTTCTACACGGTCTGGCTCCTTGGAAATTTGCATCCAAAGCAATTAACCTATTTCGTGCCCTCAGCTACCTACAAATGGGTTTGGATGGTGATATTTCTGAAACCAAGCCCTGAAAGAGGTTGCGGAAAAAAATCTATCTATTCAATTTGTGAGAGCTTTCCAAAACTGAAAACAAGAACCTTCTACGATGTTTGGTTCCAGAGATATACGCATCCAAAGTGAAATCGTTTTTTTTAACCCTCCCTTTGGATGGATACATTTCCTCAACCAAGCCTTCCAAAGAGGTCCGGTTTTCAGATTATACAGTCCCAGTTCAAGGCAATCCTATGCCTGAAAGCCAAAGGCTTCTGCAGGATCTAGTTTCGAAGATATTTTTGTATCCAAAGTATCTAGTTGAACTGACGTTCAACCCAATCCTTTGGATGCGAATATCTCACGAAGGAACTTTTAATTAGGACTGCGGGTTTCAGTTCTTAATAAGAAATTAACAGACCTTTCCAGAAATGAAACAATTTAATTAAAAAGTGAGAAAAAAAATTTCAAGATTTTTTGAAAATTTTCATGACCCCCACCCAATGACTTTTTTCAGAAATTGACTTTTCAAAAATGTTTATGAAATAAATCGAGATATACATCAAAAGAAAGGTCTATTCAAACCCTATCCGAACCTGCAAACGTTTGGCTTCTACACGGTCTGGCTCCTTGGAAATTTGCATCCAAAGCAATTAACCTATTTCGTGCCCTCAGCTACCTACAAATGGGTTTGGATGGTGATATTTATGAAACCAAGCCCTGAAAGAGGTTGCGGAAAAAAAAATCTATCTATTTAATTTATGAGAGCTTTCCAAAACTGAAAACAAGAACCTTCTACGATGTGTGGTTCCAGAGATATACGCATCCAAAGTGAAATCGTTTTTTTTAACCCTCCCTTTGGATGGATACATTTCCTCAACCAAGCCTTCCAAAGAGGTCCGGTTTTCAGATTATACAGTCCCAGTTCAAGGCAATCCTATGCCTGAAAGCCAAAGGCTTCTGCAGGATCTAGTTTCGAAGATATTTTTGTATCCAAAGTATCTAGTTGAACTGACGTTCAACCCAATCCTTTGGATGCGAATATCTCACGAAGGAACTTTTAATTAGGACTGCGGGTTTCAGTTCTTAATAAGAAATTAACAGATCTTTCCAGAAATGAAACAATTTAATTAAAATGTGAGAAAAAAAATTTCAAGATTTTTTGAAAATTTTCATGACCCCCACCCTATGACTTTTTTCAGAAATCGACTTTTCAAAAATGTTTATGAAATAAATCGAGGTATACATCAAAAGAAAGGTCTATTCAAACCCTATCCGAACCTGCAAACGTTTGGCTTCTACACGGTCTGGCTCCTTGGAAATTTGCATCCAAAGCAATTAACCTATTTCGTGCCCTCAGCTACCTACAAATGGGTTTGGATGGTGATATTTCTGAAACCAAGCCCTGAAAGAGGTTGCGGAAAAAAAATCTATCTATTTAATTTGTGAGAGCTTTCCAAAACTGAAAACAAGAACCTTCTACGATGTTTGGTTCCAGAGATATACGCATCCAAAGTGAAATCGTTTTTTTTAACCCTCCCTTTGGATGGATACATTTCCTCAACCAAGCCTTCCAAAGAGGTCCGGTTTTCAGATTATACAGTCCCAGTTCAAGGCAATCCTATGCCTGAAAGCCAAAGGCTTCTGCAGGATCTAGTTTCGAAGATATTTTTGTATCCAAAGTATCTAGTTGAACTGACGTTCAACTCAATCCTTTGGATGCGAATATCTCACGAAGGAACTTTTAATTAGGACTGCGGGTTTCAGTTCTTAATAAGAAATTAACAGACCTTTCCAGAAATGAAACAATTTAATTAAATTGTGAGAAAAAAAATTTCAAGATTTTTTGAAAATTTTCATGACCCCCACCCTATGACTTTTTTCAGAAATTGACTTTTCAAAAATGTTTATGAAATAAATCGAGATATACATCAAAAGAAAGGTCTATTCAAACCCTATCCGAACCTGCAAACGTTTGGCTTCTACACGGTCTGGCTCCTTGGAAATTTGCATCCAAAGCAATTAACCTATTTCGTGCCCTCAGCTACCTACAAATGGGTTTGGATGGTGATATTTCTGAAACCAAGCCCTGAAAGAGGTTGCGGAAAAAAAATCTATCTATTCAATTTGTGAGAGCTTTCCAAAACTGAAAACAAGAACCTTCTACGATGTTTGGTTCCAGAGATATACGCATCCAAAGTGAAATCGTTTTTTTTAACCCTCCCTTTGGATGGATACATTTCCTCAACCAAACCTTCCAAAGAGGTCCGGTTTTCAGATTATACAGTCCCAGTTCAAGGCAATCCTATGCCTGAAAGCCAAAGGCTTCTGCAGGATCTAGTTTCGAAGATATTTGTATCCAAAGTATCTAGTTGAACTGACGTTCAACCCAATCCCTTGGATGCGAATATCTCACGAAGGAACTTTTAATTAGGACTGCGGGTTTCAGTTCCTAATAAGAAATTAACAAACCTTTCCAGAAATGAAACAATTTAATTAAAATGTGAGAAAAAAAATTTCAAGATTTTTTGAAAATTTTCATGACCCCCACCCTATGACTTTTTTCAGAAATTGACTTTTCAAAAATGTTTATGAAATAAATCGAGATATACATCAAAAGAAAGGTCTATTCAAACCCTATCCGAACCTGCAAACGTTTGGCTTCTACACGGTCTGGCTCCTTGGAAATTTGCATCCAAAGCAATTAACCTATTTCGTGCCCTCAGCTACCTACAAATGGGTTTGGATGGTGATATTTCTGAAACCAAGCCCTGAAAGAGGTTGCGGAAAAAAAATCTATCTATTTAATTTGTGAGAGCTTTCCAAAACTGAAAACAAGAACCTTCTACGATGTGTGGTTCCAGAGATATACGCATCCAAAGTGAAATCGTTTTTTTTAACCCTCCCTTTGGATGGATACATTTCCTCAACCAAGCCTTCCAAAGAGGTCCGGTTTTCAGATTATACAGTCCCAGTTCAAGGCATTCCTATGCCTGAAAGCCAAAGGCTTCTGCAGGATCTAGTTTCGAAGATATTTTTGTATCCAAAGTATCTAGTTGAACTGACGTTCAACCCAATCCTTTGGATGCGAATATCTCACGAAGGAACTTTTAACTAGGACTGCGGGTTTCAGTTCTTAATAAGAAATTAACAGACCTTTCCAGAAATGAAACAATTTAATTAAAATGTGAGAAAAAAAATTTCAAGATTTTTTGAAAATTTTCATGACCCCCACCCTATGACTTTTTTCAGAAATTGACTTTTCAAAAATGTTTATGAAATAAATCGAGGTATACATCAAAAGAAAGGTCTATTCAAACCCTATCCGAACCTGCAAACGTTTGGCTTCTACACGGTCTGGCTCCTTGGAAATTTGCATCCAAAGCAATTAACCTATTTCGTGCCCTCAGCTACCTACAAATGGGTTTGGATGGTGATATTTCTGAAACCAAGCCCTGAAAGAGGTTGCGGAAAAAAATCTATCTATTTAATTTGTGAGAGCTTTCCAAAACTGAAAACAAGAACCTTCTACGATGTTTGGTTCCAGAGATATACGCATCCAAAGTGAAATCGTTTTTTTTAACCCTCCCTTTGGATGGATACATTTCCTCAACCAAGCCTTCCAAAGAGGTCCGGTTTTCAGATTATACAGTCCCAGTTCAAGGCAATCCTATGCCTGAAAGCCAAAGGCTTCTGCAGGATCTAGTTTCGAAGATATTTTTGTATCCAAAGTATCTAGTTGAACTGACGTTCAACCCAATCCTTTGGATGCGAATATCACACGAAGGAACTTTTAATTAGGACTGCGGGTTTCAGTTCTTAATAAGAAATTAACAGACCTTTCCAGAAATGAAACAATTTAATTAAAATGTGAGAAAAAAAATTTCAAGATTTTTTGAAAATTTTCATGACCCCCACCCTATGACTTTTTTCAGAAATTGACTTTTCAAAAATGTTTATGAAATAAATCGAGATATACATCAAAAGAAAGGTCTATTCAAACCCTATCCGAACCTGCAAACGTTTGGCTTCTACACGGTCTGGCTCCTTGGAAATTTGCATCCAAAGCAATTAACCTATTTCGTGCCCTCAGCTACCTACAAATGGGTTTGGATGGTGATATTTCTGAAACCAAGCCCTGAAAGAGGTTGCGGAAAAAAAATCTATCTATTCAATTTGTGAGAGCTTTCCAAAACTGAAAACAAGAACCTTCTACGATGTTTGGTTCCAGAGATATACGCATCCAAAGTGAAATCGTTTTTTTTAACCCTCCCTTTGGATGGATACATTTCCTCAACCAAACCTTCCAAAGAGGTCCGGTTTTCAGATTATACAGTCCCAGTTCAAGGCAATCCTATGCCTGAAAGCCAAAGGCTTCTGCAGGATCTAGTTTCGAAGATATTTGTATCCAAAGTATCTAGTTGAACTGACGTTCAACCCAATCCCTTGGATGCGAATATCTCACGAAGGAACTTTTAATTAGGACTGCGGGTTTCAGTTCCTAATAAGAAATTAACAAACCTTTCCAGAAATGAAACAATTTAATTAAAATGTGAGAAAAAAAATTTCAAGATTTTTTGAAAATTTTCATGACCCCCACCCTATGACTTTTTTCAGAAATTGACTTTTCAAAAATGTTTATGAAATAAATCGAGATATACATCAAAAGAAAGGTCTATTCAAACCCTATCCGAACCTGCAAACGTTTGGCTTCTACACGGTCTGGCTCCTTGGAAATTTGCATCCAAAGCAATTAACCTATTTCGTGCCCTCAGCTACCTACAAATGGGTTTGGATGGTGATATTTCTGAAACCAAGCCCTGAAAGAGGTTGCGGAAAAAAAATCTATCTATTTAATTTGTGAGAGCTTTCCAAAACTGAAAACAAGAACCTTCTACGATGTGTGGTTCCAGAGATATACGCATCCAAAGTGAAATCGTTTTTTTTAACCCTCCCTTTGGATGGATACATTTCCTCAACCAAGCCTTCCAAAGAGGTCCGGTTTTCAGATTATACAGTCCCAGTTCAAGGCATTCCTATGCCTGAAAGCCAAAGGCTTCTGCAGGATCTAGTTTCGAAGATATTTTTGTATCCAAAGTATCTAGTTGAACTGACGTTCAACCCAATCCTTTGGATGCGAATATCTCACGAAGGAACTTTTAACTAGGACTGCGGGTTTCAGTTCTTAATAAGAAATTAACAGACCTTTCCAGAAATGAAACAATTTAATTAAAATGTGAGAAAAAAAATTTCAAGATTTTTTGAAAATTTTCATGACCCCCACCCTATGACTTTTTTCAGAAATTGACTTTTCAAAAATGTTTATGAAATAAATCGAGGTATACATCAAAAGAAAGGTCTATTCAAACCCTATCCGAACCTGCAAACGTTTGGCTTCTACACGGTCTGGCTCCTTGGAAATTTGCATCCAAAGCAATTAACCTATTTCGTGCCCTCAGCTACCTACAAATGGGTTTGGATGGTGATATTTCTGAAACCAAGCCCTGAAAGAGGTTGCGGAAAAAAATCTATCTATTTAATTTGTGAGAGCTTTCCAAAACTGAAAACAAGAACCTTCTACGATGTTTGGTTCCAGAGATATACGCATCCAAAGTGAAATCGTTTTTTTAACCCTCCCTTTGGATGGATACATTTCCTCAACCAAGCCTTCCAAAGAGGTCCGGTTTTCAGATTATACAGTCCCAGTTCAAGGCAATCCTATGCCTGAAAGCCAAAGGCTTCTGAAGGATCTAGTTTCGAAGATATTTGTATCCAAAGTATCTAGTTGAACTGACGTTCAACCCAATCCTTTGGATGCGAATATCTCACGAAGGAACTTTTAATTAGGACTGCGGGTTTCAGTTCTTAATAAGAAATTAACAGACCTTTCCAGAAATGAAACAATTTAATTAAATTGTGAGAAAAAAAATTTCAAGATTTTTTGAAAATTTTCATGACCCCCACCCTATGACATTTTTCAGAAATTGACTTTTCAAAAATGTTTATGAAATAAATCGAGATATACATCAAAAGAAAGGTCTATTCAAACCCTATCCGAACCTGCAAACGTTTGGCTTCTACACGGTCTGGCTCCTTGGAAATTTGCATCCAAAGCAATTAACCTATTTCGTGCCCTCAACTACCTACAAATGGGTTTGGATGGTGATATTTCTGAAACCAAGCCCTGAAAGAGGTTGCGGAAAAAAAATCTATCTATTTAATTTGTGAGAGCTTTCCAAAACTGAAAACAAGAACCTTCTACGATGTTTGGTTCCAGAGTGAAATCGTTTTTTTTAACCCTCCCTTTGGATGGATACATTTCCTCAACCAAGCCTTCCAAAGAGGTCCGGTTTTCAGATTATACAGTCCCAGTTCAAGGCAATCCTATGCCTGAAAGCCAAAGGCTTCTGCAGGATCTAGTTTCGAAGATATTTGTATCCAAAGTATCTAGTTGAACTGACGTTCAACCCAATCCTTTGGATGCGAATATCTCACGAAGGAACTTTTAATTAGGACTGCGGGTTTCAGTTCTTAATAAGAAATTAACAGACCTTTCCAGAAATGAAACAATTTAATTAAATTGTGAGAAAAAAAATTTCAAGATTTTTTGAAAATTTTCATGACCCCCACCCTATGACTTTTTTCAGAAATTGACTTTTCAAAAATGATTATGAAATAAATCAAGATATACATCAAAAGAAAGGTCTATTCAAACCCTATCCAAACCTGCAAACGTTTGGCTTCTACACGGTCTGGCTCCTTGGAAATTTGCATCCAAAGCAATTAACCTATTTCGTGCCCTCAGCTACCTACAAATGGGTTTGGATGGTGATATTTCTGAAACCAAGCCCTGAAAGAGGTTGCGGAAAAAAAATCTATCTATTTAATTTGTGAGAACTTTCCAAAACTGAAAACAAGAACCTTCTACGATGTTTGGTTCCAGAGATATACGCATCCAAAGTGAAATCGTTTTTTTAACCCTCCCTTTGGATGGATACATTTCCTCAACCAAGCCTTCCAAAGAGGTCCGGTTTTCAGATTATACAGTCCCAGTTCAAGGCATTCCTATGCCTGAAAGCCAAAGGCTTCTGCAGGATCTAGTTTCGAAGATATTTTTGTATCCAAAGTATCTAGTTGAACTGACGTTCAACCCAATCCTTTGGATGCGAATATCTCACGAAGGAACTTTTAACTAGGACTGCGGGTTTCAGTTCTTAATAAGAAATTAACAGACCTTTCCAGAAATGAAACAATTTAATTAAAATGTGAGAAAAAAAATTTCAAGATTTTTTGAAAATTTTCATGACCCCCACCCTATGACTTTTTTCAGAAATTGACTTTTCAAAAATGTTTATGAAATAAATCGAGGTATACATCAAAAGAAAGGTCTATTCAAACCCTATCCGAACCTGCAAACGTTTGGCTTCTACACGGTCTGGCTCCTTGGAAATTTGCATCCAAAGCAATTAACCTATTTCGTGCCCTCAGCTACCTACAAATGGGTTTGGATGGTGATATTTCTGAAACCAAGCCCTGAAAGAGGTTGCGGAAAAAAATCTATCTATTTAATTTGTGAGAGCTTTCCAAAACTGAAAACAAGAACCTTCTACGATGTTTGGTTCCAGAGATATACGCATCCAAAGTGAAATCGTTTTTTTTAACCCTCCCTTTGGATGGATACATTTCCTCAACCAAGCCTTCCAAAGAGGTCCGGTTTTCAGATTATACAGTCCCAGTTCAAGGCAATCCTATGCCTGAAAGCCAAAGGCTTCTGCAGGATCTAGTTTCGAAGATATTTTTGTATCCAAAGTATCTAGTTGAACTGACGTTCAACCCAATCCTTTGGATGCGAATATCACACGAAGGAACTTTTAATTAGGACTGCGGGTTTCAGTTCTTAATAAGAAATTAACAGACCTTTCCAGAAATGAAACAATTTAATTAAAATGTGAGAAAAAAAATTTCAAGATTTTTTGAAAATTTTCATGACCCCCACCCTATGACTTTTTTCAGAAATTGACTTTTCAAAAATGTTTATGAAATAAATCGAGATATACATCAAAAGAAAGGTCTATTCAAACCCTATCCGAACCTGCAAACGTTTGGCTTCTACACGGTCTGGCTCCTTGGAAATTTGCATCCAAAGCAATTAACCTATTTCGTGCCCTCAGCTACCTACAAATGGGTTTGGATGGTGATATTTCTGAAACCAAGCCCTGAAAGAGGTTGCGGAAAAAAAATCTATCTATTCAATTTGTGAGAGCTTTCCAAAACTGAAAACAAGAACCTTCTACGATGTTTGGTTCCAGAGATATACGCATCCAAAGTGAAATCGTTTTTTTTAACCCTCCCTTTGGATGGATACATTTCCTCAACCAAACCTTCCAAAGAGGTCCGGTTTTCAGATTATACAGTCCCAGTTCAAGGCAATCCTATGCCTGAAAGCCAAAGGCTTCTGCAGGATCTAGTTTCGAAGATATTTGTATCCAAAGTATCTAGTTGAACTGACGTTCAACCCAATCCCTTGGATGCGAATATCTCACGAAGGAACTTTTAATTAGGACTGCGGGTTTCAGTTCCTAATAAGAAATTAACAAACCTTTCCAGAAATGAAACAATTTAATTAAAATGTGAGAAAAAAAATTTCAAGATTTTTTGAAAATTTTCATGACCCCCACCCTATGACTTTTTTCAGAAATTGACTTTTCAAAAATGTTTATGAAATAAATCGAGATATACATCAAAAGAAAGGTCTATTCAAACCCTATCCGAACCTGCAAACGTTTGGCTTCTACACGGTCTGGCTCCTTGGAAATTTGCATCCAAAGCAATTAACCTATTTCGTGCCCTCAGCTACCTACAAATGGGTTTGGATGGTGATATTTCTGAAACCAAGCCCTGAAAGAGGTTGCGGAAAAAAAATCTATCTATTTAATTTGTGAGAGCTTTCCAAAACTGAAAACAAGAACCTTCTACGATGTGTGGTTCCAGAGATATACGCATCCAAAGTGAAATCGTTTTTTTTAACCCTCCCTTTGGATGGATACATTTCCTCAACCAAGCCTTCCAAAGAGGTCCGGTTTTCAGATTATACAGTCCCAGTTCAAGGCATTCCTATGCCTGAAAGCCAAAGGCTTCTGCAGGATCTAGTTTCGAAGATATTTTTGTATCCAAAGTATCTAGTTGAACTGACGTTCAACCCAATCCTTTGGATGCGAATATCTCACGAAGGAACTTTTAACTAGGACTGCGGGTTTCAGTTCTTAATAAGAAATTAACAGACCTTTCCAGAAATGAAACAATTTAATTAAAATGTGAGAAAAAAAATTTCAAGATTTTTTGAAAATTTTCATGACCCCCACCCTATGACTTTTTTCAGAAATTGACTTTTCAAAAATGTTTATGAAATAAATCGAGGTATACATCAAAAGAAAGGTCTATTCAAACCCTATCCGAACCTGCAAACGTTTGGCTTCTACACGGTCTGGCTCCTTGGAAATTTGCATCCAAAGCAATTAACCTATTTCGTGCCCTCAGCTACCTACAAATGGGTTTGGATGGTGATATTTCTGAAACCAAGCCCTGAAAGAGGTTGCGGAAAAAAATCTATCTATTTAATTTGTGAGAGCTTTCCAAAACTGAAAACAAGAACCTTCTACGATGTTTGGTTCCAGAGATATACGCATCCAAAGTGAAATCGTTTTTTTAACCCTCCCTTTGGATGGATACATTTCCTCAACCAAGCCTTCCAAAGAGGTCCGGTTTTCAGATTATACAGTCCCAGTTCAAGGCAATCCTATGCCTGAAAGCCAAAGGCTTCTGAAGGATCTAGTTTCGAAGATATTTGTATCCAAAGTATCTAGTTGAACTGACGTTCAACCCAATCCTTTGGATGCGAATATCTCACGAAGGAACTTTTAATTAGGACTGCGGGTTTCAGTTCTTAATAAGAAATTAACAGACCTTTCCAGAAATGAAACAATTTAATTAAATTGTGAGAAAAAAAATTTCAAGATTTTTTGAAAATTTTCATGACCCCCACCCTATGACATTTTTCAGAAATTGACTTTTCAAAAATGTTTATGAAATAAATCGAGATATACATCAAAAGAAAGGTCTATTCAAACCCTATCCGAACCTGCAAACGTTTGGCTTCTACACGGTCTGGCTCCTTGGAAATTTGCATCCAAAGCAATTAACCTATTTCGTGCCCTCAACTACCTACAAATGGGTTTGGATGGTGATATTTCTGAAACCAAGCCCTGAAAGAGGTTGCGGAAAAAAAATCTATCTATTTAATTTGTGAGAGCTTTCCAAAACTGAAAACAAGAACCTTCTACGATGTTTGGTTCCAGAGTGAAATCGTTTTTTTTAACCCTCCCTTTGGATGGATACATTTCCTCAACCAAGCCTTCCAAAGAGGTCCGGTTTTCAGATTATACAGTCCCAGTTCAAGGCAATCCTATGCCTGAAAGCCAAAGGCTTCTGCAGGATCTAGTTTCGAAGATATTTGTATCCAAAGTATCTAGTTGAACTGACGTTCAACCCAATCCTTTGGATGCGAATATCTCACGAAGGAACTTTTAATTAGGACTGCGGGTTTCAGTTCTTAATAAGAAATTAACAGACCTTTCCAGAAATGAAACAATTTAATTAAATTGTGAGAAAAAAAATTTCAAGATTTTTTGAAAATTTTCATGACCCCCACCCTATGACTTTTTTCAGAAATTGACTTTTCAAAAATGATTATGAAATAAATCAAGATATACATCAAAAGAAAGGTCTATTCAAACCCTATCCAAACCTGCAAACGTTTGGCTTCTACACGGTCTGGCTCCTTGGAAATTTGCATCCAAAGCAATTAACCTATTTCGTGCCCTCAGCTACCTACAAATGGGTTTGGATGGTGATATTTCTGAAACCAAGCCCTGAAAGAGGTTGCGGAAAAAAAATCTATCTATTTAATTTGTGAGAACTTTCCAAAACTGAAAACAAGAACCTTCTACGATGTTTGGTTCCAGAGATATACGCATCCAAAGTGAAATCGTTTTTTTTAACCCTCCCTTTGGATGGATACATTTCCTCAACCAAGCCTTCCAAAGAGGTCCGGTTTTCAGATTATACAGTCCCAGTTCAAGGCAATCCTATGCCTGAAAGCCAAAGGCTTCTGCAGGATCTAGTTTCGAAGATATTTTTGTATCCAAAGTATCTAGTTGAACTGACGTTCAACCCAATCCTTTGGATGCGAATATCTCACGAAGGAACTTTTAATTAGGACTGCGGGTTTCAGTTCTTAATAAGAAATTAACAGACCTTTCCAGAAATGAAACAATTTAATTAAATTGTGAGAAAAAAAATTTCAAGATTTTTTGAAAATTTTCATGACCCCCACCCTATGACTTTTTTCAGAAATTGACTTTTCAAAAATGTTTATGAAATAAATCGAGATATACATCAAAAGAAAGGTCTATTCAAACCCTATCCGAACCTGCAAACGTTTGGCTTCTACACGGTCTGGCTCCTTGGAAATTAGCATCCAAAGCAATTAACCTATTTCGTGCCCTCAGCTACCTACAAATGGGTTTGGATGGTGATATTTCTGAAACCAAGCCCTGAAAGAGGTTGCGGAAAAAAAATCTATCTATTTAATTTGTGAGAGCTTTCCAAAACTGAAAACAAGAACCTTCTACGATGTTTGGTTCCAGAGATATACGCATCCAAAGTGAAATCGTTTTTTTTAACCCTCCCTTTGGATGGATACATTTCCTCAACCAAACCTTCCAAAGAGGTCCGGTTTTCAGATTATACAGTCCCAGTTCAAGGCAATCCTATGCCTGAAAGCCAAAGGCTTCTGCAGGATCTAGTTTCGAAGATATTTGTATCCAAAGTATCTAGTTGAACTGACGTTCAACCCAATCCCTTGGATGCGAATATCTCACGAAGGAACTTTTAATTAGGACTGCGGGTTTCAGTTCCTAATAAGAAATTAACAGACCTTTCCAGAAATGAAACAATTTAATTAAAATGTGAGAAAAAAAATTTCAAGATTTTTTGAAAATTTTCATGACCCCCACCCTATGACTTTTTTCAGAAATTGACTTTTCAAAAATGTTTATGAAATAAATCGAGATATACATCAAAAGAAAGGTCTATTCAAACCCTATCCGAACCTGCAAACGTTTGGCTTCTACACGGTCTGGCTCCTTGGAAATTTGCATCCAAAGCAATTAACCTATTTCGTGCCCTCAGCTACCTACAAATGGGTTTGGATGGTGATATTTCTGAAACCAAGCCCTGAAAGAGGTTGCGGAAAAAAAATCTATCTATTCAATTTGTGAGAGCTTTCCAAAACTGAAAACAAGAACCTTCTACGATGTTTGGTTCCAGAGATATACGCATCCAAAGTGAAATCGTTTTTTTTAACCCTCCCTTTGGATGGATACATTTCCTCAACCAAGCCTTCCAAAGAGGTCCGGTTTTCAGATTATACAGTCCCAGTTCAAGGCAATCCTATGCCTGAAAGCCAAAGGCTTCTGCAGGATCTAGTTTCGAAGATATTTTTGTATCCAAAGTATCTAGTTGAACTGACGTTCAACCCAATCCTTTGGATGCGAATATCACACGAAGGAACTTTTAATTAGGACTGCGGGTTTCAGTTCTTAATAAGAAATTAACAGACCTTTCCAGAAATGAAACAATTTAATTAAAATGTGAGAAAAAAAAATTTCAAGATTTTTTGAAAATTTTCATGACCCCCACCCTATGACTTTTTTCAGAAATTGACTTTTCAAAAATGTTTATGAAATAAATCGAGATATACATCAAAAGAAAGGTCTATTCAAACCCTATCCGAACCTGCAAACGTTTGGCTTCTACACGGTCTGGCTCCTTGGAAATTTGCATCCAAAGCAATTAACCTATTTCGTGCCCTCAGCTACCTACAAATGGGTTTGGATGGTGATATTTCTGAAACCAAGCCCTGAAAGAGGTTGCGGAAAAAAAATCTATCTATTCAATTTGTGAGAGCTTTCCAAAACTGAAAACAAGAACCTTCTACGATGTTTGGTTCCAGAGATATACGCATCCAAAGTGAAATCGTTTTTTTTAACCCTCCCTTTGGATGGATACATTTCCTCAACCAAACCTTCCAAAGAGGTCCGGTTTTCAGATTATACAGTCCCAGTTCAAGGCAATCCTATGCCTGAAAGCCAAAGGCTTCTGCAGGATCTAGTTTCGAAGATATTTGTATCCAAAGTATCTAGTTGAACTGACGTTCAACCCAATCCCTTGGATGCGAATATCTCACGAAGGAACTTTTAATTAGGACTGCGGGTTTCAGTTCCTAATAAGAAATTAACAGACCTTTCCAGAAATGAAACAATTTAATTAAAATGTGAGAAAAAAAATTTCAAGATTTTTTGAAAATTTTCATGACCCCCACCCTATGACTTTTTTCAGAAATTGACTTTTCAAAAATGATTATGAAATAAATCAAGATATACATCAAAAGAAAGGGCTATTCAAACCCTATCCGAACCTGCAAACGTTTGGCTTCTACACGGTCTGGCTCCTTGGAAATTTGCATCCAAAGCAATTAACCTATTTCGTGCCCTCAGCTACCTACAAATGCGTTTGGATGGTGATAATTCTGAAACCAAGCCCTGAAAGAGGTTGCGGAAAAAAAATCTATCTATTTAATTTGTGAGAGCTTTCCAAAACTGAAAACAAGAATCTTCTACGATGTTTGGTTCCAGAGATATACGCATCCAAAGTGAAATCGTTTTTTTAACCCTCCCTTTGGATGGATACATTTCCTCAACCAAGCCTTCCAAAGAGGTCCGGTTTTCAGATTATACAGTCCCAGTTCAAGGCAATCCTATGCCTGAAAGCCAAAGGCTTCTGAAGGATCTAGTTTCGAAGATATTTGTATCCAAAGTATCTAGTTGAACTGACGTTCAACCCAATCCTTTGGATGCGAATATCTCACGAAGGAACTTTTAATTAGGACTGCGGGTTTCAGTTCTTAATAAGAAATTAACAGACCTTTCCAGAAATGAAACAATTTAATTAAATTGTGAGAAAAAAAATTTCAAGATTTTTTGAAAATTTTCATGACCCCCACCCTATGACATTTTTCAGAAATTGACTTTTCAAAAATGTTTATGAAATAAATCGAGATATACATCAAAAGAAAGGTCTATTCAAACCCTATCCGAACCTGCAAACGTTTGGCTTCTACACGGTCTGGCTCCTTGGAAATTTGCATCCAAAGCAATTAACCTATTTCGTGCCCTCAGCTACCTACAAATGGGTTTGGAAGGTGATATTTCTGAAACCAAGCCCTGAAAGAGGTTGCGGAAAAAAATCTATCTATTTAATTTGTGAGAGCTTTCCAAAACTGAAAACAAGAACCTTCTACGATGTTTGGTTCCAGAGATATACGCATCCAAAGTGAAATCGTTTTTTTTAACCCTCCCTTTGGATGGATACATTTCCTCAACCAAGCCTTCTAAAGAGGTCCGGTTTTCAGATTATACAGTCCCAGTTCAAGGCTATGCCTGAAAGCCAAAGGCTTCTGCAGGATCTAGTTTCGAAGATTTTTTTGTATCCAAAGTATCTAGTTGAACTGACGTTCAACCCAATCCTTTGGATGCGAATATCTCACGAAGGAACTTTAATTAGGACTGCGGGTTTCAGTTCTTAATAAGAAATTAACAGACCTTTCCAGAAATGAAACAATTTAATTAAATTGTGAGAAAAAAAATTTCAAGATTTTTGAAAATTTTCATGACCCCCACCCTATGACTTTTTTCAGAAATTGACTTTTCAAAATGTTTATGAAATAAATCGAGATATACATCAAAAGAAAGGTCTATTCAAACCCTATCCGAACCTGCAAACGTTTGGCTTCTACACGGTCTGGCTCCTTGGAAATTTGCATCCAAAGCAATTAACCTATTTCGTGCCCTCAGCTACCTACAAATGGGTTTGGATGGTGATATTTCTGAAACCAAGCCCCTGAAAGAGGTTGCGGAAAAAAAATCTATCTATTCAATTTGTGAGAGCTTTCCAAAACTGAAACAAGAACCTTCTACGATGTTTGGTTCCAGAGATATACGCATCCAAAGTGAAATCGTTTTTTTTAACCCTCCCTTTGGATGGATACATTTCCTCAACCAAGCCTTCCAAAAGAGGTCCGTTTTCAGATTATACAGTCCCAGTTCAAGGCAATCCTATGCCTGAAAGCCAAAGGCTTCTGCAGGATCTAGTTTCGAAGATATTTTTGTATCCAAAGTATCTAGGTTGAACTGACGTTCAACCCAATCCTTTGGATGCGAATATCACACGAAGGAACTTTTAATTAGGACTGCGGGTTTCAGTTCTTAATAAGAAATTAACAGACCTTTCCAGAAATGAAACAATTTAATTAAAATGTGAGAAAAAAAATTTCAAGATTTTTTGAAAATTTTCATGACCCCCACCCTATGACTTTTTTCAGAAATTGACTTTTCAAAAATGTTTATGAAATAAATCGAGATATACATCAAAAGAAAGGTCTATTCAAACCCTATCCGAACCTGCAAACGTTTGGCTTCTACACGGTCTGGCTCCTTGGAAATTTGCATCCAAAGCAATTAACCTATTTCGTGCCCTCAGCTACCTACAAATGGGTTTGGATGGTGATATTTCTGAAACCAAGCCCTGAAAGAGGTTGCGGAAAAAAAATCTATCTATTCAATTTGTGAGAGCTTTCCAAAACTGAAAACAAGAACCTTCTACGATGTTTGGTTCCAGAGATATACGCATCCAAAGTGAAATCGTTTTTTTTAACCCTCCCTTTGGATGGATACATTTCCTCAACCAAACCTTCCAAAGAGGTCCGGTTTTCAGATTATACAGTCCCAGTTCAAGGCAATCCTATGCCTGAAAGCCAAAGGCTTCTGCAGGATCTAGTTTCGAAGATATTTGTATCCAAAGTATCTAGTTGAACTGACGTTCAACCCAATCCCTTGGATGCGAATATCTCACGAAGGAACTTTTAATTAGGACTGCGGGTTTCAGTTCCTAATAAGAAATTAACAGACCTTTCCAGAAATGAAACAATTTAATTAAAATGTGAGAAAAAAAATTTCAAGATTTTTTGAAAATTTTCATGACCCCCACCCTATGACTTTTTTCAGAAATTGACTTTTCAAAAATGATTATGAAATAAATCAAGATATACATCAAAAGAAAGGGCTATTCAAACCCTATCCGAACCTGCAAACGTTTGGCTTCTACACGGTCTGGCTCCTTGGAAATTTGCATCCAAAGCAATTAACCTATTTCGTGCCCTCAGCTACCTACAAATGCGTTTGGATGGTGATAATTCTGAAACCAAGCCCTGAAAGAGGTTGCGGAAAAAAAATCTATCTATTTAATTTGTGAGAGCTTTCCAAAACTGAAAACAAGAATCTTCTACGATGTTTGGTTCCAGAGATATACGCATCCAAAGTGAAATCGTTTTTTTAACCCTCCCTTTGGATGGATACATTTCCTCAACCAAGCCTTCCAAAGAGGTCCGGTTTTCAGATTATACAGTCCCAGTTCAAGGCAATCCTATGCCTGAAAGCCAAAGGCTTCTGAAGGATCTAGTTTCGAAGATATTTGTATCCAAAGTATCTAGTTGAACTGACGTTCAACCCAATCCTTTGGATGCGAATATCTCACGAAGGAACTTTTAATTAGGACTGCGGGTTTCAGTTCTTAATAAGAAATTAACAGACCTTTCCAGAAATGAAACAATTTAATTAAATTGTGAGAAAAAAAATTTCAAGATTTTTTGAAAATTTTCATGACCCCCACCCTATGACATTTTTCAGAAATTGACTTTTCAAAAATGTTTATGAAATAAATCGAGATATACATCAAAAGAAAGGTCTATTCAAACCCTATCCGAACCTGCAAACGTTTGGCTTCTACACGGTCTGGCTCCTTGGAAATTTGCATCCAAAGCAATTAACCTATTTCGTGCCCTCAGCTACCTACAAATGGGTTTGGAAGGTGATATTTCTGAAACCAAGCCCTGAAAGAGGTTGCGGAAAAAAAATCTATCTATTTAATTTGTGAGAGCTTTCCAAAACTGAAAACAAGAACCTTCTACGATGTTTGGTTCCAGAGATATACGCATCCAAAGTGAAATCGTTTTTTTTAACCCTCCCTTTGGATGGATACATTTCCTCAACCAAGCCTTCTAAAGAGGTCCGGTTTTCAGATTATACAGTCCCAGTTCAAGGCTATGCCTGAAAGCCAAAGGCTTCTGCAGGATCTAGTTTCGAAGATATTTTTGTATCCAAAGTATCTAGTTGAACTGACGTTCAACCCAATCCTTTGGATGCGAATATCTCACGAAGGAACTTTTAATTAGGACTGCGGGTTTCAGTTCTTAATAAGAAATTAACAGACCTTTCCAGAAATGAAACAATTTAATTAAATTGTGAGAAAAAAAATTTCAAGATTTTTTGAAAATTTTCATGACCCCCACCCTATGACTTTTTTCAGAAATTGACTTTTCAAAAATGTTTATGAAATAAATCGAGATATACATCAAAAGAAAGGTCTATTCAAACCCTATCCGAACCTGCAAACGTTTGGCTTCTACACGGTCTGGCTCCTTGGAAATTTGCATCCAAAGCAATTAACCTATTTCGTGCCCTCAGCTACCTACAAATGGGTTTGGATGGTGATAATTCTGAAACCAAGCCCTGAAAGAGGTTGCGGAAAAAAAATCTATCTATTCAATTTGTGAGAGCTTTCCAAAACTGAAAACAAGAACCTTCTACGATGTTTGGTTCCAGAGATATACGCATCCAAAGTGAAATCGTTTTTTTTAACCCTCCCTTTGGATGGATACATTTCCTCAACCAAACCTTCCAAAGAGGTCCGGTTTTCAGATTATACAGTCCCAGTTCAAGGCAATCCTATGCCTGAAAGCCAAAGGCTTCTGCAGGATCTAGTTTCGAAGATATTTGTATCCAAAGTATCTAGTTGAACTGACGTTCAACCCAATCCCTTGGATGCGAATATCTCACGAAGGAACTTTTAATTAGGACTGCGGGTTTCAGTTCCTAATAAGAAATTAACAGACCTTTCCAGAAATGAAACAATTTAATTAAAATGTGAGAAAAAAAATTTCAAGATTTTTTGAAAATTTTCATGACCCCCACCCTATGACTTTTTTCAGAAATTGACTTTTCAAAAATGTTTATGAAATAAATCGAGATATACATCAAAAGAAAGGTCTATTCAAACCCTATCCGAACCTGCAAACGTTTGGCTTCTACACGGTCTGGCTCCTTGGAAATTTGCATCCAAAGCAATTAACCTATTTCGTGCCCTCAGCTACCTACAAATGGGTTTGGAAGGTGATATTTCTGAAACCAAGCCCTGAAAGAGGTTGCGGAAAAAAAATCTATCTATTTAATTTGTGAGAGCTTTCCAAAACTGAAAACAAGAACCTTCTACGATGTTTGGTTCCAGAGATATACGCATCCAAAGTGAAATCGTTTTTTTTAACCCTCCCTTTGGATGGATACATTTCCTCAACCAAGCCTTCTAAAGAGGTCCGGTTTTCAGATTATACAGTCCCAGTTCAAGGCTATGCCTGAAAGCCAAAGGCTTCTGCAGGATCTAGTTTCGAAGATATTTTTGTATCCAAAGTATCTAGTTGAACTGACGTTCAACCCAATCCTTTGGATGCGAATATCTCACGAAGGAACTTTTAATTAGGACTGCGGGTTTCAGTTCTTAATAAGAAATTAACAGACCTTTCCAGAAATGAAACAATTTAATTAAATTGTGAGAAAAAAAATTTCAAGATTTTTTGAAAATTTTCATGACCCCCACCCTATGACTTTTTTCAGAAATTGACTTTTCAAAAATGTTTATGAAATAAATCGAGATATACATCAAAAGAAAGGTCTATTCAAACCCTATCCGAACCTGCAAACGTTTGGCTTCTACACGGTCTGGCTCCTTGGAAATTTGCATCCAAAGCAATTAACCTATTTCGTGCCCTCAGCTACCTACAAATGGGTTTGGATGGTGATAATTCTGAAACCAAGCCCTGAAAGAGGTTGCGGAAAAAAAATCTATCTATTCAATTTGTGAGAGCTTTCCAAAACTGAAAACAAGAACCTTCTACGATGTTTGGTTCCAGAGATATACGCATCCAAAGTGAAATCGTTTTTTTTAACCCTCCCTTTGGATGGATACATTTCCTCAACCAAACCTTCCAAAGAGGTCCGGTTTTCAGATTATACAGTCCCAGTTCAAGGCAATCCTATGCCTGAAAGCCAAAGGCTTCTGCAGGATCTAGTTTCGAAGATATTTGTATCCAAAGTATCTAGTTGAACTGACGTTCAACCCAATCCCTTGGATGCGAATATCTCACGAAGGAACTTTTAATTAGGACTGCGGGTTTCAGTTCCTAATAAGAAATTAACAGACCTTTCCAGAAATGAAACAATTTAATTAAAATGTGAGAAAAAAAATTTCAAGATTTTTTGAAAATTTTCATGACCCCCACCCTATGACTTTTTTCAGAAATTGACTTTTCAAAAATGTTTATGAAATAAATCGAGATATACATCAAAAGAAAGGTCTATTCAAACCCTATCCGAACCTGCAAACGTTTGGCTTCTACACGGTCTGGCTCCTTGGAAATTTGCATCCAAAGCAATTAACCTATTTCGTGCCCTCAGCTACCTACAAATGGGTTTGGATGGTGATATTTCTGAAACCAAGCCCTGAAAGAGGTTGCGGAAAAAAAATCTATCTATTTAATTTGTGAGAGCTTTCCAAAACTGAAAACAAGAACCTTCTACGATGTGTGGTTCCAGAGATATACGCATCCAAAGTGAAATCGTTTTTTTTAACCCTCCCTTTGGATGGATACATTTCCTCAACCAAGCCTTCCAAAGAGGTCCGGTTTTCAGATTATACAGTCCCAGTTCAAGGCATTCCTATGCCTGAAAGCCAAAGGCTTCTGCAGGATCTAGTTTCGAAGATATTTTTGTATCCAAAGTATCTAGTTGAACTGACGTTCAACCCAATCCTTTGGATGCGAATATCTCACGAAGGAACTTTTAATTAGGACTGCGGGTTTCAGTTCTTAATAAGAAATTAACAGACCTTTCCAGAAATGAAACAATTTAATTAAAATGTGAGAAAAAAAATTTCAAGATTTTTTGAAAATTTTCATGACCCCCACCCTATGGCTTTTTTCAGAAATTGACTTTTCAAAAATGTTTATGAAATAAATCGAGGTATACATCAAAAGAAAGGTCTATTCAAACCCTATCCGAACCTGCAAACGTTTGGCTTCTACACGGTCTGGCTCCTTGGAAATTTGCATCCAAAGCAATTAACCTATTTCGTGCCCTCAGCTACCTACAAATGGGTTTGGATGGTGATAATTCTGAAACCAAGCCCTGAAAGAGGTTGCGGAAAAAAAATCTATCTATTCAATTTGTGAGAGCTTTCCAAAACTGAAAACAAGAACCTTCTACGATGTTTGGTTCCAGAGATATACGCATCCAAAGTGAAATCGTTTTTTTTAACCCTCCCTTTGGATGGATACATTTCCTCAACCAAACCTTCCAAAGAGGTCCGGTTTTCAGATTATACAGTCCCAGTTCAAGGCAATCCTATGCCTGAAAGCCAAAGGCTTCTGCAGGATCTAGTTTCGAAGATATTTGTATCCAAAGTATCTAGTTGAACTGACGTTCAACCCAATCCCTTGGATGCGAATATCTCACGAAGGAACTTTTAATTAGGACTGCGGGTTTCAGTTCCTAATAAGAAATTAACAGACCTTTCCAGAAATGAAACAATTTAATTAAAATGTGAGAAAAAAAATTTCAAGATTTTTTGAAAATTTTCATGACCCCCACCCTATGACTTTTTTCAGAAATTGACTTTTCAAAAATGTTTATGAAATAAATCGAGATATACATCAAAAGAAAGGTCTATTCAAACCCTATCCGAACCTGCAAACGTTTGGCTTCTACACGGTCTGGCTCCTTGGAAATTTGCATCCAAAGCAATTAACCTATTTCGTGCCCTCAGCTACCTACAAATGGGTTTGGATGGTGATATTTCTGAAACCAAGCCCTGAAAGAGGTTGCGGAAAAAAAATCTATCTATTTAATTTGTGAGAGCTTTCCAAAACTGAAAACAAGAACCTTCTACGATGTGTGGTTCCAGAGATATACGCATCCAAAGTGAAATCGTTTTTTTTAACCCTCCCTTTGGATGGATACATTTCCTCAACCAAGCCTTCCAAAGAGGTCCGGTTTTCAGATTATACAGTCCCAGTTCAAGGCATTCCTATGCCTGAAAGCCAAAGGCTTCTGCAGGATCTAGTTTCGAAGATATTTTTGTATCCAAAGTATCTAGTTGAACTGACGTTCAACCCAATCCTTTGGATGCGAATATCTCACGAAGGAACTTTTAATTAGGACTGCGGGTTTCAGTTCTTAATAAGAAATTAACAGACCTTTCCAGAAATGAAACAATTTAATTAAAATGTGAGAAAAAAAATTTCAAGATTTTTTGAAAATTTTCATGACCCCCACCCTATGACTTTTTTCAGAAATTGACTTTTCAAAAATGTTTATGAAATAAATCGAGGTATACATCAAAAGAAAGGTCTATTCAAACCCTATCCGAACCTGCAAACGTTTGGCTTCTACACGGTCTGGCTCCTTGGAAATTTGCATCCAAAGCAATTAACCTATTTCGTGCCCTCAGCTACCTACAAATGGGTTTGGATGGTGATAATTCTGAAACCAAGCCCTGAAAGAGGTTGCGGAAAAAAAATCTATCTATTCAATTTGTGAGAGCTTTCCAAAACTGAAAACAAGAACCTTCTACGATGTTTGGTTCCAGAGATATACGCATCCAAAGTGAAATCGTTTTTTTTAACCCTCCCTTTGGATGGATACATTTCCTCAACCAAACCTTCCAAAGAGGTCCGGTTTTCAGATTATACAGTCCCAGTTCAAGGCAATCCTATGCCTGAAAGCCAAAGGCTTCTGCAGGATCTAGTTTCGAAGATATTTGTATCCAAAGTATCTAGTTGAACTGACGTTCAACCCAATCCCTTGGATGCGAATATCTCACGAAGGAACTTTTAATTAGGACTGCGGGTTTCAGTTCCTAATAAGAAATTAACAGACCTTTCCAGAAATGAAACAATTTAATTAAAATGTGAGAAAAAAAATTTCAAGATTTTTTGAAAATTTTCATGACCCCCACCCTATGACTTTTTTCAGAAATTGACTTTTCAAAAATGTTTATGAAATAAATCGAGATATACATCAAAAGAAAGGTCTATTCAAACCCTATCCGAACCTGCAAACGTTTGGCTTCTACACGGTCTGGCTCCTTGGAAATTTGCATCCAAAGCAATTAACCTATTTCGTGCCCTCAGCTACCTACAAATGGGTTTGGATGGTGATAATTCTGAAACCAAGCCCTGAAAGAGGTTGCGGAAAAAAAATCTATCTATTCAATTTGTGAGAGCTTTCCAAAACTGAAAACAAGAACCTTCTACGATGTTTGGTTCCAGAGATATACGCATCCAAAGTGAAATCGTTTTTTTTAACCCTCCCTTTGGATGGATACATTTCCTCAACCAAGCCTTCCAAAGAGGTCCGGTTTTCAGATTATACAGTCCCAGTTCAAGGCAATCCTATGCCTGAAAGCCAAAGGCTTCTGCAGGATCTAGTTTCGAAGATATTTTTGTATCCAAAGTATCTAGTTGAACTGACGTTCAACCCAATCCTTTGGATGCGAATATCACACGAAGGAACTTTTAATTAGGACTGCGGGTTTCAGTTCTTAATAAGAAATTAACAGACCTTTCCAGAAATGAAACAATTTAATTAAAATGTGAGAAAAAAAATTTCAAGATTTTTTGAAAATTTTCATGACCCCCACCCTATGACTTTTTTCAGAAATTGACTTTTCAAAAATGTTTATGAAATAAATCGAGATATACATCAAAAGAAAGGTCTATTCAAACCCTATCCGAACCTGCAAACGTTTGGCTTCTACACGGTCTGGCTCCTTGGAAATTTGCATCCAAAGCAATTAACCTATTTCGTGCCCTCAGCTACCTACAAATGGGTTTGGATGGTGATATTTCTGAAACCAAGCCCTGAAAGAGGTTGCGGAAAAAAAATCTATCTATTCAATTTGTGAGAGCTTTCCAAAACTGAAAACAAGAACCTTCTACGATGTTTGGTTCCAGAGATATACGCATCCAAATTGAAATCGTTTTTTTTAACCCTCCCTTTGGATGGATACATTTCCTCAACCAAACCTTCCAAAGAGGTCCGGTTTTCAGATTATACAGTCCCAGTTCAAGGCAATCCTATGCCTGAAAGCCAAAGGCTTCTGCAGGATCTAGTTTCGAAGATATTTGTATCCAAAGTATCTAGTTGAACTGACGTTCAACCCAATCCCTTGGATGCGAATATCTCACGAAGGAACTTTTAATTAGGACTGCGGGTTTCAGTTCCTAATAAGAAATTAACAGACCTTTCCAGAAATGAAACAATTTAATTAAAATGTGAGAAAAAAAATTTCAAGATTTTTTGAAAATTTTCATGACCCCCACCCTATGACTTTTTTCAGAAATTGACTTTTCAAAAATGATTATGAAATAAATCAAGATATACATCAAAAGAAAGGGCTATTCAAACCCTATCCGAACCTGCAAACGTTTGGCTTCTACACGGTCTGGCTCCTTGGAAATTTGCATCCAAAGCAATTAACCTATTTCGTGCCCTCAGCTACCTACAAATGGGTTTGGATGGTGATAATTCTGAAACCAAGCCCTGAAAGAGGTTGCGGAAAAAAAATCTATCTATTCAATTTGTGAGAGCTTTCCAAAACTGAAAACAAGAACCTTCTACGATGTTTGGTTCCAGAGATATACGCATCCAAAGTGAAATCGTTTTTTTTAACCCTCCCTTTGGATGGATACATTTCCTCAACCAAACCTTCCAAAGAGGTCCGGTTTTCAGATTATACAGTCCCAGTTCAAGGCAATCCTATGCCTGAAAGCCAAAGGCTTCTGCAGGATCTAGTTTCGAAGATATTTGTATCCAAAGTATCTAGTTGAACTGACGTTCAACCCAATCCCTTGGATGCGAATATCTCACGAAGGAACTTTTAATTAGGACTGCGGGTTTCAGTTCCTAATAAGAAATTAACAGACCTTTCCAGAAATGAAACAATTTAATTAAAATGTGAGAAAAAAAATTTCAAGATTTTTTGAAAATTTTCATGACCCCCACCCTATGACTTTTTTCAGAAATTGACTTTTCAAAAATGTTTATGAAATAAATCTAGATATACATCAAAAGAAAGGTCTATTCAAACCCTATCCGAACCTGCAAACGTTTGGCTTCTACACGGTCTGGCTCCTTGGAAATTTGCATCCAAAGCAATTAACCTATTTCGTGCCCTCAGCTACCTACAAATGGGTTTGGATGGTGATATTTCTGAAACCAAGCCCTGAAAGAGGTTGCGGAAAAAAAATCTATCTATTTAATTTGTGAGAGCTTTCCAAAACTGAAAACAAGAACCTTCTACGATGTGTGGTTCCAGAGATATACGCATCCAAAGTGAAATCGTTTTTTTTAACCCTCCCTTTGGATGGATACATTTCCTCAACCAAGCCTTCCAAAGAGGTCCGGTTTTCAGATTATACAGTCCCAGTTCAAGGCATTCCTATGCCTGAAAGCCAAAGGCTTCTGCAGGATCTAGTTTCGAAGATATTTTTGTATCCAAAGTATCTAGTTGAACTGACGTTCAACCCAATCCCTTGGATGCGAATATCTCACGAAGGAACTTTTAATTAGGACTGCGGGTTTCAGTTCTTAATAAGAAATTAACAGACCTTTCCAGAAATGAAACAATTTAATTAAAATGTGAGAAAAAAAATTTCAAGATTTTTTGAAAATTTTCATGACCCCCACCCTATGACTTTTTTCAGAAATTGACTTTTCAAAAATGTTTATGAAATAAATCGAGGTATACATCAAAAGAAAGGTCTATTCAAACCCTATCCGAACCTGCAAACGTTTGGCTTCTACACGGTCTGGCTCCTTGGAAATTTGCATCCAAAGCAATTAACCTATTTCGTGCCCTCAGCTACCTACAAATGGGTTTGGATGGTGATATTTCTGAAACCAAGCCCTGAAAGAGGTTGCGGAAAAAAAATCTATCTATTTAATTTGTGAGAGCTTTCCAAAACTGAAAACAAGAACCTTCTACGATGTTTGGTTCCAGAGATATACGCATCCAAAGTGAAATCGTTTTTTTTAACCCTCCCTTTGGATGGATACATTTCCTCAACCAAGCCTTCCAAAGAGGTCCGGTTTTCAGATTATACAGTCCCAGTTCAAGGCAATCCTATGCCTGAAAGCCAAAGGCTTCTGCAGGATCTAGTTTCGAAGATATTTTTGTATCCAAAGTATCTAGTTGAACTGACGTTCAACCCAATCCTTTGGATGCGAATATCACACGAAGGAACTTTTAATTAGGACTGCGGGTTTCAGTTCTTAATAAGAAATTAACAGACCTTTCCAGAAATGAAACAATTTAATTAAAATGTGAGAAAAAAAATTTCAAGATTTTTTGAAAATTTTCATGACCCCCACCCTATGACTTTTTTCAGAAATTGACTTTTCAAAAATGTTTATGAAATAAATCGAGATATACATCAAAAGAAAGGTCTATTCAAACCCTATCCGAACCTGCAAACGTTTGGCTTCTACACGGTCTGGCTCCTTGGAAATTTGCATCCAAAGCAATTAACCTATTTCGTGCCCTCAGCTACCTACAAATGGGTTTGGATGGTGATATATCTGAAACCAAGCCCTGAAAGAGGTTGCGGAAAAAAAATCTATCTATTCAATTTGTGAGAGCTTTCCAAAACTGAAAACAAGAACCTTCTACGATGTTTGGTTCCAGAGATATACGCATCCAAAGTGAAATCGTTTTTTTTAACCCTCCCTTTGGATGGATACATTTCCTCAACCAAACCTTCCAAAGAGGTCCGGTTTTCAGATTATACAGTCCCAGTTCAAGGCAATCCTATGCCTGAAAGCCAAAGGCTTCTGCAGGATCTAGTTTCGAAGATATTTGTATCCAAAGTATCTAGTTGAACTGACGTTCAACCCAATCCCTTGGATGCGAATATCTCACGAAGGAACTTTTAATTAGGACTGCGGGTTTCAGTTCCTAATAAGAAATTAACAGACCTTTCCAGAAATGAAACAATTTAATTAAAATGTGAGAAAAAAAATTTCAAGATTTTTTGAAAATTTTCATGACCCCCACCCTATGACTTTTTTCAGAAATTGACTTTTCAAAAATGATTATGAAATAAATCAAGATATACATCAAAAGAAAGGGCTATTCAAACCCTATCCGAACCTGCAAACGTTTGGCTTCTACACGGTCTGGCTCCTTGGAAATTTGCATCCAAAGCAATTAACCTATTTCGTGCCCTCAGCTACCTACAAATGGGTTTGGATGGTGATAATTCTGAAACCAAGCCCTGAAAGAGGTTGCGGAAAAAAAATCTATCTATTTAATTTGTGAGAGCTTTCCAAAACTGAAAACAAGAATCTTCTACGATGTTTGGTTCCAGAGATATACGCATCCAAAGTGAAATCGTTTTTTTTAACCCTCCCTTTGGATGGATACATTTCCTCAACCAAACCTTCCAAAGAGGTCCGGTTTTCAGATTATACAGTCCCAGTTCAAGGCAATCCTATGCCTGAAAGCCAAAGGCTTCTGCAGGATCTAGTTTCGAAGATATTTGTATCCAAAGTATCTAGTTGAACTGACGTTCAACCCAATCCCTTGGATGCGAATATCTCACGAAGGAACTTTTAATTAGGACTGCGGGTTTCAGTTCCTAATAAGAAATTAACAGACCTTTCCAGAAATGAAACAATTTAATTAAAATGTGAGAAAAAAAATTTCAAGATTTTTTGAAAATTTTCATGACCCCCACCCTATGACTTTTTTCAGAAATTGACTTTTCAAAAATGTTTATGAAATAAATCTAGATATACATCAAAAGAAAGGTCTATTCAAACCCTATCCGAACCTGCAAACGTTTGGCTTCTACACGGTCTGGCTCCTTGGAAATTTGCATCCAAAGCAATTAACCTATTTCGTGCCCTCAGCTACCTACAAATGGGTTTGGATGGTGATATTTCTGAAACCAAGCCCTGAAAGAGGTTGCGGAAAAAAAATCTATCTATTTAATTTGTGAGAGCTTTCCAAAACTGAAAACAAGAACCTTCTACGATGTGTGGTTCCAGAGATATACGCATCCAAAGTGAAATCGTTTTTTTTAACCCTCCCTTTGGATGGATACATTTCCTCAACCAAGCCTTCCAAAGAGGTCCGGTTTTCAGATTATACAGTCCCAGTTCAAGGCATTCCTATGCCTGAAAGCCAAAGGCTTCTGCAGGATCTAGTTTCGAAGATATTTTTGTATCCAAAGTATCTAGTTGAACTGACGTTCAACCCAATCCTTTGGATGCGAATATCTCACGAAGGAACTTTTAATTAGGACTGCGGGTTTCAGTTCTTAATAAGAAATTAACAGACCTTTCCAGAAATGAAACAATTTAATTAAAATGTGAGAAAAAAAATTTCAAGATTTTTTGAAAATTTTCATGACCCCCACCCTATGACTTTTTTCAGAAATTGACTTTTCAAAAATGTTTATGAAATAAATCGAGGTATACATCAAAAGAAAGGTCTATTCAAACCCTATCCGAACCTGCAAACGTTTGGCTTCTACACGGTCTGGCTCCTTGGAAATTTGCATCCAAAGCAATTAACCTATTTCGTGCCCTCAGCTACCTACAAATGGGTTTGGATGGTGATATTTCTGAAACCAAGCCCTGAAAGAGGTTGCGGAAAAAAAATCTATCTATTTAATTTGTGAGAGCTTTCCAAAACTGAAAACAAGAACCTTCTACGATGTTTGGTTCCAGAGATATACGCATCCAAAGTGAAATCGTTTTTTTTAACCCTCCCTTTGGATGGATACATTTCCTCAACCAAGCCTTCCAAAGAGGTCCGGTTTTCAGATTATACAGTCCCAGTTCAAGGCAATCCTATGCCTGAAAGCCAAAGGCTTCTGCAGGATCTAGTTTCGAAGATATTTTTGTATCCAAAGTATCTAGTTGAACTGACGTTCAACCCAATCCTTTGGATGCGAATATCACACGAAGGAACTTTTAATTAGGACTGCGGGTTTCAGTTCTTAATAAGAAATTAACAGACCTTTCCAGAAATGAAACAATTTAATTAAAATGTGAGAAAAAAAATTTCAAGATTTTTTGAAAATTTTCATGACCCCCACCCTATGACTTTTTTCAGAAATTGACTTTTCAAAAATGTTTATGAAATAAATCGAGATATACATCAAAAGAAAGGTCTATTCAAACCCTATCCGAACCTGCAAACGTTTGGCTTCTACACGGTCTGGCTCCTTGGAAATTTGCATCCAAAGCAATTAACCTATTTCGTGCCCTCAGCTACCTACAAATGGGTTTGGATGGTGATATATCTGAAACCAAGCCCTGAAAGAGGTTGCGGAAAAAAAATCTATCTATTCAATTTGTGAGAGCTTTCCAAAACTGAAAACAAGAACCTTCTACGATGTTTGGTTCCAGAGATATACGCATCCAAAGTGAAATCGTTTTTTTTAACCCTCCCTTTGGATGGATACATTTCCTCAACCAAACCTTCCAAAGAGGTCCGGTTTTCAGATTATACAGTCCCAGTTCAAGGCAATCCTATGCCTGAAAGCCAAAGGCTTCTGCAGGATCTAGTTTCGAAGATATTTGTATCCAAAGTATCTAGTTGAACTGACGTTCAACCCAATCCCTTGGATGCGAATATCTCACGAAGGAACTTTTAATTAGGACTGCGGGTTTCAGTTCCTAATAAGAAATTAACAGACCTTTCCAGAAATGAAACAATTTAATTAAAATGTGAGAAAAAAAATTTCAAGATTTTTTGAAAATTTTCATGACCCCCACCCTATGACTTTTTTCAGAAATTGACTTTTCAAAAATGATTATGAAATAAATCAAGATATACATCAAAAGAAAGGGCTATTCAAACCCTATCCGAACCTGCAAACGTTTGGCTTCTACACGGTCTGGCTCCTTGGAAATTTGCATCCAAAGCAATTAACCTATTTCGTGCCCTCAGCTACCTACAAATGGGTTTGGATGGTGATAATTCTGAAACCAAGCCCTGAAAGAGGTTGCGGAAAAAAAATCTATCTATTTAATTTGTGAGAGCTTTCCAAAACTGAAAACAAGAATCTTCTACGATGTTTGGTTCCAGAGATATACGCATCCAAAGTGAAATCGTTTTTTTAACCCTCCCTTTGGATGGATACATTTCCTCAACCAAGCCTTCCAAAGAGGTCCGGTTTTCAGATTATACAGTCCCAGTTCAAGGCAATCCTATGCCTGAAAGCCAAAGGCTTCTGAAGGATCTAGTTTCGAAGATATTTGTATCCAAAGTATCTAGTTGAACTGACGTTCAACCCAATCCTTTGGATGCGAATATCTCACGAAGGAACTTTTAATTAGGACTGCGGGTTTCAGTTCTTAATAAGAAATTAACAGACCTTTCCAGAAATGAAACAATATAATTAAATTGTGAGAAAAAAAATTTCAAGATTTTTTGAAAATTTTCATGACCCCCACCCTATGACATTTTTCAGAAATTGACTTTTCAAAAATGTTTATGAAATAAATCGAGATATACATCAAAAGAAAGGTCTATTCAAACCCTATCCGAACCTGCAAACGTTTGGCTTCTACACGGTCTGGCTCCTTGGAAATTTGCATCCAAAGCAATTAACCTATTTCGTGCCCTCAGCTACCTACAAATGGGTTTGGATGGTGATATTTCTGAAACCAAGCCCTGAAAGAGGTTGCGGAAAAAAAATCTATCTATTTAATTTGTGAGAGCTTTCCAAAACTGAAAACAAGAACCTTCTACGATGTTTGGTTCCAGAGATATACGCATCCAAAGTGAAATCGTTTTTTTTAACCCTCCCTTTGGATGGATACATTTCCTCAACCAAGCCTTCCAAAGAGGTCCGGTTTTCAGATTATACAGTCCCAGTTCAAGGCAATCCTATGCCTGAAAGCCAAAGGCTTCTGCAGGATCTAGTTTCGAAGATATTTGTATCCAAAGTATCTAGTTGAACTGACGTTCAACCCAATCCCTTGGATGCGAATATCTCACGAAGGAACTTTTAATTAGGATTGCGGGTTTCAGTTCTTAATAAGAAATTAACAGACCTTTCCAGAAATGAAACAATTTAATTAAAATGTGAGAAAAAAAATTTCAAGATTTTTTGAAAATTTTCATGACCCCCACCCTATGACTTTTTTCAGAAATTGACTTTTCAAAAATGTTTATGAAATAAATCGAGATATACATCAAAAGAAAGGTGTTTTGAAATGAAATCTTTGAATATGAATTCTTGTCAAAAATTAAACTTAATTTAACTGAACTAAATTAATAATTGATGAAATTGTTGTATATGTTCCTTAACATCAAACTTATATAATTTATCCTATATAAATAGCATCACAGCCAGTGATGGGACTTCTACCACTTAAGTGGTATTTCTACCACCTATTTTTGTTTTTAAAATCCTACCACCTCCAACTGAAAATCTACCACCTTTTACCATTGTACTGATAACAATAATAATTTTTCATTTCTATGATTGTATTGCCTTGGAAATCACATTTTACCCATACACATTATACACACACTCTCACCACCAATTGAAAAACTCCAATTTCCAAGTTGGAAATTGGAACATTGGATATTCCAACCCAACTCATTGAAAATTCAAGTATTAAAATATTTAGATCCAAAAAAAGTCATTGCTGGAACAATTCCAACTGTCATTATAAATAAATAAATATTGTCCGCCAAATGCTACAAGCATTAGGCGTGTTCAGAAAAATGAGATATCCTACGGCTCAATGTCAAAAACTGAGCAATCGAATCCAATATTTTCTTTCCTCAGTTATTTGACAGCAAAATTTCTGAGGAATCCTGTTCACGATACTGAGATTGCTGAGGGCTCTGAGATCTCATTTTCCTGAACTATTGAAACGCTCAATGTTGAGTGGAGAAAACTCATAGGCGAATTTAAATTAATAGAAAGTTTCAAAACTGATGACATTGTACCACAGTGGATCTTTACTGGGGGCTATCGTGAATAAAATGTCCCACGGAATTTCTCCCATCTTCTAAAATTGGAAATTCCAACAATTGCCTACTGTTCCTTGCAGGTTCAAATTTGGTCGTTAAAAATGGTAGCCCAGGGGCCATAGAATATCAATTTTCGATGCCAATAAATTCCAAGAGAAACTGCGACCACAATTCACGTTCCCAGTTTTCGACGATGGGGAAAATTCCGTCGGAAATTTTATTCACGATAGCCCTCATTTAAAATTTGAAAGACGGTATGATGGGAGATTTAATGTTTGAAAACCTGTCATCATACATGTTACAACCTCCCGTTAACACACAGTAGCGCAGCAGCTGAACGTAAATTTTCATAGCTTAAAAATATAAAAAATGATAAAAGAAATAAGTTAAACACAATAACTGTTCAAAACATTTTAGCTGCAACTGCGTAAGAACTTTTGGGCAACGGGGAACATTTTGATCCCCCAGAGTTGTTGGTTAAATATGCTTCTGAATACAAATTCAAAGACGGATGCTTTAAAAAATAATAATTTTATCGATTGTGAACTACATGTGATTTATAATTTTTAATTTGAATGGACTGATTTTGTTTCATTTTTGTTTTTTGATTGTTATAAATAAATGATTTATTTACCATTAAAACATTTTGTTTCTACCACCTTTCTACCACCTTTTTTTGGGATGTCTACCACCACTTTAGTTTTCCCAAGTCCCATCACTGATCACAGCATAGCACAGCAATTGTAATACATGGGCTAGCGGGTTCTCTCTCTAGTTTATGTATTGCAGTTGCGGGTGTTTTTGATGTTTTGCTATTCATACGGGGCTTGCTGGTGGATTTTAACTTTTGTTCTTCCTCTTTTCGATTGCAACCACCACCAGTACAACATCGTGATAAGCTTGGCCCTCTGCCTGATAACACATCCATTGTCTTGGTCATATTAAAGTTATTAAATGAATTATAGTAAACTGTACAAAATTGCATTTCATTTTTAAAGTTTAATCTAAATCAAAGTTGGTCCTTCAAGCTGTCTGATATTAAAAGCTAAAAGTATTTTTTGTTTGTTCGCTCGTTAATCGGGTGGTTGCAATCGGCCTTTGGATACAGTCCATATATAAAATCCTCATTGCATTAGAGGATAGGTAATTATTTGTTTGGTAAATTATTGCTGGTTGCTGTACTTTTCTGCTGTTGTTCGGTGTTGCTGGCTATTTGGTTAACGGTTCGCTGTTGCTGTTAGATTGTTGCTAGTGGAATTTCTGAGGCGTTTAACTGTGTGTGAAAAAAGGGCTTTACTAAATTGCACCTCATTATCAGTTCCTTACAATGGAAATATTATTGCAGTCGAGAGATCACATAAAAGCCTCCATTAATCGTGTGTTTAGCTTCAGCCAGTCAATTCCTGAAGACACGCTGGTCGAGGCAATTGAGGTTAGGCTAGATTGCTTGGAGGATGCGTGGAAAGATTTCGTTGGGAATAATTATGATCTTTACCAACATCATGCAGAGCAGGGTTTTGTGAATCCAGAATCAGAGTTCGAGGAATGTGAAGATAAATTTATCACCGCTAAATCGTTACTCCTAAAGGCTCTTAACGGGAAAACTTCCACCCGTGAATCTTTCGGGAGGAAAACTTCGTCGCGTATTCCTAATATTGGAATCAATGAATCTTCTTCTGAAAATCCGTTTTCTGACAATACAAAAAATAAAACTCCTGCTCGTGATGCTACGGCTTCAGAACAGATCGCTTCAGACGTTTCAAAATTTTCTTCAGAAATTGAGCTGCCAGCGTTCAAAATAACACCGTTTGGTGGTGATTATCGTGAGTGGCCGTGTTTCCGCGACATGTTCCTAGGTAGCATAGACTGTAGAAAAAACTTATCTAGTTCACAAAAATTTCGGTATTTAAAATCTTTTTTGCGCGATGAGCCCGCAAGTTTGTTAAACGGTATCTATATATCTGATGCAAATTATATGCAAGCTTGGGATAAGCTTGAAAGAAGATATGATAGGCCGTTATATATAATCAATCAATTTATTGAAACATTTTTGAATATGCCGTCGTTGAACAGTGCAGATCCTAATCAGTTACGCAAATTAATTGACAATGCAGATGAGGTTATTCGCGGCTTAGCTGCTATGGAAGCGGAGGGTAGGGATCCGTGGTTGATCTACCTCCTAATAAACAAAACAGACAGTGATACTCGTAAGGCTTGGGCTTTGAAAAATAAAAATTCTGAAGACTCCATCATTCAACAATTGATTGACTTTTTAGAGGATAGGTGTAGTGCTTTAGAGACAAGTGAATCGAAAATCAAAGCAAATAAACCAAGCTCGCGTTCGTCAAACTCTTCGGGAAAGGTTAGAAGCTTAGCCGTTGCAAAATTATTATGTCCAAAGTGTCAAGATAACCATCCTCTATATCAGTGTTCTCAGTTTCTCGCTTTGTCCATTGAAGAGCGTCGAGCAATCCTATGCCTGAAAGCCAAAGGCTTCTGCAGGATCTAGTTTCGAAGATATTTGTATCCAAAGTATCTAGTTGAACTGACGTTCAACCCAATCCTTTGGATGCGAATATCTCACGAAGGAACTTTTAATTAGGACTGCGGGTTTCAGTTCTTAATAAGAAATTAACAGACCTTTCCAGAAATGAAACAATTTAATTAAATTGTGAGAAAAAAATTTCAAGATTTTTTGAAAATTTTCATGACCCCCACCCTATGACTTTTTTCAGAAATTGACCAGAAATTCCAGAGATATACGCATACAAAGTGAAATCGTTTTTTTTAACCCTCCCTTTGGATGGATACATTATCTCAACCAAGCCTTCCAAAGAGGTCCGGTTTTCAGATTATACAGTCCCAGTTCAAGGCAATCCTATGCCTGAAAGCCAAAGGCTTCTGCAGGATCTAGTTTCGAAGATATTTGTATCCAAAGTATCTAGTTGAACGAACTGACGTTCAACCCAATCCTTTGGATGCGAATATCTCACGAAGGAACTTTTAATTACGACTGCGGGTTTCAGTTCTTAATAAGAAATTAACAGACCTTTCCAGAAATGAAACAATTTAATTAAAATGTGAGAAAAAAAATTTCAAGATTTTTTGAAAATTTTCATGACCCCCACCCTATGACTTTTTTCAGAAATTGACTTTTCAAAAATGTTTATGAAATAAATCGAGATATACATCAAAAGAAAGGTGTTTTGAAATGAAATCTTTGAATATGAATTCTTGTCAAAAATTAAACTTAATTTAACTGAACTAAATTAATAATTGATGAAATTGTTGTATATGTTCCTTAACATCAAACTTATATAATTTATCCTATATAAATAGCATCACAGCATAGCACAGCAATTGTAATACATGGGCTAGCGGGTTCTCTCTCTAGTTTATGTATTGCAGTTGCGGGTGTTTTTGATGTTTTGCTATTCATACGGGGCTTGCTGGTGGATTTTAACTTTTGTTCTTCCTCTTTTCGATTGCAACCACCACCAGTACAACATCGTGATAAGCTTGGCCCTCTGCCTGATAACACATCCATTGTCTTGGTCATATTAAAGTTATTAAATGAATTATAGTAAACTGTACAAAATTGCATTTCATTTTTAAAGTTTAATCTAAATCAAAGTTGGTCCTTCAAGCTGTCGGATATTAAAAGCTAAAAGTATTTTTTGTTTGTTCGCTCGTAAATCGGGTGGTTGCAATCGGCCTTTGGATACAGTCCATATATAAAATCCTCATTGCATTAGAGGATAGGTAATTATTTGTTTGGTAAATTATTGCTGGTTGCTGTACTTTTCTGCTGTTGTTCGGTGTTGCTGGCTATTTGGTTAACGGTTCGCTGTTGCTGTTAGATTGTTGCTAGTGGAATTTCTGAGGCGTTTAACTGTGTGTGAAAAAAGGGCTTTACTAAATTGCACCTCATTATCAGTTCCTTACAATGGAAATATTATTGCAGTCGAGAGATCACATAAAAGCCTCCATTAATCGTGTGTTTAGCTTCAGCCAGTCAATTCCTGAAGACACGCTGGTCGAGGCAATTGAGGTTAGGCTAGATTGCTTGGAGGATGCGTGGAAAGATTTCGTTGGGAATAATTATGATCTTTACCAACATCATGCAGAGCAGGGTTTTGTGAATCCAGAATCAGAGTTCGAGGAATGTGAAGATAAATTTATCACCGCTAAATCGTTACTCCTAAAGGCTCTTAACGGGAAAACTTCCACCCGTGAATCTTTCGGGAGGAAAACTTCGTCGCGTATTCCTAATATTGGAATCAATGAATCTTCTTCTGAAAATCCGTTTTCTGACAATACAAAAAATAAAACTCCTGCTCGTGATGCTACGGCTTCAGAACAGATCGCTTCAGACGTTTCAAAATTTTCTTCAGAAATTGAGCTGCCAGCGTTCAAAATAACACCGTTTGGTGGTGATTATCGTGAGTGGCCGTGTTTCCGCGACATGTTCCTAGGTAGCATAGACTGTAGAAAAAACTTATCTAGTTCACAAAAATTTCGGTATTTAAAATCTTTTTTGCGCGATGAGCCCGCAAGTTTGTTAAACGGTATCTATATATCTGATGCAAATTATATGCAAGCTTGGGATAAGCTTGAAAGAAGATATGATAGGCCGTTATATATAATCAATCAATTTATTGAAACATTTTTGAATATGCCGTCGTTGAACAGTGCAGATCCTAATCAGTTACGCAAATTAATTGACAATGCAGATGAGGTTATTCGCGGCTTAGCTGCTATGGAAGCGGAGGGTAGGGATCCGTGGTTGATCTACCTCCTAATAAACAAAACAGACAGTGATACTCGTAAGGCTTGGGCTTTGAAAAATAAAAATTCTGAAGACTCCATCATTCAACAATTGATTGACTTTTTAGAGGATAGGTGTAGTGCTTTAGAGACAAGTGAATCGAAAATCAAAGCAAATAAACCAAGCTCGCGTTCGTCAAACTCTTCGGGAAAGGTTAGAAGCTTAGCCGTTGCAAAATTATTATGTCCAAAGTGTCAAGATAACCATCCTCTATATCAGTGTTCTCAGTTTCTCGCTTTGTCCATTGAAGAGCGTCGTAGTTTCGCCCGAGACCAAAAACTTTGTTATAACTGCCTAGGAACACAACATTCGTCGTCCCGTTGTCGGGTAAAGAGTCGATGCTCTCATTGTCGTGCGCGCCATCATACGTTGGTGCATCTAGATGCTGCTGCCAATGCAAACCCTAGTAAGGGTAACGATTCTCCGAATGGAGCCCTGCTTGCTGCTCCCCTTTTGCCGTCGATTGTTAGCAATCATATTAAATCCGGTAATCCAACATCGGTGCTTCTACCGACTGCTGTCGTGAAAGTGTTGGATGCTGCAGGAAAATCTCAATTTCTTCGTGCGTTGCTGGACACAGGTTCTCAGGTTTCATTTGTGACTGATCGTGTGGTTAGAATGCTAGGACTTTCTCGTTTTCATTCTCGCTTGCCTATATCTGGGATTTCTGCGGTAGATGCTGGTGTTACGGAAGGAGTCGTAACTCTTCAATTGAGTTCTCGCTTTGATACCTTCCCAATGAATGTGGAAGCTTTTGTGTTGAAAACCATTACTTCAATAACACCCCCAGTCTCATTCGCTTTAGAGGATCCTTTTACTTTGAGAAATTTGCAGTTAGCGGATCCTGGATTTAACAACTCTGCTCCTATCGACATTTTACTTGGATCAGACATGGTATGGAGAAGCTTACGAGATGGTCATCGATCGGACAGTAATGGTAATATTATTGCCCACAACACAGTGTTTGGCTGGGTGATGGCTGGAAACATCCCCAAAAACCAAGTGGTTTCGTTGCATGTAGGACTTGATGTAGATGTTCTTTTAAAATCATTTTGGGAGATAGAAGAGGTTGCCTCCCTACAACCCCCCATCGGAAATGAAGATTTTGCTGATTCTCATTTTAAAAAAACCTTTTCTCGAGCCCCAGATAACAAGTTTATTGTTGAACTGCCATTTCGCCAGGATGACGTTAGGTTTAGCAACACCATTTCTGGTGCGTTATCCAGGTTGTTTAGTTTGGAGCGGCGTTTTGCTCGGGATGAAAAGCTTCGGGTCGAGTACTGCAAGTTTATGAAGATCTACCAAGAGCTAGGCCATATGCAGCGTATTCCGGATAGTGAGGTTGAGCCAACGTCAGGAAAAACGTTTTACTTGCCACACCATGCCGTGGTAACAAATAAAATGAGGGTAGTTTTTGATGGTTCTCACAAGGATTCGGCAGGGCTCAGTTTGAATGAAACTCTTCACATCGGGCCTCCTCTTCAGAGAAATCTACTTAATGTCTACATGCAATTTCGGTTATATCGGTATGTCTTTTGCGCTGATATTGTAAAAATGTTCAGACAAATTTGTGTCAGCCCTAAGGATCGTGATTTCCAACGCATTGTTTGGAGAGAATCTCCAACTGATCCCATTGCTCATTTTCGTCTTAGTACAGTCACCTATGGTACTGCCCCCGCACCTTTTCTGGCAATAAGGGTTTTAAGGCAATTGGCTAAGGATTATAAACAACAATTTCCTAAGGCTTCATATGCAATTCTGCATAATTCTTACGTTGATGATTTTGCGGCTGGTTCAGATTCTTTGTCTGAAGTTTTGGATTTGAAGGAACAGCTGATAGGAATTCTTTCTTGTGGGGGCTTGGAACTGAGCAAATGGGTATCCAATTGTTGGGAAATTCCCAGTACTACCGAGGAAGGTGAGACCGTTTCACTAGATCTTGACAAGGAATGGAAAAAAGTACTTGGACTAGTCTGGAATCCATATCAGGATATGTTCACCTTTAAAATAGCTTTGGGAGATTTATCAACACCTACCAAAAGGAATTTGCTTTCTGAAGTTTCGAAAATATTTGATCCTATGGGGTTTTTGGCACCTTCCACCATTCTCTTTAAGATTTTGTTTCAAAAACTTTGGCTGGATAAGAATAGGGTTGATTGGGATGACCCTTTACCCATAGAAATAGCTGAAAAATGGATTTCATACCGCCAGGATTTGACACATGTTGAGAAATTTAGGATTCCTCGAAGATATACGCTGAATGCAAAGGGGTTTGATCTGATTGGATTTTCTGATGCCTCTGAAAAAGCATATTCTGCGGTTGTCTATGCACGAAGTGTTTCTGAAGATGGCGTTGTAGAGGTTCGTCTTGTAGCTGCGAAAACCCGTGTTGCACCTGTAAAGCAAGTTTCGATACCTCGCCTTGAGCTATGTGGAGCTCTTCTTCTGAGTCGTATTATGAAAATTGTTTGCTCATCGTTAGATGCTTTACCTGGAAAACTCTTTGCCTTCACTGATTCCACAATTGTTTTGGCGTGGCTTTCTTCTCTTCCCCGCAGATGGAACACCTTCGTAGCTAATCGTACAGCTGAAATTTTGGATACTCTACCTCGCTCTGTCTGGAATCATGTTCGTTCCGAGGAAAATCCAGCCGATAGTGCTTCCAGAGGAGTAGAACCCAGCAAACTAATGGATTTGGCGTTGTGGTGGAATGGCCCTGCGTGGATCTCATCTGAATATAATCAATGGCCAGCTATAGTCATCAACTTCTACCTGAGCGTCGAACTTGTCGAGTTGTAGAAGCTGAGTAAGGTCATAGATTCTCGAGTTTAACTCCAGATGAGTCCTGAAACCAAAGGGCGCTTCACTTCCTAAACCTTCCCAATCCTTGTCCATCCTTGTCCCTCGTCGGCACGGCGAATAGCTGTCCAACGTTATCCCCCTCGGAGGCACGGCGAAAAAGCTGTTCATCGAGGTTTCCTCCATGTCGGTACGGCGTATCGCTGTTCGACGTGTTTTCCTAAACACATTAATCCTTTCCTTGACAGTACGGCGAATGGCTGTCTGTCACTCTTTCTTATCATTTTCCCTTCCTCACCCACTCCAATTTTCCTATTGGGCTGGATCTAAGGTGTTATACGACCCGTGCCGATGATCAGCCTGGCTGGGGGCCCAATTAAAAATACTAGCCCAGTCGTTAACGGAGTATCCGATTTTTGGCACTTTTCGGATCAGCTTGCCTTCTCTGCATACACGAATCCCTGTGTAGAGTGACCACCCTTTATTCGATACTCGTGGGTCCAAAATTTAAATGTCAAAACAAAACAAAACAAACAAACAAAAAAACTTAGAAGAAGAAAAAGAATTTAAGACCGGTTCCTCTTCTAAACCGGGCAGCAGTACGGCGACAAAGCTGTTTGCTGTTACTCCTGGGGCTGGTGTCGGTGGGGAGGCTGTGGCATGTCATGGCCCCTCATCTGATACTAATCCCAGTGAGAGTAGTGATGTGGTAGTAATACCTAATTTTAGTAGTGGGATGGGGGTTGTGAATAACGATCCCACCACTACCAGAGTTAATGCAGCTCTCCCGAGTACGTCTCGAGGGGGAGCCCGGCCTAGTGGTGCCAGGGTTGTGAAAAACGGTCCTCCTACCGCTGGGGTGGGCTCTCTCCCGAGACCATCGCGCGAGAGCCGTCGAAATAGGCCGTCGAAGGGCGGCTATAGGGTCAGGCGGTCAGCTGCTAGGCTCCTCAAGACCCTCGGTAATAAACCGGTGGTCGAAGGGATGCCGGAGCAGGACCCCAGGATCAAATGGGCCCAGAGCATTCTAGCGAATGCGCAGACCAGCGACGACTCCACGTCGAAGCGTAATAGGTCTCTGGATGAAACCGTTCCGGTGCCCAAGCGTCCCAAAGTGCATAACGCCAGCACTCTCCATTCCGGAGGATCCAGATCCTATAGCGACGCTCTTAAAAACAAGAACAAGATCGTGGTTGCGGTTATCGACAGGAGTGATATTGATGGTACGATTTCTCCTGATCAATGGCAGGTGGTCAGGATGAAGCTCTCGGCAGGCTTCTTGAGTCTCATGAGGGATAATCCGGGACCACCTCCCCTCACAGGCGATGGCGGTTGGCATCAAGGGCATGTCAAACTCATCGTCTGTGAGGATCAGAGATCGTGCGATCTGTATAAGCTTGCTGTCAGTAGGTTAGGCGAGGTCTGGCCAGGTGCGAAGCTCGAAGTTGTTGCTAGGGAAGACATCCCGTGCAGACCTAGAGCCCGCATCTGGATACCAGCTGAGCCTTCTTGCATGGAGGAAATACTCCAGATAGTCAAGTTGAGCAACCCCTCATTACCGACTCATTACTGGAAAGTCGCAAAGCTTGAGGAGGTAAGAGGTCTTTATAGAAGCGCGATTATCGTGATCAATAAGGATTCCCTTGCCCCCTTAGCGCAGACCAAAGGCATGATTCGGTATGGGTTCGATTCGATCTCGCTGAAGGTTTACAAAAAAGACGAGGTTGACGCGGAACGCGTCCCTCTGTTAAACACTGAAGCTGTGTCCGTGGTAGAGGACCCTGGTGCATCCATCACCTTTCCACCGATGGGTGATGAGGAATCCAGGTCATCCTCGATCACGGTACAGTCTTCTTCTAATGTCGACAGTCTAACCGATATGGAGACCGAAGACTTCATCAACCTTGTTCCCTTGGGTGAGGATGAGCTTTTGGGCTCATCTTCGGAGGAACTCAACGAAACCGTGGTGGAGGTTGATCTGCCTAATTGTAGCCAAAATGCTGCAGTTAGTCCAGATTAATCTCCAACACTCCATTAAGGCTTCGGCCTCCCTCCTCCTCCGTTTATCCAGGAATGGAGAGGATATTGTCCTGATCCAGGAACCGTGGGTTGTTAAATCCATTGTTAGTGGACTCAGGACTCCTGGATACTACGTACTGTATGCGTCTGATAAAGGTGACCCTAGATCGTGTATACTAGTTAAGCGTAGCACTAATGTATATTTACTCCCTGATTTCAGCGATAGAGATATCACCGCCGCAAGGCTCGAAACGGCCAATGAGACGTACTGGCTAGTGTCGGCGTATCTGGGCCATGACCACCTCGGCCCTCTCCCCGGTCATACACTGGAGAGACTGATCGCGCATGCAGAACGGCAGAAGATATGCCTCATCATTGGGAGTGATGCGAACTCCCATCATACAGTATGGGGAAGTACTGATATCAATAATAGAGGTGAGTCTCTTTTTGATTTTATTTTAAGTACTAACCTTATTGTAAGTAATGTGGGTAATGAACCTACCTTCATCACTAAAAACCGACAGGAAGTAGTAGATATTACTCTTGTCTCAGACACCATTCATCATAAGATCTCGAATTGGAAAGTGTCGGATGAACACTCGTTCTCCGATCACAGATACATTCAATTCAGTCTCATCGATGAACATCCTTGCCGCGTAGAATTTCGAAACCCTCGAAAAACCGACTGGCTCAAATATAGGATTACACTCCAGGGGCTATTAAAACCAGATCTCTTAAATCCTCCTTCTAATAATTATGAACTTGACTGCAAGGTCAATGATCTCACATTAGCCCTCAACAAATCTATGGCTACATCCTGCCCACTTACTCTAGTTAGGGGGAAAAAGAAACCACATTGGTGGGATTCTGGGCTTGAACCGCTCAGGAAAGACTGTCGCAAGTGTTTCAATCGAGCTAAAAGCACTCGTGAAGTGTCAGATTGGGAATCTTATAAAATAACCCTCAAACTGTATAAGAAAGCATTGAGAAAGTCAAAGAGATCCTCCTGGAGAAATTTCTGTGGAAAAATAGAAGAAACTTCAGAGGCATCTAGACTAAGAAAAATTCTCTCTACAAATCCAGTAATGCCAAGCTGCTTAAAAAATGCTGATGGCTCATGGACAAATTCCTGCGAAGAATCGCTTAACTTGCTATTGGATACTCACTTCCCTGGTAGCTCTCAAAACATTAATAGCTTCGACCGTAATAGGTTTGATATGAATACAAGCTATCCACAAGGTCTGATTACAAGGGAAAAACTGCAATGGGCGCTCAACAGCTTTCAGCCTTACAAGTCTGCGGGACCAGATGGCATAATACCAGCCGAGCTCCAGATGAATAAAGATTTAATTCTGCCAATTCTGGAGTCTATTTTTACTAGCTGCTTAGCACTCGTCTACATCCCCCTGTCTTGGAGAGAGGTTAGGGTTGTGTTCATGCCCAAAGCTGGAAAGTGCTCCCAAGTAAACCCAAAGGATCTCAGACCTATTAGTCTATCATCATTCCTTCTAAAAACTTTTGAACGATTGATTGATATCCACATACGATCATGCATTGACACGCGACTTTTGTCTACGAGTCAACATGCTTACTGCAAAGGGAAATCTGTAGAAACTGCCTTACATAGTTTAGTAAGAACCATTGAATATTCCCTCCATCACAAAGAGTACACCATGGTTGCTTTCTTAGATATAGAAGGCGCTTTTAACAATGTCGACGCATCTGCAATCGCATCTGCGCTGACATCTCTGAAGGTAGATGGTTCGCTTGGAGAATTGATTAACCAAATGCTGACGAGCAGGGTTATCAACTCAAAACTAGGTAGCTATTCTGCTAGAAGGTCTGTTAGTAGAGGTACGCCTCAAGGCGGTGTCCTTTCTCCCCTTCTATGGAACTTGGTGGTAAATGAGCTGCTTATATGCCTGGAAGAGGAGGGTTACAGAGTGATTGCCTATGCGGACGATGTTGCTATTGCCGTATCAGGAAAGCATCCTACCACTTTAAAAGAACTCTTACAAAATGCTTTAAATAGGCTAACCAATTGGGCAGACCGGTGTGGTCTGGGCGTCAACCCTCATAAAACAGAACTTGTTCTATTCTCAAGGAAATATAAAATCCCTCATGTAGATCCTCCCTCTATTAAAGGTGTTCCATTAACATTCACTGATCAGGCAAAATATTTGAGTCTTATTTTAGACAAAAAGTTAAGTTGGAAACCTAATATACAAGAAAGAGTCAAGAAGGCCACAGTAGCACTCTTCTCATGCAAAAAAGCCGTTGGGAACAAATGGGGCCTTCAACCTCGTATTACTCATTGGCTATACACATCGGTGATTAGACCGATTCTCACATATGGTGTTGCAGTATGGTGGACTGCTCTAGATAAAGCGGTAAACTGCGACAGACTAAACAAAGTACAACGCTCGGCTTGTTTATGCATAAGTGGTGCGCTTCGCACGACACCCTCTGCCGCTCTAGACGTTCTGCTATATCTGACTCCCCTCGATATATTTAGCGAACAGGTGGCTGCAAATACAGCCATACGCCTACAAGCTTCCTCACAATGGTACAACAATAATATTGGCCATTCCATCATTCTGAATTCATTCAGGTCACTACCTAGTCGCATTGACTACACCATCCCAAAACCACAATTCGGTTTAAACTTTCAAGTCACCATTCCTTCTAGAACCCTCTGGGAGGATATGGCTTTCTTGGAAGATGAATCGGTTCATATCTACACGGACGGATCGAAAACTGATGAAGGGGTGGGTGGCGGTGTGTACTCAGAAAGACTAAAATTAAGTCTCTCATTCCGTCTTCCTAATCATTGTAGCGTGTTCCAGGCGGAACTTATGGCGATTAAAGAAGCCTTATCTTGGCTGAAGGAAAACGTGATATCAACTACAGATATCCGCATCTTCTCGGATAGTCAAGCAGCTATTAAATCCCTGGAATCGGTCTCTACTAACTCTATAACAGCCCTAAATTGCCGTTCGTCTCTACTGGAGATGGCACAACAGTTTAATATTCACCTGTGTTGGGTGCCGGGGCATAGGGACATCCCAGGTAATTGTAAGGTCGATGAACTCGCTAAAAATGGTACAACTTTACCTCTTCTACCTAGTAAGGCAGAAATAGGTATACCCATCGCTACATGTAAACTTTTGCTGAAGCAAGATGCCTTAGAGAGAACAAATCTTAGGTGGAATGATATCACCTCTTGTTTGGCAACAAAACAAATCTGGCCAGTAATGGATTTAAAACGATCTAAGCGTTTGATATCTCTAAGCAGATTGCACATCAGCTCCATGATTGGTGTTATAACCGGACACTGCCTCATAGGCAAGCACGCAACGCGTCTTGGTGTATTCGCTAACGATTTTTGCAGAAGCTGTATGGATGAGGAAGAGATAGAATCGATCCCTCACCTTCTATGCACGTGCCCTGCTCTATCTCATAGACGAAGACTTCACCTTGGTGAGTTCTACTTCAATGATCCTAGTGATCTGAGAAACTTAGACATTGGCAGTCTATTACGCTTCATAAGAAGCTCCAAATGGTTCACCGAGTAAGGAAAAGGGTTTCCTAGATTCATGTGGTATCACAATGGACCAACTCATGGTCTAAGTGTGTCAGTCTCCACGACTGGCAGCCACTTCAATCTAACCTATAGTCATCAACGAAATGGAGAATGCACCCGAAGAAAGGAAAAGCCGTGCTGTGGCTTTAATATCGCTCCCAGAAGACCATTTTTTGGATGCATTGGTCAACAAGTTATCTTCGTGGCAAAAGATAGTTCGCGTTGTTGCTTATATCTTGCGTTTTGTGCGAAAATGTCGGCGTCCTCGAGATGAAGAACCTCTTTTTGACTTTTTAACCTTTTCTGAGCTTCGTAATTCCAAAGAATCTTGTCTTCGTTTTTGTCAAAGGGAGTTCAAGGACGAGATTCTGATGCTGCAAAAGCAAAAACATGTTTCACCACAGTCAAAATTAGCGCCGTTGTCCCCTTTCATTGATGAAGTAGGCTTGTTACGAGTTGGGGGAAGAATTTCTAATGCGCCACATATTTCGTTTAGCATAAAACACCCAATAATTTTACCGAAAAATCATCGTGTTTCGCAGCTTATACTTTCAGATGCTCACAAGAAGTTTCTTCATCCCGGTGTGTCAGAGATGTTTTCCTTGGTTCGTCAAGAGTTCTGGATAATTGGAGCAAGAAACATGATTCGTACGGTGGTACACCAGTGTCTTGATTGCTTCCGCTTGCGTTCATCCACGTCCTCGCAGCTGATGGGAAATCTACCTTCGACTCGTCTCTCACCATCATTTGCATTCGCTCAGACAGGTTGCGATTATGCTGGTCCCTTTACACTTCGAGCGTCAAAACTACGGAGAGCTAAATTAACAAAGGGGTACTTTGCTATATTCGTGTGTATGGCGACTAAGGCCATCCATTTGGAGGTTGTAAGCGATCTATCCACCGAAGCCTTTATTGCTGCCCTGAGAAGATTCATCGCTCGGCGAGGAAAATGTAGTGTAATCCATTCTGACAATGGCACTAACTTCCGAGGAGCTGCTCGAAAACTATCGGAAGTGTATGAGTTAGTTCGCTCTTCTAAACACAACGAGTTAGTGTCCACCACCTTGGCCGCAGAGAACATCCGATGGGAATTCATTCCACCCCATGCTCCTCATTTTGGAGGGCTTTGGGAGGCGGGTGTCAAATGTGTAAAGCAGCATCTTCGTCGAGTTATTGGAAACAACATTCTTACTTTTGAAGAAATGGGCACTTTGCTTGCCCAAATAGAAGCCTTGCTAAATTCTCGACCTCTATGTGCTATCTCTGATACCGATTTGAACCCGTTAACCCCTTCTCATTTCGTTATAGGTCGCCCGTACAACGCAATATTGGATCCTAACTATTTGGAGATTCCAGAAAATCGATTGGGGCGATGGGAGCTAGTCCAAAATATGCTACAAGGATTTTGGCAAAGATGGCAGTCTGACTATATAACCTCGCTTCAACAGCGGCCTAAATGGAGACAAGCTGAGCGGAACTACGAAGTGGGTGACCTGGTTGTTGTGAAAGAACCTAATTTGCCCCCTTCTCAATGGGCTTTGGGTCGTATCGAGGAGCTACACCCTGGAAACGATGGACATGTTCGTGTGGTAACACTTCGCACCAAGAGCGGCCAATTTTTGAGACCCATTTCTAAACTGGCTCTATTACCAATTTCCTGAAGTGCCCTTCAGGGGTGGCGGCGTGTTTTGAAATGAAATCTTTGAATATGAATTCTTGTCAAAAATTAAACTTAATTTAACTGAACTAAATTAATAATTGATGAAATTGTTGTATATGTTCCTTAACATCAAACTTATATAATTTACCCTATATAAATAGCATCACAGCATAGCACAGCAATTGTAATACATGGGCTAGCGGGTTCTCTCTCTAGTTTATGTATTGCAGTTGCGGGTGTTTTTGATGTTTTGCTATTCATACGGGGCTTGCTGGTGGATTTTAATTTTTGTTCTTCCTCTTTTCGATTGCAACCACCACCAGTACAACATCGTGATAAGCTTGGCCCTCTGCCTGATAACACATCCATTGTCTTGGTCATATTAAAGTTATTAAATGAATTATAGTAAACTGTACAAAATTGCATTTCATTTTTAAAGTTTAATCTAAATCAAAAGGTCTATTCAAACCCTATCCGAACCTGGAAACGTTTGGCTTCTACACGGTCTGGCTCCTTGGAAATTTGCATCCAAAGCAATTAACCTATTTCGTGCCCTCAGCTACCTACAAATGGGTTTGGATGGTGATATTTCTGAAACCAAGCCCTGAAAGAGGTTGCGGAAAAAAATTTATCTATTTAATTTGTGAGAGCTTTCCAAAACTGAAAACAAGAACCTTCTACGATGTTTGGTTCCAGAGATATACGCATCCAAAGTGAAATCGTTTTTTTTAACCCTCCCTTTGGATGGATACATTTCCTCAACCAAGCCTTCCAAAGAGGTCCGGTTTTCAGATTATACAGTCCCAGTTCAAGGCAATCCTATGCCTGAAAGCCAAAGGCTTCTGCAGGATCTAGTTTCGAAGATATTTGTATCCAAAGTATCTAGTTGAACTGACGTTCAACCCAATCCTTTGGATACGAATATCTCACGAAGGAACTTTTAATTACGACTGCGGGTTTCAGTTCTTAATAAGAAATTAACAGACCTTTCCAGAAATGAAACAATTTAATTAAAATGTGAGAAAAAAAATTTCAAGATTTTTTGAAAATTTTCATGACCCCCACCCTATGACTTTTTTCAGAAATTGACTTTTCAAAAATGTTTATGAAATAAATCGAGATATACATCAAAAGAAAGGTCTATTCAAACCCTATCCGAACCTGCAAACGTTTGGCTTCTACACGGTCTGGCTCCTTGGAAATTTGCATCCAAAGCAATTAACCTATTTCGTGCCCCTCAGCTACCTACAAATGGGTTTGGATGGTGATATTTCTGAAACCAAGCCCTGAAAGAGGTTGCGGAAAAAAATCTATCTATTTAATTTGCGATGTTTGGTTCCAGAGATATACGCATCCAAAGTGAAATCGTTTTTTTTTAACCCTCCCTTTGGATGGATACATTTCCTCAACCAAGCCTTCCAAAGAGGACCGGTTTTCAGATTATACAGTCCCAGTTCAAGGCAATCCTATGCCTGAAAGCCAAAGACTTCTGCAGGATCTAGTTTCGAAGATATTTGTATCCAAAGTATCTAGTTGAACTGACGTTTAACCCAATCCTTTGGATGCGAATATCTCACGAAGGAACTTTTAATTAGGACTGCGGGTTTCAGTTCTTTATAAGAAATTAACAGACCTTTCCAGAAATGAAACAATTTAATTAAATAGTGAGAAAAAAAATTTCAAGATTTTTTGAAAATTTTCATGACCCCCACCCTATGACTTTTTTCAGAAATTGACTTTTCAAAAATGTTTATGAAATAAATCGAGATATACATCAAAAGAAAGGTCTATTCAAACCCTATCCGAACCTGCAAACGTTTGGCTTCTACACGGTCTGGCTCCTTGGAAATTTGCATCCAAAGCAATTAACCTATTTCGTGCCCTCAGCTACCTACAAATGGGCTTGGATGGTGATATTTCTGAAACCAAGCCCGGAAGGAGGTTGGGGAATAAAATCTATCTATTTAATTTGCGATGTTTGGTTCCAGAGATATACGCATCCAAAGTGAAATCGTTTTTTTTAACCCTCCCTTTGGATGGATACATTTCCTCAACCAAGCCTTCCAAAGAGGTCCGGTTTTCAGATTATACAGTCCCAGCTCAAGGCAATCCTATGCCTGAAAGCCAAAGGCTTCTGCAGGATCTAGTTTCGAAGATATTTGTATCCAAAGTATCTAGTTGAACTGACGTTTAACCCAATCCTTTGGATGCGAATATCTCACGAAGGAACTTTTAATTAGGACTGCGGGTTTCAGTTCTTAATAAGAAATTAACAGACCTTTCCAGAAATGAAACAATTTAATTAAATAGTGAGAAAAAAAATTTCAAGATTTTTTGAAAATTTTCATGACCCCCACCCTATGACTTTTTTCAGAAATTGACTTTTCAAAAATGTTTATGAAATAAATCGAGATATACATCAAAAGAAAGGTCTATTCAAACCCTATCCGAACCTGCAAACGTTTGGCTTCTACACGGTCTGGCTCCTTGGAAATTTGCATCCAAAGCAATTAACCTATTTCGTGCCCTCAGCTACCTACAAATGGGTTTGGATGGTGATATTTCTGAAACTAAGCCCTGAAAGAGGTTGCGGAAAAAAAATCTATCCATTTTATTTGTGAGAGCTTTCCAAAACTGAAAACAAGAACCTTCTACGATGTTTGGTTCCAGAGATATACGCATCCAAAGTGAATTCGTTTTTTTTAACCCTCCCTTTGGATGGATACATTTCCTCAACCAAGCCTTCCAAAGAGGTCCGGTTTTCAGATTATACAGTCCCAGTTCAAGGCAATCCTATGCCTGAAAGCCAAAGGCTTCTGCAGGATCTAGTTTCGAAGATATTTGTATCCAAAGTATCTAGTTGAACTGACGTTCAACCCAATCCTTTGGATGCGAATATCTCACGAAGGAACTTTTAATTAGGACTGCGGGTTTCAGTTCTTAATAAGAAATTAACAGACCTTTCCAGAAATGAAACAATTTAATTAAAATGTGAGAAAAAAATTTCAAGATTTTTTTGAAAATTTTCATGACCCCCACCCTATGACTTTTTTCAGAAATTGACTTTACAAAAATGTTTATGAAATAAATCGAGATATACATCAAAAGAAAGGTCTATTCAAACCCTATCCGAACCTGCAAACGTTTGGCTTCTACACGGTCTGGCTCCTTGGAAATTTGCATCCAAAGCAATTAACCTATTTCGTGCCCTCAGCTACCTTCAAATGGGCTTGGATGGTGATATTTCTGAAACCAAGCCCGGAAGGAGGTTGGGGAATAAAATCTATCTATTTAATTTGCGATATTTGGTTCCAGAGATATACGCATCCAAAGTGAAATCGTTTTTTTTAACCCTCCCTTTGGATGGATACATTTCCTCAACCAAGCCTTCCAAAGAGGTCCGGTTTTCAGATTATACAGTCCCAGTTCAAGGCAATCCTATGCCTGAAAGCCAAAGGCTTCTGCAGGATCTAGTTTCGAAGATATTTGTATCCAAAGTATCTAGTTGAACTGACGTTTAACCCAATCCTTTGGATGCGAATATCTCACGAAGGAACTTTTAATTAGGACTGCGGGTTTCAGTTCTTAATAAGAAATTAACAGACCTTTCCAGAAATGAAACAATTTAATTAAATAGTGAGAAAAAAAATTTCAAGATTTTTTGAAAATTTTCATGACCCCCACCCTATGACTTTTTTCAGAAATTGACTTTTCAAAAATGTTTATGAAATAAATCGAGATATACATCAAAAGAAAGGTCTATTCAAACCCTATCCGAACCTGCAAACGTTTGGCTTCTACACGGTCTGGCTCCTTGGAAATTTGCATCCAAAGCAATTAACCTATTTCGTGCCCTCAGCTACCTACAAATGGGTTTGGATGGTGATATTTCTGAAACTAAGCCCTGAAAGAGGTTGCGGAAAAAAAATCTATCCATTTTATTTGTGAGAGCTTTCCAAAACTGAAAATAAGAAACTTCTACGATGTTTGGTTCCAGAGATATACGCATCCAAAGTGAATTCGTTTTTTTTAACCCTCCATTTGGATGGATACATTTCCTCAACCAAGCCTTCCAAAGAGGTCCGGTTTTCAGATTATACAGTCCCAGTTCAAGGCAGTCCTATGCCTGAAAGCCAAAGGCTTCTGCAGGATCTAGTTTCGAAGATATTTGTATCCAAAGTATCTAGTTGAACTGACGTTCAACCCAATCCTTTGGATGCGAATATCTCACGAAGGAACTTTTAATTAGGACTGCGGGTTTCAGTTCTTAATAAGAAATTAACAGACCTTTCCAGAAATGAAACAATTTAATTAAAATGTGAGAAAAAAAATTTCAAGATTTTTTTGAAAATTTTCATGACCCCCACCCTATGACTTTTTTCAGAAATTGACTTTACAAAAATGTTTATGAAATAAATCGAGATATACATCAAAAGAAAGGTCTATTCAAACCCTATCCGAACCTGCAAACGTTTGGCTTCTACACGGTCTGGCTCCTTGGAAATTTGCATCCAAAGCAATTAACCTATTTCGTGCCCTCAGCTACCTACAAATGGGCTTAGATGGTGATATTTCTGAAACCAAGCCCGGAAAGAGGTTGCGGAAAAAAATCTATCTATTTAATTTGCAATGTTTGGTTCCAGAGATATACGCATCCAAAGTGAAATCGTTTTTTTTAACCCTCCCTTTGGATGGATACATTTCCTGAACCAAGCCTTCCAAAGAGGTCCGGTTTTCAGATTATACAGTCCTAGTTCAAGGCAATCCTATGCCTGAAAGCCAAAGGCTTCTGCAGGATCTAGTTTCGAAGATATTTGTATCCAAAGTATCTAGTTGAACTGACGTTTAACCCAATCCTTTGGATGCGAATATCTCACGAAGGAACTTTTAATTAGGACTGCGGGTTTCAGTTCTTAATAAGAAATTAACAGACCTTTCCAGAAATGAAACAATTTAATTAAATAGTGAGAAAAAAAATTTCAAGATTTTTTGAAAATTTTCATGACCCCCACCCTATGACTTTTTTCAGAAATTGACTTTTCAAAAATGTTTATGAAATAAATCGAGATATACATCAAAAGAAAGGTCTATTCAAACCCTATCCGAACCTGCAAACGTTTGGCTTCTACACGGTCTGGCTCCTTGGAAATTTGCATCCAAAGCAATTAACCTATTTCGTGCCCTCAGCTACCTACAAATGGGTTTGGATGGTGATATTTCTGAAACTAAGCCCTGAAAGAGGTTGCGGAAAAAAAATCTATCCATTTTATTTGTGAGAGCTTTCCAAAACTGAAAACAAGAAACTTCTACGATGTTTGGTTCCAGAGATATACGCATCCAAAGTGAATTCGTTTTTTTTAACCCTCCCTTTGGATGGATACATTTCCTCAACCAAGCCTTCCAAAGAGGTCCGGTTTTCAGATTATACAGTCCCAGTTCAAGGCAATCCTATGCCTGAAAGCCAAAGGCTTCTGCAGGATCTAGTTTCGAAGATATTTGTATCCAAAGTATCTAGTTGAACTGACGTTCAACCCAATCCTTTGGATGCGAATATCTCACGAAGGAACTTTTAATTAGGACTGCGGGTTTCAGTTCTTAATAAGAAATTAACAGACCTTTCCAGAAATGAAACAATTTAATTAAAATGTGAGAAAAAAAATTTAAGATTTTTTTGAAAATTTTCATGACCCCCACCCTATGACTTTTTTCAGAAATTGACTTTACAAAAATGTTTATGAAATAAATCGAGATATACATCAAAAGAAAGGTCTATTCAAACCCTATCTGAACCTGCAAACGTTTGGCTTCTACACGGTCTGGCTCCTTGGAAATTTGCATCCAAAGCAATTAACCTATTTCGTGCCCTCAGCTACCTACAAATGGGCTTGGATGGTGATATTTCTGAAACCAAGCCCGGAAAGAGGTTGCGGAAAAAAATCTATCTATTTAATTTGCGATGTTTGGTTCCAGAGATATACGCATCCAAAGTGAAATCGTTTTTTTTAACCCTCCCTTTGGATGGATACATTTCCTCAACCAAGCCTTCCAAAGAGGTCCGGTTTTCAGATTATACAGTCCTAGTTCAAGGCAATCCTATGCCTGAAAGCCAAAGGCTTCTGCAGGATCTAGTTTCGAAGATATTTGTATCCAAAGTATCTAGTTGAACTGACGTTTAACCCAATCCTTTGGATGCGAATATCTCACGAAGGAACTTTTAATTAGGACTGCGGGTTTCAGTTCTTAATAAGAAATTAACAGACCTTTCCAGAAATGAAACAATTTAATTAAATTGTGAGAAAAAAAATTTCAAGATTTTTTGAAAATTTTCATGACCCCCACCCTATGACTTTTTTCAGAAATTGACTTTTCAAAAATGTTTATGAAATAAATCGAGATATACATCAAAAGAAAGGTCTATTCAAACCCTATCCGAACCTGCAAACGTTTGGCTTCTACACGGTCTGGCTCCTTGAAAATTTGCATCCAAAGCAATTAACCTATTTCGTGCCCTCAGCTACCTACAAATGGGTTTGGATGGTGATATTTCTGAAACTAAGCCCTGAAAGAGGTTGCGGAAAAAAATTTATGTATTTAATTTGTGAGAGCTTTCCAAAACTGAAAACAAGAACCTTCTACGATGTTTGGTTCCAGAGATATACGCATCCAAAGTGAAATCGTTTTTTTTAACCCTCCCTTTGGATGGATACATTTCCTCAACCAAGCCTTCCAAAGAGGTCCGGTTTTCAGATTATACAGTCCCAGTTCAAGGCAATCCTATGCCTGAAAGCCAAAGGCTTCTGCAGGATCTAGTTTCGAAGATATTTGTATCCAAAGTATCTAGTTGAACTGACGTTCAACCCAATCCCTTGGATGCGAATATCTCACGAAGGAACTTTTAATTAGGATTGCGGGTTTCAGTTCTTAATAAGAAATTAACAGACCTTTCCAGAAATGAAACAATTTAATTAAAATGTGAGAAAAAAAATTTCAAGATTTTTTGAAAATTTTCATGACCCCCACCCTATGACTTTTTTCAGAAATTGACTTTTCAAAAATGTTTATGAAATAAATCGAGATATACATCAAAAGAAAGGTCTATTCAAACCCTATCCGAACCTGCAAACGTTTGGCTTCTACACGGTCTGGCTCCTTGGAAATTTGCATCCAAAGCAATTAACCTATTTCGTGCCCTCAGCTACCTACAAATGGGCTTGGATGGTGATATTTCTGAAACCAAGCCCTGAAAGAGGTTGCGGAAAAAAATCTATCTATTTAATTTGTGAGAGCTTTCCAAAACTGAAAACAAGAACCTTCTACGATGTTTGGTTCCAGAGATATACGCATCCAAAGTGAAATCGTTTTTTTTAACCCTCCCTTTGGATGGATACATTTCCTGAACCAAGCCTTCCAAAGAGGTCCGGTTTTCAGATTATACAGTCCCAGTTCAAGGCAATCCTATGCCTGAAAGCCAAAGGCTTCTGCAGGATCTAGTTTCGAAGATATTTGTATCCAAAGTATCTAGTTGAACTGACGTTCAACCCAATCCTTTGGATGCGAATATCTCACGAAGGAACTTTTAATTAGGACTGCGGGTTTCAGTTCTTAATAAGAAATTAACAGACCTTTCCAGAAATGAAACAATTTAATTAAAATGTGAGAAAAAAATTTTCAAGATTTTTTGAAAATTTTCATGACCCCCACCCTATGACTTTTTTCAGAAATTGACTTTTCAAAAATGTTTATGAAATAAATCGAGATATACATCAAAAGAAAGGTCTATTCAAACCCTATCCGAACCTGCAAACGTTTGGCTTCTACACGGTCTGGCTCCTTGGAAATTTGCATCCAAAGCAATTAACCTATTTCGTGCCCTCAGCTACCTACAAATGGGTTTGGATGGTGATATTTCTGAAACCCAGCCCTGAAAGAGGTTGCGGAAAAAAAAAAATCTATCTTTAATTTGTGAGAGCTTTCCAAAACTGAAAACAAGAACCTTCTACGATGTTTGGTTCCAGAGATATACGCATCCAAAGTGAAATCGTTTTTTTAACCCTCCCTTTGGATGGATACATTTCCTCAACCAAGCCTTCCAAAGAGATCCGGTTTTCAGATTATACAGTCCCAGTTCAAGGCAATCCTATGCCTGAAAGCCAAAGGCTTCTGCAGGATCTAGTTTCGAAGATATTTGTATCCAAAGTATCTAGTTGAACTGACGTTCAACCCAATCCTTTGGATGCGAATATCTCACGAAGGAATTTTTAATTAGGACTGCGGGTTTCAGTTCTTAATAAGAAATTAACAGACCTTTCCAGAAATGAAACAATTTAATTAAAATGTGAGAAAAAAATTTCAAGATTTTTTGAAAATTTTCATGACCCCCACCCTATGACTTTTTTCAGAAATTGACTTTTCAAAAATGTTTATGAAATAAATCGAGATATACATCAAAAGAAAGGTCTATTCAAACCCTATCCGAACCTGCAAACGTTTGGCTTCTACACGGTCTGGCTCCTTGGAAATTTGCATCCAAAGCAATTAACCTATTTCGTGCCCTCAGCTACCTACAAATGGGTTTGGATGGTGATATTTCTGAAACCAAGCCCTGAAAGAGGTTGCGGAAAAAAAATCTATCTATTTAATTTGCGATGTTTGGTTCCAGAGATATACGCATCCAAAGTGAAATCGTTTTTTTAACCCTCCCTTTGGATGGATACATTTCCTCAACCAAGCCTTCCAAAGAGGTCCGGTTTTCAGATTATACAGTCCCAGTTCAAGGCAATCCTATGCCTGAAAGCTAAAGGCTTCTGCAGGATCTAGTTTCGAAGATATTTGTATCCAAAGTATCTAGTTGAACTGACGTCTAACCCAATCCTTTGGATGCGAATATCTCACGAAGGAACTTTTAATTAGGACTGCGGGTTTCAGTTCTTTATAAGAAATTAACAGACCTTTCCAGAAATGAAACAATTTAATTAAATAGTGAGAAAAAAAATTTCAAGATTTTTTGAAAATTTTCATGACCCCCACCCTATGACTTTTTTCAGAAATTGACTTTTCAAAAATGTTTATGAAATAAATCGAGATATACATCAAAAGAAAGGTCTATTCAAACCCTATCCGAACCTGCAAACGTTTGGCTTCTACACGGTCTGGCTCCTTGGAAATTTGCATCCAAAGCAATTAACCTAATTCATGCCCTCAGCTACCTACAAATGGGTTTGGATGGTGATATTTCTGAAAGTAAGCCCTGAAAGAGGTTGCGAAAAAAAAAATCTATCTATTCAATTTGTGAGAGCTTTCCAAAACTGAAAACAAGAACCTTCTACGATGTTTGGTTCCAGAGATATACGCATCCAAAGTGAAATCGTTTTTTTTAACCCTCCCTTTGGATGGATACATTTCCTCAACCAAGCCTTCCAAAGAGGTCCGGTTTTCAGATTATACAGTCCCAGGATCTAGTTTCGAAGATATTTGTATCCAAAGTATCTAGTTGAACTGACGTTCAACCCAATCCCTTGGATGCGAATATCTCACGAAGGAACTTTTAATTAGGATTGCGGGTTTCAGTTCTTAATAAGAAATTAACAGACCTTCCAGAAATGAAACAATTTAATTAAAATGTGAGAAAAAAAATTTCAAGATTTTTTGAAAATTTTCATGACCCCCACCCTATGACTTTTTTCAGAAATTGACTTTTCAAAAATGTTTATGAAATAAATCGAGATATACATCAAAAGAAAGGTCTATTCAAACCCTATCCGAACCTGCAAACGTTTGGCTTCTACACGGTCTGGCTCCTTGGAAATTTGCATCCAAAGCAATTAACCTATTTCGTGCCCTCAGCTACCTACAAATGGGTTTGGATGGTGATATTTCTGAAACCAAGCCCTGAAAGAGGTTGCGGAAAAAAATCTATCTATTTTATTTGTGAGAGCTTTACAAAACTGAAAACAAGAAACTTCTACGATGTTTGGTTCCAGAGATATACGCATCCAAAGTGAATTCGTTTTTTTTAACCCTCCCTTTGGATGGATACATTTCCTCAACCAAGCCTTCCAAAGAGGTCCGGTTTTCAGATTATACAGTCCCAGTTCAAGGCAATCCTATGCCTGAAAGCCAAAGGCTTCTGCAGGATCTAGTTTCGAAGATATTTGTATCCAAAGTATCTAGTTGAACTGACGTTCAACCCAATCCTGTGGATGCGAATATCTCACGAAGGAACTTTTAATTAGGACTGCGGGTTTCAGTTCTTAATAAGAAATTAACAGACCTTTCCAGAAATGAAACAATTTAATTAAAATGTGAGAAAAAAAATTTCAAGATTTTTTGAAAATTTTCATGACCCCCACCCTATGACTTTTTTCAGAAATTGACTTTACAAAAATGTTTATGAAATAAATCGAGATATACATCAAAAGAAAGGTCTATTCAAACCCTATCCGAACCTGCAAACGTTTGGCTTCTACACGGTATGGCTCCTTGGAAATTTGCATCCAAAGCAATTAACCTATTTCGTGCCCTCAGCTACCTACAAATGGGTTTGGATGGTGATATTTCTGAAACCAAGCCCTGAAAGAGGTTGCGGAAAAAAATCTATCTATTTAATTTGTGAGAGCTTTTCAAAACTGAAAACAAGAAACTTCTACGATGTTTGGTTCCAGAGATATACGCATCCAAAGTGAATTCGTTTTTTTTAACCCTCCCTTTGGATGGATACATTTCCTCAACCAAGCCTTCCAAAGAGGTCCGGTTTTCAGATTATACAGTCCCAGTTCAAGGCAATCCTATGCCTGAAAGCCAAAGGCTTCTGCAGGATCTAGTTTCGAAGATATTTGTATCCAAAGTATCTAGTTGAACTGACGTTCAACCCAATCCTTTGGATGCGAATATCTCACGAAGGAACTTTTAATTAGGACTGCGGGTTTCAGTTCTTAATAAGAAATTAACAGACCTTTCCAGAAATGAAATAATTTAATTAAAATGTGAGAAAAAAAATTTCAAGATTTTTTGAAAATTTTCATGACCCCCACCCTATGACTTTTTTCAGAAATTGACTTTACAAAAATGTTTATGAAATAAATCGAGATATACATCAAAAGAAAGGTCTATTCAAACCCTATCCGAACCTGCAAACGTTTGGCTTCTACACGGTCTGGCTCCTTGGAAATTTGCATCCAAAGCAATTAACCTATTTCGTGCCCTCAGCTACCTACAAATGGGTTTGGATGGTGATATTTCTGAAACCAAGCCCGGAAAGAGGTTGCGGAAAAAAAATCTATCTATTTAATTTGCGATGTTTGGTTCCAGAGATATACGCATCCAAAGTGAAATCGTTTTTTTTAACCCTCCCTTTGGAAGGATACATTTCCTCAACCAAGCCTTCCAAAGAGGTCCGGTTTTCAGATTATACAGTCCCAGTTCAAGGCAATCCTATGCCTGAAAGCCAAAGGCTTCTGCAAGGTCTAGTTTCGAAGATATTTGTATCCAAAGTATCTAGTTGAACTGACGTTTAACCCAATCCTTTGGATGCGAATATCTCACGAAGGAACTTTTAATTAGGACTGCGGGTTTCAGTTCTTAATAAGAAATTAACAGACCTTTCCAGAAATGAAACAATTTAATTAAATAGTGAGAAAAAAAATTTCAAGATTTTTTGAAAATTTTCATGACCCCCACCCTATGACTTTTTTCAGAAATTGACTTTTCAAAAATGTTTATGAAATAAATCGAGATATACATCAAAAGAAAGGTCTATTCAAACCCTATCCGAACCTGCAAACGTTTGGCTTCTACACGGTCTGGCTCCTTGGAAATTTGCATCCAAAGCAATTAACCTATTTCGTGCCCTCAGCTACCTACAAATGGGTTTGGATGGTGATATTTCTGAAACCAAGCCCTGAAAGAGGTTGCGGAAAAAAAATCTATGTATTTAATTTGTGAGAGCTTTGCAAAACTGAAAACAAGAACCTTCTACGATGTTTGGTTCCAGAGATATACGCATCCAAAGTGAAATCGTTTTTTTTAACCCTCCCTTTGGATGGATACATTTCCTCAACCAAGCCTTCCAAAGAGGTCCGGTTTTCAGATTATACAGTCCCAGTTCAAGGCAATCCTATGCCTGAAAGCCAAAGGCTTCTGCAGGATCTAGTTTCGAAGATATTTGTATCCAAAGTATCTAGTTGAACTGACGTTCAACCCAATCCCTTGGATGCGAATATCTCACGAAGGAACTTTTAATTAGGACTGCGGGTTTCAGTTCTTAATAAGAAATTAACAGACCTTTCCAGAAATGAAACAATTTAATTAAAATGTGAGAAAAAAAATTTCAAGATTTTTTGAAAATTTTCATGACCCCCACCCTATGACTTTTTTCAGAAATTGACTTTTCAAAAATGTTTATGAAATAAATCGAGATATACATCAAAAGAAAGGTCTATTCAAACCCTATCCGAACCTGCAAACGTTTGGCTTCTACACGGTCTGGCTCCTTGGAAATTTGCATCCAAAGCAATTAACCTATTTCGTGCCCTCAGCTGCCTACAAATGGGCTTGGATGGCAGGCGCGGATCCAGGATTTCGTTCAGGGGGGGGCAATTTTCGTGAGTTTCCAAAATCTTGATAAGGTTTACAGAAAATTTGTGTACACTTCATACCACTCTATAATTTGCAGAAAGCAATAAACTCTTTCATAACTGCCACAGTTCTCGAATAGAGGGTACTTTGAACTTTGTGAAATGAATTTTTGCGGTTTGTAGCTATAGCATGGTATCTTTACAGCGTTTTTGAGTTCCCTCTAGATCCGCGTAACTCTATAATTATGTTCGGAAAACATAATGGTACAGTGGTATGTTCCTATTCAGACACAGGACGTTCGAGTTCGATCGAAATTTCCATCCTCTTCTGTAGCTGGCAACCTAACCCAACCTTGCTAGTAAGAGGCCGTTTTCGAGAACGTCATCAGCTTCAAAATGCGTTTTGCAGAGTGTTCTCAAACGCAAACTGCAAAAGTCTGCTGTTAGAAAAGGCAAATTTAAGTTTGTGTTCGATAATGCAATTTGCTAAGGTCACGTGTTCGAAAACATCATGTGTGGTGCAATTCTGCAGTCAAAAATCGAGTTGGAAACAAAAATATTGAGAAGCGGGAGAACGTGTTCATAACGTCAAATGCGTTTGCAACAAAATTGAAGGACGTTGATAAAAAAGATTTTGTGCAAACAAAACAATTGCATTAATTTGACAATATCTGTATTTTAGCTAAACTAAAATAATAGATCGAAACCGAGATGAACCGTTTCAGATGCCTTAGTCTATCGATACAAAACCAAACTTTCCGACATTGAAATAAAACCCAATGATTATAGTGGAAAATACAAAGAAAACACCACTCTTTATTAAATTAGAAATTTTTGAAGGTAATTACTCGTAAATCGACGTATTTTAAAGATTAAATTTTGTTTAAAGTAAAATCAACTTCAAGGTTGAAAATTTATATAAGTGCCCCTGTCACCCCTTCCGTTATATTTAACTATAAAACCACTAACAAATTTGTAGAGGAGGGTTGGAGGTGGAGCAATAACTTTTAATTCATTATTTTTCAAATTGTGAAATTTTTCATTCACAGCATTTTGAAAAGTGAAAATCAACCTGCTCCCTAGTATGAAATAAATTGACTTTTCTTATAAAATGCTATAAAGTAATGTAGCCGGACATTTATCTTTTAATTAAAGATCTTAACTTTGCAGATCGGACATCTAAAACCCAAGTTATAAGCTTTGCACTCAGTCAATTTCAAGGCTATTTGTGCATAGCGGAACTTTTCTTAATGGTCGGCCATCGGCCTACGCACAACCACTCATTGCTGCAACGTTGCGCTGCCAAGAAAATTTTTTATAAACGTATAACGAAATAACCTTTTTTTGATTACATTTTATTAATTTCATATTTTAAACTTCGTTCATTCTTGCCCAGGGGAGGGCAATTGCACCCATTGCCCCCCCCCTGTATCCGCGCATGTTGGATGGTGATATTTCTGAAACCAAGCCCTGAAAGAGGTTGCGGAAAAAAATCTATCTATTTAATTTGTGAGAGCTTTCCAAAACTGAAAACAAGAACCTTCTACGATGTTTGGTTCCAGAGATATACGCATCCAAAGTGAAATCGTTTTTTTTAACCCTCCCTTTGGATGGATACATTTCCTCAACCAAGCCTTCCAAAGTGGTCCGGTTTTCAGATTATACAGTCCCAGTTCAAGGCAATCCTATGCCTGAAAGCCAAAGGCTTCTGCAGGATCTAGTTTCGAAGATATTTGTATCCAAAGTATCTAGTTGAACTGACGTTCAACCCAATCCTTTGGATGCGAATATCTCACGAAGGAACTTTTAATTAGGACTGCGGGTTTCAGTTCTTAATAAGAAATTAACAGACCTTTCCAGAAATGAAACAATTTAATTAAAATGTGAGAAAAAAAATTTCAAGATTTTTTGAAAATTTTCATGACCCCCACTCTATGACTTTTTTCAGAAATTGACTTTTCAAAAATGTTTATGAAATAAATCGAGATATACATCAAAAGAAAGGTCTATTCAAACCCTATCCGAACCTGCAAACGTTTGGCTTCTACACGGTCTGGCTCCTTGGAAATTTGCATCCAAAGCAATTAACCTATTTCGTGCCCTCAGCTACCTACAAATGGGTTTGGATGGTGATATTTCTGAAACCAAGCCCTGAAAGAGGTTGCGGAAAAAAAAAACTATCGATTTAATTTGTGAGAGCTTTCCAAAACTGAAAACAAGAACCTTCTACGATGTTTGGTTCCAGAGATATACGCATCCAAAGTGAAATCGTTTTTTTAACCCTCCCTTTGGATGGATACATTTCCTCAACCAAGCCTTCCAAAGAGGTCCGGTTTTCAGATTATACAGTCCCAGTTCAAGGCAATCCTATGCCTGAAAGCCAAAGGCTTCTGCAGGATCTAGTTTCGAAGATATTTGTATCCAAAGTATCTAGTTGAACTGACGTTCAACCCAATCCTTTGGATGCGAATATCTCACGAAGGAATTTTTAATTAGGACTGCGGGTTTCAGTTCTTAATAAGAAATTAACAGACCTTTCCAGAAATGAAACAATTTAATTAAAATGTGAGAAAAAAAATTTCAAGATTTTTTGAAAATTTTCATGACCCCCACCCCAAGTAACATCGTTGGAGCTAATAGAAGCAAAACTGTTCTTTAGCAGCTTGTAAGCAGTGAAATCCAAAGCTTAAGCTCTTAAATAGATTATTGCACAGCTCCCTACATTTCATATAAAAATGATGTTCTATAATCGAAGTTTCAGAACAATTTTAGCTCTATTAATTTTATAACGACTCACGATTTAAAAATAGCTCTTTAATAACGTTCAACGTTTTTTAAACGAGCTAACTATTGATATCAGCACATAAAGAAGCATTGTAAAGCTGCTTAATTTCATGTTCAAAATACTAACGCATGACTTTATAGAAATGTCAAAAAATAGCACTTCAAAAGCTACACAAAAAACGGCTGTAGAGTTAAATTACTAATACTTTCACACAAACTCTTGTGAAGTTAACACTAGCGCATGCGCTTGAAATCTCTCTGAGCATTATAAAATCTATCTCTGAGCATTGGGAAATGTGAAGACTCGATAGAGCTACAGCAAATCGACTATAGAGCTCAATACTAAACCTTTCTCAAATAAAATACTACTACTCAATATTAGGGTGTTCCACAATAAAATATATTAGCCATGACTTCAACGGAAAAAATTAAACCAAAACTAGAAAATAAATGTATTCCTTTCACTTTCTGGTGAATACCGAGTATGCACCACAAATATCAAATTAGATGCTAAATTCACATTTTTTTTATTAAAATCAATTAAACAGTTTACTAAAAATTTTTTTTTAAATAATATTAAATCTATGGCTGAGTCGCAAAAGTACTTGCTTACGTGCTAAGAAATCATAATGCACTTCAATGTTGAATAGAGTTTAAATAAACAATAATTTTTTTCCAGAAATTAGAATTAGCCAATGACTTTCAATTTCCGAACACCCTACTTTTTAAGTAATGAACGCAAAACTCTCATTTTGTGGAAACTAGCTCTAGAAGAGCTCGGTTGAAGACAAACTATGTTCATAATAAAAACTATGGCGACGGAAAAAAAAAATCATTGAATAATTTTTCTTTATTTATTTAAACGAATGCAAAATCTTTCCTTTCAACAAAAACACAATCAAATATTGCAATGAAAACAAAAATATTTAATTTCATGATTTATTTTATTTATTTATCAATTTTTAACATTGTTTAGGTAAACTTTTTTAAATATTTCACAGCGTAAAATAAATAATTTCGAAGGCGCGTTGTTATTTTTCGAGGTACCTTCAGTACAATTGTGATAAAACTAAACGCGCACTAAAAAATCACTTACATGGCACTCAAAAATATTAATTTTATTTCTCACTACGACATTTTCTCTGCGAATATTTAATTAATTTCAACGACATCACATAACTTTTTCGATTGCTACTATCACACACATGAAATACATCTCCCTAATATTATTTTAATTTATCATTATTTGTATTATCTAAACTAATACAAACAAAGTGCTGTCAAAAATGCTGCCTTAAAGATATCTGAATCATGAACCAAAGAGCTTCAAAGCCATACTAGCCACTGACAAAGAGCTGGCTTCGAGCAAAAATTAGCTCTCAAACTCAATGAATTCTCTGTAAGCATGCTTTACACTTGCTTTAGAAGCGCATCTGGAGCTTCTTTTGAAATCAAAGAGCTTTAAGATTTGCTCTAAAAACGCTGTTAAAGCATTTGAAGACCTAAAATTGTTACTTGGGACCCTATGACTTTTTTCAGAAATTGACTTTTCAAAAATGTTTATGAAATAAATCGAGATATACATCAAAAGAAAGGTCTATTCAAACCCTATCCGAACCTGCAAACGTTTGGCTTCTACACGGTCTGGCTACTTGGAAATTTGCATCCAAAGCAATTAACCTATTTCGTGCCCTCAGCTACCTTCAAATGGGTTTGGATAGTGATATTTCTGAAACCAAGCCCTGAAAGAGGTTGCGGAAAATAAATCTATCTATTTTATTTGTGAGAGCTTTCCAAAACTGAAAACAAGAACCTTCTACGATGTTTGGTTCCAGAGATATACGCATCCAAAGTGAAATCGTTTTTTTTAACCCTCCCTTTGGATGGATACATTTCCTCAACCAAGCCTTCCAAAGAGGTCCGGTTTTCAGATTATACAGTCCCAGTTCAAGGCAATCCTATGCCTGAAAGCCAAAGGCTTCTGCAGGATCTAGTTTCGAAGATATTTGTATCCAAAGTATCTAGTTGAACTAACGTTCAACCCAATCCCTTGGATGCGAATATCTCACGAAGGAACTTTTAATTAGGACTGCGGGTTTCAGTTCTTAATAAGAAATTAACAGACCTTTCCAGAAATGAAACAATTTAATTAAAATGTGAGAAAAAAATTTCAAGATTTTTTGAAAATTTTCATGACCCCCACCCTATGACTTTTTTCAGAAATTGACTTTTCAAAAATGTTTATGAAATAAATCGAGATATACATCAAAAGAAAGGTCTATTCAAACCCTATCCGAACCTGCAAACGTTTGGCTTCTACACGGTCTGGCTCCTTGGAAATTTGCATCCAAAGCAATTAACCTATTTCGTGCCCTCAGCTACCTACAAATGGGTTTGGATGGTGATATTTCTGAAACCAAGCCCTGAAAGAGGTTGCGGAAAAAAATCTATCTATTTAATTTGTGAGAGCTTTCCAAAACTGAAAACAAGAACCTTCTACGATGTTTGGTTCCAGAGAAATACGATACGCATCCAAAGTGAAATCGTTTTTTTTAACCCTCCCTTTGGATGGATACATTTCCTCAACCAAGCCTTCCAAAGAGGTCCGGTTTTCAGATTATACAGTCCCAGTTCAAGGCAATCCTATGCCTGAAAGCCAAAGGCTTCTGCAGGATCTAGTTTCGAAGATATTTGTATCCAAAGTATCTAGTTGAACTGACGTTTAACCCAATCCTTTGGATGCGAATATCTCACGAAGGAACTTTTAATTAGGACTGCGGGTTTCAGTTCTTAATAAGAAATTAACAGACCTTTCCAGAAATGAAACAATTTAATTAAATTGTGAGAAAAAAAATTTCAAGATTTTTTGAAAATTTTCATGAGCCCCACCCTATGATTTTTTTCAGAAATTGACTTTTCAAAAATGTTTATGAAATAAATCGAGATATACATCAAAAGAAAGGTCTATTCAAACCCTATCCGAACCTGCAAGCGTTTGGCTTCTACACGGTCTGGCTCCTTGGAAATTTGCATCCAAAGCAATTAACCTATTTCGTGCCCTCAGCTACCTACAAATGGGTTTGGATGGTGATATTTCTGAAACTAAGCCCTGAAAGAGGTTGCGGAAAAAAATTTATGTATTTAATTTGTGAGAGCTTTCCAAAACTGAAAACAAGAACCTTCTACGATGTTTGGTTCCAGAGATATACGCATCCAAAGTGAAATCGTTTTTTTTAACCCTCCCTTTGGATGGATACATTTCCTCAACCAAGCCTTCCAAAGAGGTCCGGTTTTCAGATTATACAGTCCCAGTTCAAGGCAATCCTATGCCTGAAAGCCAAAGGCTTCTGCAGGATCTAGTTTCGAAGATATTTGTATCCAAAGTATCTAGTTGAACTGACGTTCAACCCAATCCTTTGGATGCGAATATCTCACGAAGGAACTTTTAATTAGGACTGCGGGTTTCAGTTCTTAATAAGAAATTAACAGACCTTTCCAGAAATGAAACAATTTAATTAAAATGTGAGCAAAAAAATTTCAAGATTTTTTGAAAATTTTCATGACCCCCACCCTATGACTTTTTTAAGAAATTGACTTTTCAAAAATGTTTATGAAATTAATCGAGATATACATCAAAAGAAAGGTCTATTCAAACCCTATCCGAACCTGCAAACGTTTGGCTTCTACACGGTCTGGCTCCTTGGAAATTTGCATCCAAAGCAATTAACCTATTTCGTGCCCTCAGCTACCTACAAATGGGTTTGGATAGTGATATATCTGAAACCAAGCCCTGAAAGAGGTTGCGGAAAAAAAATCTATATTTAATTTGTGAGAGCTTTCCAAAACTGAAAACAAGAACCTTCTACGATGTTTGGTTCCAGAGATATACGCATCCAAAGTGAAATCGTTTTTTTTAACCCTCCCTTTGGATGGATACATTTCCTCAACCAAGCCTTCCAAAGAGGTCCGGTTTTCAGATTATACAGTCCCAGTTCAAGGCAATCCTATGCCTGAAAGCCAAAGGCTTCTGCAGGATCTAGTTTCGAAGATATTTGTATCCAAAGGATCTAGTTGAACTGACGTTCAACCAAATCCCTTGGATGCGAATATCTCACGAAGGAACTTTTAATTAGGACTGCGGGTTTCAGTTCTTAATAAGAAATTAACAGACCTTTCCAGAAATGAAATAATTTAATTAAAATGTGAGAAAAAAATTTCAAGATTTTTTGAAAATTTTCATGACCCCCAGCCTATGACTTTTTTCAGAAATTGACTTTTCAAAAATGTTTATGAAATAAATCGAGATATACATCAAAAGAAAGGTCTATTCAAACCCTATCCGAACCTGCAAACGTTTGGCTTCTACACGGTCTGGCTCCTTGGAAATTTGCATCCAAAGCAATTAACCTATTTCATGCCCTCAGCTACCTACAAATGGGTTTATTTTCTGAAACCAAGCCCTGAAAGAGGTTGCGGAAAAAAATCTATCTATTTAATTTGTGAGAGCTTTCCAAAACTGAAAACAAGAACCTTCTACGATGTTTGGTTCCAGAGATATACGCATCCAAAGTGAAATCGTTTTTTTTAACCCTCCCTTTGGATGGATACATTTCCTCAACCAAGCCTTCCAAAGAGGTCCGGTTTTCAGATTATACAGTCCCAGTTCAAGGCAATCCTATGCCTGAAAGCCAAAGGCCTTTGCAGGATCTAGTTTCGAAGATATTTGTATCCAAATTATCTAGTTGAACTGACGTTCAACCCAATCCTTTGGATGCGTATATCTCACGAAGGAACTTTTAATTAGGACTGCGGGTTTCAGTTCTTAATAAGAAATTAACAGACCTTTCCAGAAATGAAACAATTTAATTAAAATTTGAGAAAAAAAATTTCAAGATTTTTTAAAAATTTTCATGACCCCCACCCTATGACTTTTTTCAGAAATTGACTTTTCAAAAATGTTTATGAAATAAATCGAGATATACATCAAAAGAAAGGTCTATTCAAACCCTATCCGAACCTGCAAACGTTTAGCTTCTACACGGTCTGGCTCCTTGGAAATTTGCATCCAAAGCAATTAACCTATTTCGTGCCCTCAGCTACCTACAAATGGGTTTGGATGGTGATATTTCTGAAACCAAGCCCTGAAAGAGGTTGCGGAAAAAAATCTATCTATTTAATTTGTGAGAGCTTTCCAAAACTGAAAACAAGAACCTTCTACGATGTTTGGTTCCAGAGAAATACGATACGCATCCAAAGTGAAATCGTTTTTTTTAACCCTCCCTTTGGATGGATACATTTCCTCAACCAAGCCTTCCAAAGAGGTCCGGTTTTCAGATTATACAGTCCCAGTTCAAGGCAATCCTATGCCTGAAAGCCAAAGGCTTCTGCAGGATCTAGTTTCGAAGATATTTGTATCCAAAGTATCTAGTTGAACTGACGTTTAACCCAATCCTTTGGATGCGAATATCTCACGAAGGAACTTTTAATTAGGACTGCGGGTTTCAGTTCTTAATAAGAAATTAACAGACTTTTCCAGAAATGAAACAATTTAATTAAATTGTGAGAAAAAAATTTCAAGATTTTTTGAAAATTTTCATGAGCCCCACCCTATGATTTTTTTCAGAAATTGACTTTTCAAAAATGTTTATGAAATAAATCGAGATATACATCAAAAGAAAGGTCTATTCAAACCCTATCCGAACCTGCAAGCGTTTGGCTTCTACACGGTCTGGCTCCTTGGAAATTTGCATCCAAAGCAATTAACCTATTTCGTGCCCTCAGCTACCTACAAATGGGTTTGGATGGTGATATTTCTGAAACTAAGCCCTGAAAGAGGTTGCGGAAAAAAATTTATGTATTTAATTTGTGAGAGCTTTCCAAAACTGAAAACAATAACCTTCTACGATGTTTGGTTCCAGAGATATACGCATCCAAAGTGAAATCGTTTTTTTTAACCCTCCCTTTGGATGGATACATTTCCTCAACCAAGCCTTCCAAAGAGGTCCGGTTTTCAGATTATACAGTCCCAGTTCAAGGCAATCCTATGCCTGAAAGCCAAAGGCTTCTGCAGGATCTAGTTTCGAAGATATTTGTATCCAAAGTATCTAGTTGAACTGACGTTCAACCCAATCCTTTGGATGCGAATATCTCACGAAGGAACTTTTAATTAGGACTGCGGGTTTCAGTTCTTAATAAGAAATTAACAGACCTTTCCAGAAATGAAACAATTTAATTAAAATGTGAGCAAAAAAATTTCAAGATTTTTTGAAAATTTTCATGACCCCCACCCTATGACTTTTTTCAGAAATTGACTTTTCAAAAATGTTTATGAAATAAATCGAGATATACATCAAAAGAAAGGTCTATTCAAACCCTATCCGAACCTGCAAACGTTTGGCTTCTACACGGTCTGGCTCCTTGGAAATTTGCATCCAAAGCAATTAACCTATTTCGTGCCCTCAGCTACCTACAAATGGGTTTGGATGGTGATATTTCTGAAAGTAAGCCCTGAAAGAGGTTGCGGAAAAAAAATCTATGTATTTAATTTGTGAGAGCTTTCCAAAACTGAAAACAAGAACCTTCTACGATGTTTGGTTCCAGAGATATACGCATCCAAAGTGAAATCGTTTTTTTTAACCCTCCCTTTGGATGGATACATTTCCTCAACCAAGCCTTCCAAAGAGGTCCGGTTTTCAGATTATACAGTCCCAGTTCAAGGAAATCCTATGCCTGAAAGCCAAAGGCTTCTGCAGGATCTAGTTTCGAAGATATTTGTATCCAAAGTATCTAGTTGAACTGACGTTCAACCCAATCCCTTGGATGCGAATATCTCACGAAGGAACTTTTAATTAGGACTGCGGGTTTCAGTTCTTAATAAGAAATTAACAGACCTTTCCAGAAATGAAATAATTTAATTAAAATGTGAGAACAAAAATTTCAAGATTTTTTGAAAATTTTCATGACCCCCAGCCTATGACTTTTTTCAGAAATTGACTTTTCAAAAATGTTTATGAAATAAATCGAGATATACATCAAAAGAAAGGTCTATTCAAACCCTATCCGAACCTGCAAACGTTTGGCTTCTACACGGTCTGGCTCCTTGGAAATTTGCATCCAAAGCAATTAACCTATTTCATGCCCTCAGCTACCTACAAATGGGTTTATTTTCTGAAACCAAGCCCTGAAAGAGGTTGCGGAAAAAAATCTATCTATTTAATTTGTGAGAGCTTTCCAAAACTGAAAACAAGAACCTTCTACGATGTTTGGTTCCAGAGATATACGCATCCAAAGTGAAATCGTTTTTTTTAACCCTCCCTTTGGATGGATACATTTCCTCAACCAAGCCTTCCAAAGAGGTCCGGTTTTCAGATTATACAGTCCCAGTTCAAGGCAATCCTATGCCTGAAAGCCAAAGGCTTCTGCAGGATCTAGTTTCGAAGATATTTGTATCCAAAGTATCTAGTTGAACTGACGTTCAACCCAATCCTTTGGATGCGAATATCTCACGAAGGAACTTTGTAGGAAATAACTCGTATAACAGTTTGATAGATTTTGAATTTGAAGGTTCGTTATAGGCAGGAAGAATAAGTAACATACTTTTAGGCAGTAGCGTAGCTAGGGGGGGGCGAAGGGGGCGGTCGCCCCGGGCGCCAGGAGTTAGGGGCGGCAAATGGGAAAATCATCTTCGTTGTTCATGGGATGTTGCAAACCAATTACAAAAGTTTTTTTAGTGAAAATACATACAATTTTTATAGTATTCAAAGTTGTAGGGGTGACAAAATCATCCTCGTTGATCATGAGAATTTGGAAATAAACAAAAGTTTAATTTTTGTTTAATAAATTATTCAATCAATTTTTATTAAATTGAAATCAAGAGGGTCGCAAAATCATCATCGTTGTCTATTACATAAGTTGGAAATAAACAAAAAAGTATTATTTTTTTAAGTTAAAAATTCTATAGCATTTGTAGGTATAGGAACATACAATTTTTCATTGTGTTCAAATCACTAGGGGCGGCAGAATCATGACCATTGTTCATTATAGAAGAAGGTAATAAACACAAAAGTTTATTTTTTTAAATTAAAAATTCTTTCAAATTTTGAAACAAAATGATGGCTTTCGTAATGACCATTCTCTTTTGTAGCTTTACATATAAGTATACGTGTCTGTTAATTCCCTCAATTTAGAATTCAGAGGGGTTGACCTTTCTCAGGAAATTGTTCGCGTTAAAAAATAAACAAATAAATTGAGTGGCGCAACAGCTCGTGGAGAACCAGGGCCTAGTGACTTACAACTCACAACCGTTCCTGTGTGCGTGTTGTTGGCAGGAATGGAGGGGACCTACAGTTTTTTGCCGAGTCCGAACGGCTAAATGAGAAGCACTTTTTCATGACAAGTATACTCTTTTTTGTCAGTTACTCGCAAGAGGCAGTACCTCGGATAAAACATTTCTGTTTTTTCTGGTTAGATTTGAAAAAAAATGATGTAGATTAAATCTTTTCGCAGATGATTTGTTTTTGTTTTTTCAAAAATTAAAAATAAATAATATTTAAACAAAACTGATAAAAGAATAAAAATAAATAAAACATAACATTAGTTTTTTTAACTTTAAACCAACAAACAAAAAAAGCTCTAAATAATACATATGGCTGCGTTCAACACAAAGAATTAAAAAAAAATGTGAGTTTTTTTTGCAAGCATTAATTTTTTTTCGAAAAATGAAGTGTACTATGTAGATTTTGCAGCAGATTTATTTTGAGAAAAAATGCATTAGATCAACAATCTACTGCAATTACAGTGAAGTAACAACTCAGTAGTCAGACACTCAGTAGTGACTTAGCCGTGGCTTTGACCCTCTCATGGTTCATGATCATTAGATCTGAGAAATATGAACACTATTCAATTTCTCAGTTTTGCTGTCGAGTACTGATGAAAAAATAGGCGTATCTCACCAAGTAAAATCTCACCGAGCGCTCAATAGTTGACGTTAGCGGAATGTTTTGGTGGAACAAGATTCCCTGTTCAATCGTACTGAAATTATGGAAACAAAATTTTAACTTTGCTTTAAATATTTAAATGTTAAAGCACAAAAGTTTATAAAATGAAAGAAAAAAACTAAGATCAATCTATTTTTCCTGTTTATCAACATTCAACTTTTTGTATTTTTGTATCAATTTCGTATTTGCACATCACGAGAAATTGCGGCTGTCAAATGAACAGTTTTAAGAACATTGAGAAATGAATCCAAAACTATTCGTCTCAGTAATCTCTGAAGAAAATCTCAGTGCTCATGTGAGATTTTTTGTCCCAGTTTAAAAATGTCTGAGCTCTTAGAGATTTTATTTGGTGAGACACGTCTAATGAACAATTATGAACTTCAACGAAAGTCTCATGTGCCTATATTATATACAGTCGGTTTAAAGTTAAATCTCAGTAGGCCAGAAACAAAAAAAATTCATTCATCAGATATTGCGGCAAAGTGGCATGTATCAATATTTTGCATAATGTAATTCCTTTCATTTATAAAAAAGTATTTTAATCAAAATTTTGTCTGCAACTTTAAGACCGATGATATGAAGGTAGGTACCCATCACAAATTTTTTAAAAAGTATTGTTAGACCGAAAGGGCGGCAAATTATTGTTTTGCCCCGGGCGGCAAATATCCTAGCTACGCCACTGCTTTTAGGATGTTATAGGTATTTCACTATGCGGTTCGAATCGGTTCACTTTTGAAGGGGTAAGCTAATTGAATTTTCCTTCATAATTAAGTTTTCGTATAACGATACTTAGAAAATTCACAATGGAATCTATACAATGTTCAAAAAAATCAGATGAGATTCTTTAAACAAACAAATTATTAATAAAATAAAAAAAAGGAGAAGTTGAGAAAAAAAAAATATAAATAAAATTGCATGGGTTGAAAAAGAAAAAAGTCATATAAAAAAAAATCATAAATAAAAAAAAAAATATATGGACGAAGGTAGGATTCGAGCCTGAGAGGACGATTGGTTTAGTTGGACCACCGACAAGACCACTTGACTAAGCCGTGTTATGAGTGGAGTTGGACAGATTTGGTTAGGTATAGGAAATGACAGAAAATAGAAGAGTAGCTAAATAAAATAAGATGTAAACAAATAAAGGAACCAAAGGAGAACAGGATTCGTTAACTAATATTATAAAGAAGTGCATGAGTATTGGTCGTATAATGTTTTTTGTCTTGTTTTAATTTTCAAGAGTTTTGACCAAAAATCTTAATTTTTGATACACTTATATGTACAAAAATCACGGAATTATTATTGACCAAAAATTAGATTTTTGTAAATTAAATGCAATTTGGAAAACGTGAAAAAGTAAGACCGGATCCACTTCCATGTTTGAAATCTCGTCTCTCGTTAAGTTTGGAATCAGCTAGAAAGTCCAGAACTACACAATAGTCATCAGTTGGTTTCTAGTGCGTGTAAGTGGTGCATCGATCGAGAAAAATCCCTTAAATAAAATTTCTATCAAGTCTTGTCAAAGTGAAACAGTTTCATTTTCTTTTCTTAAAATTAAAATAATCGATTGTGAAAATCTATATCGATTTTAACAAAAAAAATAAATTCACAAAATAGAAAACACGAACTAAACGAAAATAAAAAAAAGTATATAAGAAAGTCCAAACAAGCGAGACTGTACCTACACGTACAGTAAGTGTGAGGACACGTGAAGCGTGATCTGATCGCTATAAAAAGTAAAAAGGGAAAACTTAAAATTCTCGTTAAGAGAACAAAGACCACGACGCATCCACGCCACCAAAGTCCCATTACACGACACCAGGAACCAACGACCTTTTAACAATAGCCCACAGCATCATTCTCTCTAAAGCGATCCGCTTCTTGAGCCACCGAAACTAAAGACTTCCATCATCCAACATTAGCAGCCCAAAGTCATAACCAAACTTTCATCCAACCACGACACGAACTTTTATCATCTACAATAGCCGACATCAGCAAAAACAGTCATACTCAGCAAAAACATACAACACCATCAGCAACTTTACATACACATATCCATCATCCAAAATCAGCAACAGCAGTCATCCTCAGCAAAAACATACTACCACAATAGCAACTTTAAACACACATATCCATCATCCAACATCAGCAACAACAGTCATCTTCAGCAAAAACACACAACCACAATAGCAACTTTAAATACACATATCCATCATCCAACATCAGCAACAACAGTCATCTTCAGCAAAAACACAGAACCACAATAGCAACTTTAAATACACATATCCATCATCCAACATCAGCAACAACTGTCATCCTCAGCAAAAACACACAACCACAACAGCAGCTTTAAAAATATAACAACATTCATCAACTAACATCAAGTAACAGCAACAGCAGATTCATACAACCATATCAACAACTTTAAATAACAACATTCATCGACTTACATCAGTTAAAACATACAAAAAAGCAGATTCATACAACCACAACAGTATACAAAAATCAACCTACCACAACAGATTACACAACACCTAATTATTTTAATCATAAAAGCTAAGTACCTACCTACAACTTACCTATCAATTATATTTTTTTTTAGTAATTCTAATTAGCTATGTATGTACTTATAAAATCTAAAATCTAACTTAAAAACTAAAGCTTACAAAAAGAAAAAAAATCAACAAAAAAAAAAAAATAATAACTATACTAAAAGTTTAAAAGAAACTAACTACCTACATATTATCACTAAAATTAGATGAAAAGTTTCCTATATCGTAACTAGTTCCTTTTATGTACAGCAATTTTTTTTTCGATTTTTAAATTTTTTTTTCAAATTAAATCTTTCTTTAAATAGGAAATAAGAATAAAAAAAAAAAGAGACAAAATAAAATTCATTCATATCCATCATACAAGAAACTTAAAATTCAACGTCGACCTCGGAGCGGTGCACCACCTCGAAGGCTGAATCATCAATTTCATAACAAAAAAATAAAACAACAACAACATTTAAGGAAGTATACCTTGTACATATTTACGATCTAAAAGCTCGGTAAGTGTTTCTAATTGATTTTATTTGAATTTATTTTGAAATCCAAATTGCTACCCATACATACATAGTTTTATGTGTGACTTTTCATTAATGAATCCTTAAAGTATGCAAGTGCTAGTAAGATACAAAATATTGAAGCATACTGTAATAACTTTGCATATTTGAACTATAACGACTCCGAAATGCAAACAAACGGACACAATAAAGCTTAAGGTCGCAGTGCAAACATACCCTTAATAGCTATAATTATAGCAACTCTCAAACGAAGGAAGCGCCATCTGCCGGATTATAGCAGATTTACCAGCTGTCAAATAAAAGCTTTTGGAAGGGAAATTATTGGGAAATTTCCCCTACGGAAAGCTCTGGAAACAGAGACCCAGAACGAAAGGCAAATGTTTGAACGGCAGCGACACAGTTTGTTTTTAATCGTGAATGAATAAAGTTGGTTATAATAAAAGTGAAAAGTAAAGTTTGTGAATTAATTTCAGTGGTGAATAATAAATCGTTTTGTTGGTAGTAAGAAAAGTAAAATGTTTTATTTTGTGAAATAAATAAGTGGACGTTTTAAATAAAGTAAATAAGTTTTATTAACGAACCTGAGAAAATATTACATTGGTGTCAGAAGTGGGATAAAACTTATTTTATCTGTGCACTCAGTTGATTTATTGTGTGGAAAGTGAAAAAAAAAGACAATGGGTAAATCTTTGAATGATTTAAATTTAGTGGAACTTAAGGCAGAACTGAATAAGCGAGATCTTCCTACTGCTGGAACAAAGAATGATCTTATAATTCGTCTGCAAGAAGATTTAAGAAGATGTGGAAAAAATCCGGACACGTTTATATTCGACATTGAAATGGAAGAACAGCAAGAACAAGTAAGTACATCGGGCATGACCAATATGCTGTCTCAGCTGCTCGCAAAATTTGAAGAACAAAAGAATCTTCTAGAACATCAAAGCCAAGAACAAAAGAATCTTCTAGAGCAACAAAGCCAAGAACAACGTAGTGAACAAAAGAATCTTCTCGAACGTTTCGAACAGCAAAGCCTAGAGCAGAAGAATCTTCTAGAACAACAAAGCCAAGAACAAAAGAATCTTCTAGAACAACAAGGCCAAGAACAAAAAAATCTTCGAAATCTTCTCGAAGGTAAATTAGATGCCTTTGACAATAGAATTGTTGCCCTTGACGAGCGTGTCGATAAACAATTCTCGACTGTTGAAGCAAAGTTTGAAAAGGTAGAAGATAAAATCGAATCTATTACCAAGGAATTGGACAAAGTAAGGAAAATGAAGGTTCGAGAAAGTTCTGGTGACTGTCCAAGGAGAAAGGAGATGCATCCACCAACCTTCGATGGACAAACTTCTTGGTCAATCTACAAGAAGCAGTTTAAGGCAGCTGCCACAACGAACGGCTGGGACGACGAAGACAAATATACAGCTCTGACGCTTGCTCTTAGAGGAACTGCTGCTGAGCTGCTGCAAACCATACCAGCAGAAAAGAATGGCAACTTCAGCGCTCTTGTTCAGGCCATTGACAAACGCTTTGGAGATGGCCATATGCAAGAAGTCTTCCGTGTTCAACTCAATACAAGAATCCAGAAAAGGGGAGAAACTCTGCAACAGCTTCAAGCAGACATCGAACGATTGGCGCATATCCAGCTGCAGGAGATGAAATCATTAACCAATTCGCCACAGAAGCCTTTGTTCGTGCTGTTTCTGACATCAACCTTCAGCGGGCAATTCGAACGGCTGGAAAATGCACGCTCCCTGAAGCATTAGCGTTCGCCCTGACTATGGAAGCAGCAGAACAGGCTTCTCAAGGAGTTCATCGGGTAAGAGAAATAGAAATTGAGGAGTGTTCTTGCCAGAGAACTGCATTCCAAAGGAACCAGCGAGATAGACCTGCTCGATGCTGGAACTGTAACAAAACCGGACATCTTCAACGCCAGTGCAGATTGCCACCTAGAAGACCTGCATGTCAACATTGTGGGAGCAGAAACCAGCAACAACAACAATGTCAATACTCCTTCTCGGCCCGTTTCTCAACCGGGAAACGAGTAAGAACCAACTTCGAGGGGCAGAAGCTGGTTTCTGGTATCGATGGCCCCAGAACCACCATCCAGGTATCACAGACGAAACGAAACAATAAAAGTCTGACTGTGGAGGCAACACTAAACGGCAAAAAGCAAGTGGCTACGATCGACACCGGTGCCACTGCCTCCATTGTTCGAAAGGACTTGGTAAAGATGACATGGCTGCATAACACCAACACTTACCGCCTGAAAACTGCAACAGGAGAGGCAGCCAGAGTTTACGGGGAAGTTCGTCTTACAATCCGTTTGGCAGAACTGGAGTTTTCACATCTGTTTCTGGTAGCAGATATATGTGACGAGTACATCGTTGGAATCGACTTTATGAAAGAGCATGGAGTAATTCTCGACATCGGGAAGCAAGTTCTCAAGTACCGAAATGTGGAGATTCCTATGGTTTACGGCAATGAAAACTCATCAACTCTCAGGACTGTCATAAAAGAAGATATATGCCTGCCACCTTCCTCAGAAGTGTTCGTTTGGACGAAAATAAAAGGTAATTTGGGTAGCCATCGATACCTAATGGTGGAACCAGACTCTGAACAGTCTTCCCAAAACATCATCCTAGGGAAGACCCTTGTGGCACCAAAGAACAACATGGTACCCGTACGGATACTTAACATCAAACCGTACGCAGTTAAGCTAAGAAAAGGAGAAATTGTTGGAAAGTGTGAATCTGTTTCCGCAATAACTACGATTACAGAAGCTGACGCACAAAAATCTGTGGACCCCGGAAAAGTGAACTCTATGAAGGCAAAAATTCTGAAGTCATCCAACTTAACTGAACGTCAGCTAAGTGCTGCTGGAAGCCTCCTTCACGAGTACGGTGATATACTCTCTTCACCCAGTGGGCAGTTTGGTCGAACACAACTGGTGCAGCATCGAATCGACACAGGAGACGCGAGACTTATTCGACAACCAGCGAGACGTCTCCCATTAGCCAAACAAGACGAAGTTGAACAGATGATATCGACAATGAAGCGAGATGGGCTAATCGAAAACTCTAAAAGTCCTTGGGCATCCCCAGTTGTTCTTGTCAAAAAGAAGGACGGAAGTACTCGATTCTGTGTAGACTATCGGAGGCTGAACGATGTGACAAAGAAAGACAGCTACCCTCTGCCAAGAATCAGCGATACTCTGGATGCGATGGAAGGAGCTGAATGGTTCTGAACATTGGACTTGAAGAGTGGTTACTGGCAGGTAGAAATCCATCCAGAAGATTGAGAAAAGACGGCTTTCTCTACAGGAAATGGTCTGTGGCAATTTAAAGTGATGCCTTTCGGACTATGCAACGCTCCGGCAACATTTGAGCGTTTGATGGAGTGTGTTTTACAAGGACTTACTTGGAAATCTTGCCTAGTCTATTTGGACGATGTCATCGTTTATGGTAAGACATTTGATGAGCATTGTGGAAACCTTAAGGCCGTGTTCCAGAGGCTTCGAGAAGCAAACTTGAAATTAAATCCAGACAAGTGCGAATTTTTCAAGTCTGAGGTAAAATATTTGGGACATATCATCTCTTCTCAAGGAGTGAAGACTGATCCTGAGAAAGTTGACACCGTAAAGAGTTGGCCAACACCACAGGATAAACATCAACTCCGAAGCTTTCTTGGTCTAGCCACGTACTATCGACGATTTGTGAAGGATTTTGCTGGAATCGCGAAAAGTTTGCCCCAGCTAACAGAGAAAGGCAAACCGTTCAAATGGTCAAGCGAGTGCGAGAAAAGCTTCCGGGAACTTAAGCAGCGCCTATGCAATACACCAGTTTTGGCCTATCCGATACCAGGGAAACCTTTCATCATCAACGCTGACGCAAGTAACGTAGGAATTGGTGCCGTACTATCACAAGTCCACGAAGGAGAAGAGAAGGTCGTTGCCTATTACAGCAAGGTGCTCTCAAAGCCAGAAAGAAATTACTGTGTGACGAGAAGAGAACTTCTAGTTCTAGTATCGGCAACAAAACACTTCCATAAGTACATCTATGGACAGAAGTTCCTTCTTCGAACAGATCATGGCGCACTTAATTGGCTGTTGAACTTCAAAAATCCAGAAGGTCAAGTGGCAAGATGGATTGAGAGATTGCAGACATATGACTACCAGATCCAACATCGAAGAGGAAGGTTGCACTCAAATGCAGATGCTTTATCTCGGAGACCATGCAAACCGGACTGCAAGCACTGCACACGTCAAGAAGAGAAGGAGTTTGCTTCCATCCAGCGATTAAGAGCCGATCCCATTTACGGTTCGAGTAATGAAGAAATAAGAGCTGCCCAACAAGAAGACTCGGATATTGAACCCATTTTTGCATGGAAGGAACACCAAGAGAAACAAGAATGGGGTGACATCTCCGATAGAAGTCCAACTCTTAAAGCATATTGGGCACAATGGGACTCGCTTCATGTACAAGAAGGAGTACTAAGACGTAAATGGGAGTCCACAGACGGCAAATCATATGTGATGCAGCTAGTCGTACCTCGTTCCAAAGTTAATGACGTTCTGCAAGAGATGCATGATGGAGCTTCCGGAGGACATTTGGGTGTCAATAAGACACTGGAAAAGGTAAGGCAGCGATTCTACTGGCTACACGCAAGAGAAGACGTCGAAAAATGGTGCCGAAAATGTGATACTTGTGCTGCAAGCAAGGGACCAGGCAGAAAAGTCCAGAGTAAGATGCAGCAGTAAAATGTGGGCACGCCTTTTGAAAGAATTGCAAAAACGTTGCAGGCCCTTTTCCAGAAACCAGAAGCGGAAACCGATACATCCTGGTAGTAATGGACTACTTCAGCAAGTGGCCTGAGGCATTTGCCATCCCAAATCAGGAAACCAAAACAGTCGCGGATCAGATTGTTTTCAACTGGGTAAGCAGGTTTGGTGTACCTATGGAACTCCATTCAGATCAAGGGAGGAACTTCGAGTCCAAAATCTTTCAGGAAGTTTGTACACTCCTTGGCATTAAGAAGACGAGGACAACACCGCTTCACCCACAATCTGATGGGATGGTTGAGCGATTCAACCGGACACTTAAAGAACACCTTTCCAAAGTTGTAGGCGACAACCAACGAGACTGGGATCGGCATATTCCGTTATTCTTGATGGCCTATCGAAGTGCGGTACATAGCTCAACAGGACATACACCATCAGAAATCCTGCTCGGGAGCACAATACGACTACCAAGTGAAATCAAATTAGGATGTTCTGCAAATGAGCCACAAGGAATAGACGACTACGTGGACAACCTCAAAGAAAAGCTAGTTGACATCCACGAAAGGACAAGAGCAAATATAAAGCTATCAAGTGACCGGATGAAAACACGGTATGACACAAAAGCAACAACAACAGGATTCCAAGCGGGAGACCTTGTGTGGTTTTATAATCCCCACCGTCGGAAGGGACTTTCACCGAAGCTTCCACAAAATTGGGAAGGCCCTTACACTGTAGTAACACGAATAAACGATGTCGTCTACCACATTCAGAGAGGATTAAGAGGCAAACTAAAAGTAGTTCACAGCGACCGTTTACATCATTATAATGGTGATGGAAGTGATGGATTTGCTCGGGACGATCAATCCTAAGAGGGGGGCAGTGTAATAACTTTCCATATTTGAACTATAACGACTCCGAAATGCAAACAAACGGACACAATAAAGCTTACGGTCGCAGTGCAAACATACCCTTAATAGCTATAATTATAGCAACTCTCAAACGAAAGAAGCGCCATCTGCCGGATTATAGCAGATTTACCAGCTGTCAAATAAAAGCTTTTGGAAGGGAAATTATTGGGAAATTTCCCCTACGGAAAGCTCTGGAAACAGAGACCCAGAACGTTCTCCTTATTTCCAGAGTTTGGAAAACAAGTATAAAAGGCACATGTTTGAACGGCAGCGACACAGTTTGTTTTTAATCGTGAATGAATAAAGTTGGTTATAATAAAAGTGAAAATTAAAGTTTGTGAATTAATTTCAGTGGTGAATAATAAATCGTTTTGTTGGTAGTAAGAAAAGTAAAGTGTTTTATTTTGTGAAATAAATAAGTGGACGTTTTAAATAAAGTAAATAAGTTTTACTAACGAACCTGAGAAAATATTACAATACATACGGGTAATTAAGAGAATAATTTTGAATTACATAACGATCGACATACATACATTTGTTTCTTTTTAAATTTTTTTGTTCCACAATTTGAATTGAATTGAATATGATATTGCCTGAATAATTTCTTTAGTGGGAATTGAATACCTAAAATAAGATTAGTATAACGAAACCAAAACAACAAATACAGATTAGAGGAACTTCGTTATTACATTACGATTAAACTTTTGTTGATTTAAAATACCGAATGAGTATTGTTATATAAATATTATTATAATAATTTTTATTAAGTTTTTTTTATTATTTGTGATTTTTCCTTTTCTTTATGAAAACCTTAAAAGGAGATACGCATTACAAATCTCAATCGTCAAATATAATTGCAACTGTTTCTTGTTGAGTATTTTGCAAGCAAACAAAAATTATATCATATTTGTATTTTTTTTTATATACATACATAATTATTTTATTTATAATAAATCAATTTTATAACGTTCTTTGAATCCAAAGTATTATAATTTTCGTTATTACAATGGGAAGTCAGATTGAAGTTTATTTTGGATGAAAATTTTCATAGTAAAACAATGAATTGCTAGGAACTTATTTTAGGGTGGATGTGGCCTACTTAAAAGACTCTTAACAGTAGAGCGTATGCGTTATGGTTAGACTTGATACTGTGGTAAGTTCTTAATTTACCATAGACAACTTGTATTAGGGTGTTACTGCAATTAGTCGTCGAGGTCGCAATAACCATGGACGTACCACAATCGTGTTACGTGGGGGGGATTACCTCTTTAGGACATCATCACCTAGTCCTATTTAGCTTCAGGGTTGCCATCTTAAATTTCTTTTAATTTTATCTCTCTTTATTCAAATTCGAATAGTAATTTTTTTTCGCTTCAACTTGGATGAATTTTGTGGTCTCGATACATTTCGAACCAACATTTATTTTTTTTGTATTAAACATCCAACAATATCGGCATGATTATTAATTACGTAACAAAAGTTCTACGTTACAACGGCAAGGACCCACCCAAATCCGACGAGTAAAGCCCTGGCGGAATGCAAGCATGCCGGCCGAAGTAACTAGAACACCCTTCACTTCTGCTTTCCGAAATGGACTATAGAATCCTGTAGGCTATAGTGCATAACGATAGCATAGGGGTGAAGGTGTGCAAGGACGAAAGGAAATTTTTAAGAATTAAAAATGGTACTTCAGTAGTATTTGGGATCTCATTGGTTATAGTACCTCCCCTTTAGGGAGACTTGAATTTAACGATTAAAATTTTTCCGAGTCCTTGCCAGGACAACAATAGGTTCCGTTACAACTTTTAATTAGGACTGCGGGTTTTAGTTCTTAATAAGAAATTAACAGACCTTTCCAGAAATGAAACAATTTAATTAAAATGTGAGAACAAAAATTTCAAGATTTTTTGAAAATTTTCATGACCCCCACCCTATGACTTTTTTCAGAAATTGACTTTTCAAAAATGATTATGAAATAAATCGAGATATACATCAAAAGAAAGGTCTATTCAAACCCTATCCGAACCGGCAAACGTTTGGCTTCTACACGGTCTGGCTCCTTGGAAATTTGCATCCAAAGCAATTAACCTATTTCATGCCCTCAGCTACCTACAAATGGGTTTGGATGGTGATATTTCTGAAACCAAGCCCTGAAAGAGGTTGCGGAAAAAAAATCTATCTATTTTATTTGTGAGAGCTTTCCAAAACTGAAAACAAGAACCTTCTACGATGTTTGGTTCCAGAGATATACGCATCCAAAGTGAGTTCGTTTTTTTTAACCCTCCCTTTGGATGGATACATTTCCTCAACCAAGCCTTCCAAAGAGGTCCGGTTTTCAGATTATACAGTCCCAGTTCAAGGCAATCCTATGCCTGAAAGCCAAAGGCTTCTGCAGGATCTAGTTTCGAAGATATTTGTATCCAAAGTATCTAGTTGAACTGACGTTCAGCCCAATCCCTTGGATGCGAATATCTCACGAAGGAACTTTTAATTAGGACTGCGGGTTTCAGTTCTTAATAAGAAATTAACAGACCTTTCCAGAAATGAAACAATTTAATTAAAATGTGAGAAAAAAAATTTCAAGATTTTTTGAAAATTTTCATGACCCCCACACTATGACTTTTTTCAGAAATTGAATTTTCAAAAATGTTTATGAAATAAATCGAGATATACATCAAAAGAAAGGTCTATTCAAACCCTATCCGAACCTGCAAACGTTTGGCTTCTACACGGTCTGGCTCCTTGGAAATTTGCATCCAAAGCAATTAACCTATTTCATGCCCTCAGCTACCTACAAATGGGTTTGGATGGTGATATTTCTGAAACCAAGCCCTGAAAGAGGTTGCGGAAAAAAAATCTATCTATTTAATTTGTGAGAGCTTTCCAAAACTGAAAACAAGAACCTTCTACGATGTTTGGTTCCAGAGATATACGCATCCAAAGTGAAATCGTTTTTTTTAACCCTCCCTTTGGATGGATGCATTTCCTCAACCAAGCCTTCCAAAGAGGTCCGGTTTTCAGATTATACAGTCCCAGTTCAAGGCAATCCTATGCCTGAAAGCCAAAGGATCTAGTTTCAAAGATATTTGTATCCAAAGTATCTAGTTGAACTGACGTTCAACCCAATCCTTTGGATGCGAATATCTCACGAAGGAACTTTTAATTAGGACTGCGGGTTTCAGTTCTTAATAAGAAATTAACAGACCTTTCTAGAAATGAAACAATTTAATTAAATTGTGAGAAAAAAAATTTCAAGATTTTTTGAAAATTTTCATGACCCCCACCCTATGACTTTTTTCAGAAATTGACTTTTCAAAAATGTTTATGAAATAAATCGAGATATACATCAAAAGAAAGGTCTATTCAAACCCTATCCGAACCTGCAAACGTTTGGCTTCTACACGGTCTGGCTCCTTGGAAATTTGCATCCAAAGCAATTAACCTATTTCGTGCCCTCAGCTACCTACAAATGGGTTTGGATGGTGATATTTCTGAAACCAAGCCCTGAAAGAGGTTGCGGAAAAAAATCTATGTATTTAATTTGTGAGAGCTTTCCAAAACTGAAAACAAGAACCTTCTACGATGTTTGGTTCCAGAGATATACGCATCCAAAGTGAAATCGTTTTTTTTAACCCTCCCTTTGGATGGATACATTATCTCAACCAAGCCTTCCAAAGAGGTCCGGTTTTCAGATTATACAGTCCCAGTTCAAGGCAATCCTATGCCTGAAAGCCAAAGGCTTCTGCAGGATCTAGTTTCGAAGATATTTGTATCCAAAGTATCTAGTTGAACTGACGTTCAACCCAATCCTTTGGATGCGAATATCTCACGAAGGAACTTTTAATTACGACTGCGGGTTTCAGTTCTTAATAAGAAATTAACAGACCTATCCAGAAATGAAACAATTTAATTAAAATGTGAGAAAAAAAATTTCAAGATTTTTTTGAAAATTTTCATGACCCCCACCCTATGACTTTTTTCAGAAATTGACTTTTCAAAAATGTTTATGAAATAAATCGAGATATACATCAAAAGAAAGGTCTATTCAAACCCTATCCGAACCTGCAAACGTTTGGCTTCTACACGGTCTGGCTCCTTGGAAATTTGCATCCAAAGCAATTAACCTATTTCGTGCCCTCAGCTACCTACAAATGGGTTTGGATGGTGATATTTCTGAAAGTAAGCCCTGAAAGAGGTTGCGGAAAAAAAATCTATGTATTTAATTTGTGAGAGCTTTCCAAAACTGAAAACAAGAACCTTCTACGATGTTTGGTTCCAGAGATATACGCATCCAAAGTGAAATCGTTTTTTTTAACCCTCCCTTTGGATGGATACATTATCTCAACCAAGCCTTCCAAAGAGGTCCGGTTTTCAGATTATATGTACAGTCCTAGTTCAAGGCAATCCTATGCCTGAAAGCCAAAGGCTTCTGCAGGATCTAGTTTCGAAGATATTTGTATCCAAAGTATCTAGTTGAACTGACGTTCAACCCAATCCTTTGGATGCGAATATCTCACGAAGGAACTTTTAATTAGGATTGCGGGTTTCAGTTCTTAATAAGAAATTAACAGACCTTTCCAGAAATGAAACAATTTAATTAAAATGTGAGAAAAAAAATTTCAAGATTTTTTGAAAATTTTCATGACCCCCACCCTATGACTTTTTTCAGAAATTGACTTTTCAAAAATGTTTATGAAATAAATCGAGATATACATCAAAAGAAAGGTCTATTCAAACCCTATCCGAACCTGCAAACGTTTGGCTTCTACACGGTCTGGCTCCTTGGAAATTTGCATCCAAAGCAATTAACCTATTTCGTGCCCTCAGCTACCTACAAATGGGTTTGGATGGTGATATTTCTGAAACCAAGCCCTGAAAGAGGTTGCGGAAAAAAATCTATCTATTTTATTTGTGAGAGCTTTCCAAAACTGAAAACAAGAAACTTCTACGATGTTTGGTTCCAGAGATATACGCATCCAAAGTGAATTCGTTTTTTTTAACCCTCCCTTTGGATGGATACATTTCCTCAACCAAGCCTTCCAAAGAGGTCCGGTTTTCAGATTATACAGTCCCAGTTCAAGGCAATCCTATGCCTGAAAGCCAAAGGCTTCTGCAGGATCTAGTTTCGAAGATATTTGTATCCAAAGTATCTAGTTGAACTGACGTTCAACCCAATCCTTTGGATGCGAATATCTCACGAAGGAACTTTTAATTAGGACTGCGGGTTTCAGTTCTTAATAAGAAATTAACAGACCTTTCCAGAAATGAAACAATTTAATTAAATGTGAGAAAAAAAATTTCAAGATTTTTTTGAAAATTTTCATGACCCCCACCCTATGACTTTTTTCAGAAATTGACTTTACAAAAATGTTTATGAAATAAATCGAGATATACATCAAAAGAAAGATCTATTCAAACCCTATCCGAACCTGCAAACGTTTGGCTTCTACACGGTCTGGCTCCTTGGAAATTTGCATCCAAAGCAATTAACCTATTTCGTGCCCTCAGCTACCTACAAATGGGTTTGGATGGTGATATTTCTGAAACCAAGCCCTGAAAGAGGTTGCGGAAAAAAAATCTATCTATTTAATTTGCGATGTTTGGTTCCAGAGATATACGCATCCAAAGTGAAATCGTTTTTTTTAACCCTCCCTTTGGATGGATACATTTCCTCAACCAAGCCTTCCAAAGAGGTCCGGTTTTCAGATTATACAGTCCCAGTTCAAGGCAATCCTATGCCTGAAAGCCAAAGGCTTCTGCAGGATCTAGTTTCGAAGATATTTGTATCCAAAGTATCTAGTTGAACTGACGTTTAACCCAATCCTTTGGATGCGAATATCTCACGAAGGAACTTTTAATTAGGACTGCGGGTTTCAGTTCTTAATAAGAAATTAACAGACCTTTCCAGAAATGAAACAATTTAATTAAATAGTGAGAAAAAAAATTTCAAGATTTTTTGAAAATTTTCATGACCCCCACCCTATGACTTTTTTCAGAAATTGACTTTTCAAAAATGTTTATGAAATAAATCGAGATATACATCAAAAGAAAGGTCTATTCAAACCCTATCCGAACCTGCAAACGTTTGGCTTCTACACGGTCTGGCTCCTTGGAAATTTGCATCCAAAGCAATTAACCTATTTCATGCCCTCAGCTACCTACAAATGGGTTTGGATGGTGATATTTCTGAAAGTAAGCCCTGAAAGAGGTTGCGGAAAAGAAATCTATGTATTTAATTTGTGAGAGCTTTCCAAAACTGAAAACAAGAACCTTCTACGATGTTTGGTTCCAGAGATATACGCATCCAAAGTGAAATCGTTTTTTTTAACCCTCCCTTTGGATGGATACATTTCCTCAACCAAGCCTTCCAAAGAGGTCCGGTTTTCAGATTATACAGTCCCAGGATCTAGTTTCGAAGATATTTGTATCCAAAGTATCTAGTTGAACTGACGTTCAACCCAATCCCTTGGATGCGAATATCTCACGAAGGAACTTTTAATTAGGATTGCGGGTTTCAGTTCTTAATAAGAAATTAACAGACCTTTCCAGAAATGAAACAATTTAATTAAAATGTGAGAAAAAAAATTTCAAGATTTTTTGAAAATTTTCATGACCCCCACCCTATGACTTTTTTCAGAAATTGACTTTTCAAAAATGTTTATGAAATAAATCGAGATATACATCAAAAGAAAGGTCTATTCAAACCCTATCCGAACCTGCAAACGTTTGGCTTCTACACGGTCTGGCTCCTTGGAAATTTGCATCCAAAGCAATAACCTATTTCGTGCCCTCAGCTACCTACAAATGGGTTTGGATGGTGATATTTCTGAAACTAAGCCCTGAAAGAGGTTGCGGAAAAAAATCTATGTATTTAATTTGTGAGAGCTTTCCAAAACTGAAAACAAGAACCTTCTACGATGTTTGGTTCCAGAGATATACGCATCCAAAGTGAAATCGTTTTTTTTAACCCTCCCTTTGGATGGATACATTTCCTCAACCAAGCCTTCCAAAGAGGTCCGGTTTTCAGATTATACAGTCCCAGTTCAAGGCAATCCTATGCCTGAAAGCCAAAGGCTTCTGCAGGATCTAGTTTCGAAGATATTTGTATCCAAAGTATCTAGTTGAACTGACGTTCAACCCAATCCTTTGGATGCGAATATCTCACGAAGGAACTTTTAATTAGGACTGCGGGTTTCAGTTCTTAATAAGAAATTAACAGACCTTTCCAGAAATGAAACAATTTAATTAAAATGTGAGAAAAAAAATTTCAAGATTTTTTTGAAAATTTTCATGACCCCCACCCTATGACTTTTTTCAGAAATTGACTTTACAAAAATGTTTATGAAATAAATCGAGATATACATCAAAAGAAAGGTCTATTCAAACCCTATCCGAACCTGCAAACGTTTGGCTTCTACACGGTCTGGCTCCTTGGAAATTTGCATCCAAAGCAATTAACCTATTTCGTGCCCTCAGCTACCTACAAATGGGTTTGGATGGTGATATTTCTGAAACCAAGCCCTGAAAGAGGTTGCGGAAAAAAAAATCTATCTATTTAATTTGCGATGTTTGGTTCCAGAGATATACGCATCCAAAGTGAAATCGTTTTTTTTAACCCTCCCTTTGGATGGATACATTTCCTCAACCAAGCCTTCCAAAGAGGTCCGGTTTTCAGATTATACAGTCCCAGTTCAAGGCAATCCTATGCCTGAAAGCCAAAGGCTTCTGCAGGATCTAGTTTCGAAGATATTTGTATCCAAAGTATCTAGTTGAACTGACGTTTAACCCAATCCTTTGGATGCGAATATCTCACGAAGGAACTTTTAATTAGGACTGCGGGTTTCAGTTCTTAATAAGAAATTAACAGACCTTTCCAGAAATGAAACAATTTAATTAAATAGTGAGAAAAAAAATTTCAAGATTTTTTGAAAATTTTCATGACCCCCACCCTATGACTTTTTTCAGAAATTGACTTTTCAAAAATGTTTATGAAATAAATCGAGATATACATCAAAAGAAAGGTCTATTCAAACCCTATCCGAACCTGCAAACGTTTGGCTTCTACACGGTCTGGCTCCTTGGAAATTTGCATCCAAAGCAATTAACCTATTTCGTGCCCTCAGCTACCTACAAATGGGTTTGGATGGTGATATTTCTGAAAGTAAGCCCTGAAAGAGGTTGCGGAAAAAAAATCTTAATTTGTGAGAGCTTTCCAAAACTGAAAACAAGAACCTTGTACGATGTTTGGTTCCAGAGATATACGCATCCAAAGTGAAATCGTTTTTTTTAACCCTCCCTTTGGATGGATACATTTCCTCAACCAAGCCTTCCAAAGAGGTCCGGTTTTCAGATTATACAGTCCCAGTTCAAGGCAATCCTATGCCTGAAAGCCAAAGGCTTCTGCAGGATCTAGTTTCGAAGATATTTGTATCCAAAGTATCTAGTTGAGCTGACGTTCAACCCAATCCCTTGGATGCGAATATCTCACGAAGGAACTTTTAATTAGGATTGCGGGTTTCAGTTCTTAATAAGAAATTAACAGACCTTTCCAGAAATGAAACAATTTAATTAAAATGTGAGAAAAAAAATTTCAAGATATTTTGAAAATTTTCATGACCCCCACCCTATGACTTTTTTCAGAAATTGACTTTTCAAAAATGCTTATGAAATAAATCGAGATATACATCAAAAGAAAGGTCTATTCAAACCCTATCCGAACCTGCAAACGTTTGGCTTCTACACGGTCTGGCTCCTTGGAAATTTGCATCCAAAGCAATTAACCTATTTCGTGCCCTCAGCTACCTACAAATGGGTTTGGATGGTGATATTTCTGAAACCAAGCCCTGAAAGAGGTTGCGGAAAAAAAACTATCTATTTAATTTGTGAGAGCTTTCCAAAACTGAAAACAAGAACCTTCTACGATGTTTGGTTCCAGAGATATACGCATCCAAAGTGAAATCGTTTTTTTTAACCCTCCCTTTGGATGGATACATTTCCTCAACCAAGCCTTCCAAAGAGGTCCGGTTTTCAGATTATACAGTCCCAGTTGAAGGCAATCCTATGCCTGAAAGCCAAAGGCTTCTGCAGGATCTAGTTTCGAAGATATTTGTATCCAAAGTATCTAGTTGAACTGACGTTTAACACAATCCTTTGGATGCGAATATCTCACGAAGGAACTTTCAATTAGGACTGCGGGTTTCAGTTCTTAATAAGAAATTAACAGACCTTTCCAGAAATGAAACAATTTAATTAAATTGTGAGAAAAAAAATTTCAAGATTTTTTGAAAATTTTCATGACCCCCACCCTATGACTTTTTTCAGAAATTGACTTTTCAAAAATGTTTATGAAATAAATCGAGATATACATCAAAAGAAAGGTCTATTCAAACCCTATCCGAACCTGCAAACGTTTGGCTTCTACACGGTCTGGCTCCTTGGAAATTTGCATCCAAAGCAATTAACCTATTTCGTGCCCTCAGCTACCTACAAATGGGTTTGGATGGTGATATTTCTGAAACCAAGCCCTGAAAGAGGTTGCGGAAAAAAAATCTATGTATTTAATTTGTGAGAGCTTTCCAAAACTGAAAACAAGAACCTTCTACGATGTTTGGTTCCAGAGATATACGCATCCAAAGTGAAATCGTTTTTTTTAACCCTCCCTTTGGATGGATACATTTCCTCAACCAAGCCTTCCAAAGAGGTCCGGTTTTCAGATTATACAGTCCCAGTTCAAGGCAATCCTATGCCTGAAAGCCAAAGGCTTCTGCAGGATCTAGTTTCGAAGATATTTGTATCCAAAGTATCTAGTTGAACTGACGTTCAACCCAATCCCTTGGATGCGAATATCTCACGAAGGAACTTTTAATAATTAGGACTGCGGGTTTCAGTTCTTAATAAGAAATTAACAGACCTTTCCAGAAATGAAACAATTTAATTAAAATGTGAGAAAAAAAATTTCAAGATTTTTTGAAAATTTTCATGACCCCCACCCTATGACTTTTTTCAGAAATTGACTTTTCAAAAATGTTTATGAAATAAGTCGAGATATACATCAAAAGAAAGGTCTATTCAAACCCTATCCGAACCTGCAAACGTTTGGCTTCTACACGGTCTGGCTACTTGGAAATTTGCATCCAAAGCAATTAACCTATTTCGTGCCCTCAGCTACCTTCAAATGGGTTTGGATGGTGATATTTCTGAAACCAAGCCCTGAAAGAGGTTGCGGAAAACAAATCTATCTATTTTATTTGTGAGAGCTTTCCAAAACTGAAAACAAGAACCTTCTACGATGTTTGGTTCCAGAGATATACGCATCCAAAGTGAATTCGTTTTTTTTAACCCTCCCTTTGGATGGATACATTTCCTCAACCAAGCCTTCCAAAGAGGTCCGGTTTTCAGATTATACAGTCCCAGTTCAAGGCAATCCTATGCCTGAAAGCCAAAGGCTTCTGCAGGATCTAGTTTCGAAGATATTTGTATCCAAAGTATCTAGTTGAACTAACGTTCAACCCAATCCCTTGGATGCGAATATCTCACGAAGGAACTTTTAATTAGGACTGCGGGTTTCAGTTCTTAATAAGAAATTAACAGACCTTTCCAGAAATGAAACAATTTAATTAAAATGTGAGAAAAAAATTTCAAGATTTTTTGAAAATTTTCATGACCCCCACCCTATGACTTTTTTCAGAAATTAACTTTTCAAAAATGTTTATGAAATAAATCGAGATATACATCAAAAGAAAGGTCTATTCAAACCCTATCCGAACCTGCAAACGTTTGGCTTCTACACGGTCTGGCTCCTTGGAAATTAGCATCCAAAGCAATTAACCTATTTCGTGCCCTCAGCTACCAACAAATGGGTTTGGATGGTGATATTTCTGAAACCAAGCCCTGAAAGAGGTTGCGGAAAAAAAAATCTATCTATTTAATTTGCGATGTTTGGTTCCAGAGATATACGCATCCAAAGTGAAATCGTTTTTTTTAACCCTCCCTTTGGATGGATACATTTCCTCAATCAAGCCTTCCAAAGAGGTCCGGTTTTCAGATTATACAGTCCCAGTTCAAGGCAATCCTATGCCTGAAAGCCAAAGGCTTCTGCAGGATCTAGTTTCGAAGATATTTGTATCCAAAGTATCTAGTTGAACTGACGTTTAACCCAATCCTTTGGATGCGAATATCTCACGAAGGAACTTTTAATTAGGACTGCGGGTTTCAGTTCTTAATAAGAAATTAACAGACCTTTCCAGAAATGAAACAATTTAATTAAATTGTGAGAAAAAAAATTTCAAGATTTTTTGAAAATTTTCATGACCCCCTCCCTATGACTTTTTTCAGAAATTGACTTTTCAAAAATGTTTATGAAATAAATCGAGATATACATCAAAAGAAAGGTCTATTCAAACCCTATCCGAACCTGCAAGCGTTTGGCTTCTACACGGTCTGGCTCCTTGGAAATTTGCATCCAAAGCAATTAACCTATTTCGTGCCCTCAGCTACCTACAAATGGGTTTGGATGGTGATATTTCTGAAAGTAAGCCCTGAAAGAGGTTGCGGAAAAAAATCTATCTATTTAATTTGTGAGAGCTTTCCAAAACTGAAAACAAGAACCTTCTACGATGTTTGGTTCCAGATATATACGCATCCGAAGTGAAATCGTTTTTTTTAACCCTCCCTTTGGATGGATACATTTCCTCAACCAAGCCTTCCAAAGAGGTCCGGTTTTCAGATTATACAGTCCCAGTTCAAGGCAATCCTATGCCTGAGAGCCAAAGGCTTCTGCAGGGTCTAGTTTCGAAGATATTTGTATCCAAAGTATCTAGTTGAACTGACGTTCAACCCAATCCCTTGGATGCGAATATCTCACGAAGGAACTTTTAATTAGGACTGCGGGTTTCAGTTCTTAATAAGAAATTAACAGACCTTTCCAGAAATGAAACAATTTAATTAAAATGTGAGAAAAAAAATTTCAAGATTTTTTGAAAATTTTCATGACCCCCACCCTATGACTTTTTTCAGAAATTAACTTTTCAAAAATGTTTATGAAATAAATCGAGATATACATCAAAAGAAAGGTCTATTCAAACCCTATCCGAACCTGCAAACGTTTGGCTTCTACACGGTCTGGCTCCTTGGAAATTAGCATCCAAAGCAATTAACCTATTTCGTGCCCTCAGCTACCAACAAATGGGTTTGGATGGTGATATTTCTGAAACCAAGCCCTGAAAGAGGTTGCGGAAAAAAAAATCTATCTATTTAATTTGCGATGTTTGGTTCCAGAGATATACGCATCCAAAGTGAAATCGTTTTTTTTAACCCTCCCTTTGGATGGATACATTTCCTCAATCAAGCCTTCCAAAGAGGTCCGGTTTTCAGATTATACAGTCCCAGTTCAAGGCAATCCTATGCCTGAGAGCCAAAGGCTTCTGCAGGATCTAGTTTCGAAGATATTTGTATCCAAAGTATCTAGTTGAACTGACGTTCAACCCAATCCTTTGGATGCGAATATCTCACGAAGGAACTTTTAATTAGGACTGCGGGTTTCAGTTCTTAATAAGAAATTAACAGACCTTTCCAGAAATAAAACAATTTAATTAAATTGTGAGAAAAAAAATTTCAAGATTTTTTGAAAATTTTCATGACCCCCACCCTATGACTTTTTTCAGAAATTGACTTTTCAAAAATGTTTATGAAATAAATCGAGATATACATCAAAAGAAAGGTCTATTCAAACCCTATCCGAACCTGCAAACGTTTGGCTTCTACACGGTCTGGCTCCTTGGAAATTTGCATCCAAAGCAATTAACCTATTTCGTGCCCTCAGCTACCTACAAATGGGTTTGGATGGTGATATTTCTGAAACCAAGCCCTGAAAGAGGTTGCGGAAAAAAAATCTATCTATTTAATTTGTGAGAGCTTTCCAAAACTGAAAACAAGAACCTTCTACGATGTTTGGTTCCAGAGATATACGCATCCAAAGTGAAATCGTTTTTTTTAACCCTCCCTTTGGATGGATACATTTCCTCAACCAAGCCTTCCAAAGAGGTCCGGTTTTCAGATTATACAGTCCCAGTTCAAGGCAATCCTATGCCTGAAAGCCAAAGGCTTCTGCAGGATCTAGTTTCGAAGATATTTGTATCCAAAGTATCTAGTTGAACTGACGTTCAGCCCAATCCCTTGGATGCGAATATCTCACGAAGGAACTTTTAATTAGGACTGCGGGTTTCAGTTCTTAATAAGAAATTAACAGACCTTTCCAGAAATGAAACAATTTAATTAAAATGTGAGAAAAAAAATTTCAAGATTTTTTGAAAATTTTCATGACCCCCACCCTATGACTTTTTTCAGAAATTGACTTTTCAAAAATGTTTATGAAATAAATCGAGATATACATCAAAAGAACGTTCTATTCAAACCCTATCCGAACCTGCAAACGTTTGGCTTCTACACGGTCTGGCTCCTTGGAAATTTGCATCCAAAGCAATTAACCTATTTCATGCCCTCAGCTACCTACAAATGGGTTTGGATGGTGATATTTCTGAAACCAAGCCCTGAAAGAGGTTGCGGAAAAAAATCTATCTATTTAATTTGTGAGAGCTTTCCAAAACTGAAAACAAGAACCTTCTACGATGTTTGGTTCCAGAGATATACGCATCCAAAGTGAAATCGTTTTTTTTAACCCTCCCTTTGGATGGATACATTTCCTCAACCAAGCCTTCCAAAGAGGTCCGGTTTTCAGATTATACAGTCCCAGTTCAAGGCAATCCTATGCCTGAAAGCCAAAGGCTTCTGCAGGATCTAGTTTCGAAGATATTTGTATCCAAAGTATCTAGTTGAACTGACGTTCAACCCAATCCTTTGGATGCGAATATCTCACGAAGGAACTTTTAATTAGGACTGCGGGTTTCAGTTCTTAATAAGAAATTAACAGACCTTTCCAGAAATGAAACAATTTAATTAAATTGTGAGAAAAAAAATTTCAAGATTTTTTGAAAATTTTCATGACCCCCACCCTATGATTTTTTTCAGAAATTGACTTTTCAAAAATGTTTATGAAATAAATCGAGATATACATCAAAAGAAAGGTCTATTCAAACCCTATCCGAACCTGCAAACGTTTGGCTTCTACACGGTCTGGCTCCTTGGAAATTAGCATCCAAAGCAATTAACCTATTTCGTGCCCTCAGCTACCTACAAATGGGTTTGGATGGTGATATTTCTGAAACCAAGCCCTGAAAGAGGTTGCGGAAAAAAAAATCTATCTATTTAATTTGCGATGTTTGGTTCCAGAGCTATACGCATCCAAAGTGAAATCGTTTTTTTTAACCCTCCCTTTGGATGGATACATTTCCTCAACCAAGCCTTCCAAAGAGGTCCGGTTTTCAGATTATACAGTCCCAGTTCAAGGCAATCCTATGCCTGAAAGCCAAAGGCTTCTGCAGGATCTAGTTTCGAAGATATTTGTATCCAAAGTATCTAGTTGAACTGACGTTCAACCCAATCCCTTGGATGCGAATATCTCACGAAGGAACTTTTAATTAGGACTGCGGGTTTCAGTTCTTAATAAGAAATTAACAGACCTTTCCAGAAATGAAACAATTTAATTAAATTGTGAGAAAAAAAATTTCAAGATTTTTTGAAAATTTTCATGACCCCCACCCTATGACTTTTTTCAGAAATTGACTTTTCAAAAATGTTTATGAAATAAATCGAGATATACATCAAAAGAAAGGTCTATTCAAACCCTATCCGAACCTGCAAACGTTTGGCTTCTACACGGTCTGGCTCCTTAGAAATTTGCATCCAAAGCAATTAACCTATTTCGTGCCCTCAGCTACCTACAAATGGGTTTGGATGGTGATATTTCTGAAACCAAGCCCTGAAAGAGGTTGCGGAAAAAAAATCTATGTATTTAATTTGTGAGAGCTTTCCAAAACTGAAAACAAGAACCTTCTACGATGTTTGGTTCCAGAGATATACGCATCCAAAGTGAAATCGTTTTTTTTAACCCTCCCTTTGGATGGATACATTTCCTCAACCAAGCCTTCCAAAGAGGTCCGGTTTTCAGATTATACAGTCCCAGTTCAAGGCAATCCTATGCCTGAAAGCCAAAGGCTTCTGCAGGATCTAGTTTCGAAGATATTTGTATCCAAAGTATCTAGTTGAACTGACGTTTAACCCAATCCTTTGGATGCGAATATCTCACGAAGGAACTTTTAATTAGGACTGCGGGTTTCAGTTCTTAATAAGAAATTAACAGACCTTTCCAGAAATGAAACAATTTAATTAAATTGTGAGAAACAAAATTTCAAGATTTTTTGAAAATTTTCATGACCCCCACCCTATGACTTTTTTCAGAAATTGACTTTTCAAAAATGTTTATGAAATAAATCGAGATATACATCAAAAGAAAGGTCTATTCAAACCCTATCCGAACCTGCAAACGTTTGGCTTCTACACGGTCTGGCTCCTTGGAAATTTGCATCCAAAGCAATTAACCTATTTCGTGCCCTCAGCTACCTACAAATGGGTTTGGATGGTGATATTTCTGAAACCAAGCCCTGAAAGAGGTTGCGGAAAAAAAATCTATGTATTAAATTTGTGAGAGCTTTCCAAAACTGAAAACAAGAACCTTCTACGATGTTTGGTTCCAGAGATATACGCATCCAAAGTGAAATCGTTTTTTTTAACCCTCCCTTTGGATGGATACATTTCCTCAACCAAGCCTTCCAAAGAGGTCCGGTTTTCAGATTATACAGTCCCAGTTCAAGGCAATCCTATGCCTGAAAGCCAAAGGCTTCTGCAGGATCTAGCTTCGAAGATATTTGTATCCAAAGTATCTAGTTGAACTGACGTTCAACCCAATCCCTTGGATGCGAATATCTCACGAAGGAACTTTTAATAATTAGGACTGCGGGTTTCAGTTCTTAATAAGAAATTAACAGACCTTTCCAGAAATGAAACAATTTAATTAAATTGTGAGAAAAAAAATTTCAAGATTTTTTGAAAATTTTCATGACCCCCAGCCTATGACTTATTTCAGAAATTGACTTTTCAAAAATGTTTATGAAATAAATCGAGATATACATCAAAAGAAAGGTCTATTCAAACCCTATCCGAACCTGCAAACGTTTGGCTTCTACACGGTCTGGCTCCTTGGAAATTTGCATCCAAAGCAATTAACCTATTTCATGCCCTCAGCTACCTACAAATGGGTTTGGATGGTGATATTTCTGAAACCAAGCCCTGAAAGAGGTTGCGGAAAAAAATCTATCTATTTTATTTGTGAGAGGTTTCCAAAACTGAAAACAAGAACCTTCTACGATGTTTGGTTCCAGAGATATACGCATCCAAAGTGAATTCGTTTTTTTTAACCCTCCCTTTGGATGGATACATTTCCTCAACCAAGCCTTCCAAAGAGGTCCGGTTTTCAGATTATACAGTCCCAGTTCAAGGCAATCCTATGCCTGAAAGCCAAAGGCTTCTGCAGGATCTAGTTTCGAAGATATTTGTATCCAAAGTATCTAGTTGAACTGACGTTCAGCCCAATCCCTTGGATGCGAATATCTCACGAAGGAACTTTTAATTAGGACTGCGGGTTTCAGTTCTTAATAAGAAATTAACAGACCTTTCCAGAAATGAAACAATTTAATTAAAATGTGAGAAAAAAAATTTCAAGATTTTTTGAAAATTTTCATGACCCCCACCCTATGACTTTTTTCAGAAATTGACTTTTCAAAAATGTTTATGAAATAAATCGAGATATACATCAAAAGAACGTTCTATTCAAACCCTATCCAAACCTGCAAACGTTTGGCTTCTACACGGTCTGGCTCCTTGGAAATTTGCATCCAAAGCAATTAACCTATTTCATGCCCTCAGCTACCTACAAATGGGTTTGGATGGTGATATTTCTGAAACCAAGCCCTGAAAGAGGTTGCGGAAAAAAAATCTATCGATTTAATTTGTGAGAGCTTTCCAAAACTTTTTTTTTTTTTTTTTTTTTTTTTTTTTTTTTTTTTTTTTTTTTTTGACCGTGGGTAGGCGCAAAACCTGCATCAGGCTCTATGAGGACCGGAAAACGCGTGCTCATAGAAGTGTGAGATTCTTACTACACTAAAACCACCTCCACTTCCTGTTGCAGGTAACTTTCCGGTGAAAGTTTCTGCTTATTCCGCGATTTTAAAGCGGTTTTGTGTTCACCGCACCAAGTCGGAAGGTTTTGTTCTTTGCAGACGGCGTACTAAATTCGACTCGTCAAGAATGTCAATAATCGTTGGATTAGCGTGATCTAATAGCCGATTTCTATGTTTTCGCGCGAAACTCTTAATTTCGTCTCGAACCGTAGGAATCCCGAGATCCCTGTGAAGATCTTCGTTTCTTATATACCATGGTGCATTTACAAATGACCTAAGCAATTTATTTTCAAACGTTTGTAATTTATTTAAATTTGTATCGCAGGTACAACCCCAGAGTTGTATACCGTAAGTCCAGACAGGTTTAAGTACCTGCCTGTATAAAATCAACTTATTATCAATACTAAGCTTGGAATATTTACCGAGTAGCCAGTTCATATCTCTTAATTTACTTTTTAATTCTTCGCATTTCTTTTTTACGTGCGGCTTCCATTTTAATTTCGCGTCTAGAGTCATTCCCAGATATTTTGCTTCATTCGCAAATGGTACACGACCGGTATTAAGAAAGACGGGCAATCTATTTATTTTTTTATACGTAAAGTCCACGTGGACTGACTTTTGTTCATTTAGCGCTATTCGCCATGTTTTTGTCCACTCATTAACATTATTAAGAGCATTTTGTAATTTAATCGTAGCTTCGTTAATCGTTTTGCCTACTGCTAGTATTGCAGTATCATCAGCAAACGTTGCTACGAAAGTGTCTTCTGTTTGAGGTATATCACGTGTAAATAGAAGGTACAGAACTGGACCTAAAACACTACCTTGTGGTACCCCAGCCACTATTTCTTTGAAATTAGAATATTCATTTCCGTGTCTTACACGAAAAAGTCTGTTTTCTAGATATTCGTTAAGAATTTTATAAAGTCCTTCAGGCAGAACTTGTCGTAATTTGAATTTGAGGCCTTCGTGCCACACCTTGTCAAACGCTTGCAACACATCCAAAAAGACCGTCGAACAGATTTTCTTTTCTTCAAGAGCTCTCTCAATTACGTCAGTTATTCTATGCACTTGATCAATTGTTGAATGCTTGCTTCTAAATCCGAACTGATGTTCAGGTATTAATCGTTTCTCTTCTATTATAGGCTGCAGGCGCAGGAGTAGTATTCTTTCAAAAACTTTCGATATTATTGGAAGAAGCGAAATCGGTCTGTAAGAATTCTTTTCGTGAGATGGTTTGCCAGGTTTCAAAACCATTATGACTTCCGCAACTTTCCATTGGCTTGGAACATATTCTAGCCTTAGAGCGGCATTTATTATATAAAGGAGGTTAATTAATCCTTTATTAGGAAGCATTTTTAATATTTCCGCTGTTATTAAGTCATACCCCGGAGCTTTATTAGACTTTAGCTTCTTTATTTCTCTGTTCAATTCAGCAAGCGTAGCATTTCTGGTTCTGTAATTTTCACTTGAGCTAAAACTCATATTAATATTTTCATTGAGTGCTTGCCCATCGGAAGGTTTAAATGTTTCTTCCAGGTAATCGGCGAATACCGCCGCTTTCTCTTTGTCACTTTTAGCCCATTCGTTTTGGCTTTTCTTAATCGGGGGTACTGGAAGCTTTGGTTTTTTCGTTGTTTTTATAGCTTTCCAAAGTGAGTAGTTGGATTCTTTCCCAGCTGACAAGCTTTCAAGGTAATTTTCAACTTCACGGTTTTTGAAATCTGATATCGCTGTTTTTAGCATATTACACAAGCGATTTAAATGAGCTTTGTGTTGAGGAGCACGGGTTCGCTGCCATTTCTTACGTGCTTTTCGTTTATCTTTTATTAAGTCTTTTATTTCCTGCGGATATTTTATATCTTTATAGCGCGGCGTAACCCTTTGATAAGGTGTGTTATTCCACGCTGCCTTTTGTATTATATCAACAAAGGTATCTACTGCGTCTTCAAGCTCAAGAGGCGTTTGTAATGATACCCTCAATTCAACGTTGTCCTCGATATCTTTCTTAAATCCTTCCCAGTTGGTTTTACCGTTTGTTAACCTGGGTGGTTTTTCAATTTTGACAAGGCTTTCGCTCATAGTGAGTATGACTGCAGAATGATCAGAGAACAGATCATGGCCTTCTGAAATTTCAATACGGTTGGAGGGTATTCCTCTTACCATAAACAAATCGATTAAATCAGGTATTTTTGACGGATCAGTTGGCCAGTAAGTTGGCTTTCCAGTCGAATGAAAATCGCAATTATTTTCCATTCCTGCCTCATAGAGCATTCGACCCTTTTGAGATATGCATCTTGAAGCCCAAAAGGTGTGCTTCGCATTAAAGTCGCCACCAACAATTAAGTTTGGGCTTAGCGACTTTATCAATGTCGTAAATTCACTCTTATCGATTTTGCAACGCGGAGGGCAATATATCGAGGAGACATTGAGAAGAATGTTTTTAGTTCTAACTTGAACACTACTCAATTGCATCGATTCTACCTCTATTTTCAGGCCTATTGAGTGTTCAATGCACTCTTTTATATATAACGATGATCCACCCCTTGCTTTATTTGAAGGATGTGTATGGGCCATATTGAAATGTGCTACCCCAAATAATTTTTTATTCGTCTTCATTCAACATCTTATCAGTGAACGCTGCCACTGATAACAATGCGAATCGGTTCGATAACGATAGCAGCATCGTTCCATTTACGATATACGCATGTGCAATCGGAACCTCATGAAAATCGTCGGATGTAACCCCATTAGATGCTTTGCCGATTCTTTTCTTTCGCAACTCTCGACCCATACGCATTGAACAAAAAGGAATCTGACTTTTGTGTGAAGAAAAGTCTTTTATAAAGCAATTTTATAATTACGCCCGAAAGCTTTTTAAACGTACGCCAACTTGCGTAATTATCTTATTTTGTAACAAACAAAAAAAGAAAAAAAGAAAAAGGTATCCACTCGTTTTGTGATACTTTCTCCGGCCAGGGTATCCCCAAACGCACAGGGATTGGACTCTTGGTCAAATTTACGGGAGCCTAGTTTATATTGTGAGCCAAGGTAATTATTTATTAGAGACGGGAATCGACTCCTGCTCCCTGTAGGAAAAGTGAATTTTTTACCTCTAAAATGTTTTTGTTGTAAGGTGCTCTATATTTCGTTACCCAGTGACGAAAGCCACGTGATTTAGGTTGGCTAGGGCTGAGCAAAGACCACGCGGAAGGTATCTTCCAAAGCGATAAGGATCTTAGAACTCATCGTTTGTCAGAGTGCTAACCATCATCGTAAAAACAGCACACAAGCCCTAGACTCCTAAAAGAGGTGTTCCTGATAAGAACGAAGATTTTGTTTTGCTTACCGGAGCTCATATACAACCATCAGGAGCTTCCGACAACAAACAAAAATTCAAGCATCGTCAATAAGGCTATCAACCTCATTGTGCTATCAAAGTGAAGTGAACTTGACGGTTCTACGTCATTCCACATCGTGTGAGGAAAAAGACCTCAGGTAAACCTTTGCCCTGTTAGTGGTAATAAGTCTTAATCTTTATTCGTTTTGCATTCTTTTTATTTTGTTCAATGCAGATATATATTTTTTTTTTATCAAAACCTACATCTCAAACCCAAAAGGTCCAGCTGGCTGTACAATTCATTAAAAGTCAGGGGTGTAGACATCCTCGCACGGCGTGGCGCGGCGTAGCGCGGCCGACGCGCAACTAGTGTTAAAGACAACAACCTACTCGAGGCCTAACTTATACCTGAAACCTATGAAACCTATGAGGAAAACTACAATTAAACCTCAAAGCTATCAATAACTCTACTTACCAGATTCGTCAGAGTACTTAACATCGACCATTTTCATCCAGCATCCCAACATATGGACCATTTTCATCCTAACCCACATCCCATCCTATCAATCTACGACAGCGCTCCGCGCTTATCAACCGACCACCAACAACTAACAGCTGATTGCTGATGTCAAATATATTATTTTAGCTATAAATTATCCACTCATTGAATTGTACCGAAACCACTCAAGTTAAGTATTTTAAACTCAATCAAGATCATTCATTCCTACATGTAAGCTTTTAATTATTTCTTTTAACCCCAATAACTAGCTAAGGAATCATCGAAGAGTTCATCAATGAGAAACTCATAAGCCCCGGATTCTTCCCACCAACAAGTAGTGCGCACGACTTCCTTGGAGGAGAGTAAAATTCGGTGAGTCAGTTCATTATTCATTTTTTTTTTGGTTAAATAATTAAATGCTACTATGAGAAAGAAAAGATCAATTGAGTGTGAGAGATCTTAAACAACGGTATTAAAATATTTAAATTACTTTCATTCTCTTTAAAAAGAAACCTTGAGTGAGTTCGAAAGTGCCGTATGATTAGCTTTAAACTTTTGAATTTCTCTTTTATTTGATTGATGACGTCATAACGTCAAATTTTGTCTAAGGTCAGTGAACCCTCAGATCGATAACAACGATAATAATTATTGCTATCTGCAAAGTTGGGTGACAATATATTATCTTTTTGTTCGTCCTTAAGACGACACACCAACTAGATACACACACATATTATGTGAATATATCTATATAATTTTGTATATACTTACTCATATTATCTTTGAATTCATTAATTTTCTTTTTTTAAATAAAACGGCTACTGTAATGTATCCATTGCTTTTTTGATTTTGAATTGTAAATAATGTTTATGGAATAGGATTTCGTTTACGGTGCTCAGTTCAGTAAAGCTTTGATGGTTTGTTTCGATGGCGATTTCTTAGCTTAGATTTGTTATAGTCTTTACGTTAGGGGTTACCACAAATACATTGGAGTAGTGTGGTAACCAAGGAGTTCATACACAACGTGTATTGAACGGAGGGAGGGTTATACTCCGGAACCAATACCAACTTCCGGTTCCTAGATTAAAGTTTTGTGATGACGTAATCCAAAGAAGTTTTTATTGTGTGAGTTTTTGGTTATTTAAGGATAGGCATGTTATAGTTGTACGGCAGTCCAGTGGCGTTTGCAACAACCCACCCCACCGACGAGCAAGCATTTGGTAACTGCAAGCATGCCTACTAGCACTCAGCCGACTGGACAACCTTCTTCTACGATCGCTTATCTTTTGGGGATCCTGTGGATCCAAAGGATGAGTGATACTGCAGAACATCGCAAAATCGTAGAGAAGGAACAGCAAGTTCAGTTATACAGGTGGCGCCCAAAGTGGGGGCAAAATTATTTTGTTTAAATTTTCATCGTTTTCATTATCTAAATCAGAAACTTTTAATTTTTCTAGTTTTTTTTTCTAATGGCTATGTTATTAAAGCTTAAGCTCAAACTTTTTATCGAATTTCATTAAGCTTTGAGATTTTTAAAGTATCCAAATGAATAAGTCCGAAAGTATAGTAAAGAAAACATACTTTCTGTTAGCTTGTTCGTTATTGGTCCGATGAAGAACATTCAACTTTTGTTTTGACTTTTTAGTGTCCTGAAATTCTTGTAGGAGTAATCAACTTTTCAGAACTAGCACTGAATTCAAAACGAAGGTTGTCATAAGGTTTAAGCATTTGCTTGGAGGATTTCTTCGGACGACCGGGAGATATCGGTTCAGTGAAACCACGTCTCCGTCCGCTGCGCCCGAGCTATGTTCCAGCAAAATGGTAGCTTTAACACAAAGCTGTTTCAGAAAGAAGCTTTAATAAAATCTAACAAAATATAAACAAATTACCAAAAACAAAACACACTTAATGATATTTTTGAAGTTTACATCAATCAGTTTTTTTTTGATTATTCACACACAAATTTTAGCGTCCAAGGGATCATATACCAAATGAGCTTTTCCTTTTGTAGCGCAATAAGAACACGGATAAATTCATTAATCAAATTTCAATATACGTTAAATCGCAAACTTTTTTTTTATTTTCTGTATGCCATCAAACGACCATAAATAGTTTTTATTTTTCTGAGCACCAACTTTATGAAAATATAGAAACTTAACTTTACTTTACTTTACTTACCTACTTTTATTTTTGCACTTTAGTAAAATCACCTTCCTTTATTCGTTTTATTTTGCATCTTATTACTTCTTGATTTATTATTATAAAAATTAAAATGCCTCCCAAGCCCCTTAATACCAATACGCGTAACAGCAAAAAAGCTAATATTGAGGATGACGCTAATTCCTCGATTCAAATTACCAACCCACCTACCCAGCCACCACCCCCAAACAACCTTCCTAATGAAGTCAACGGTAATAACCAACCACCACCTCAAAGCAATTCCTCTATCCCTTCTGGTTCAAAACAGGCTAGCCAAGCGAATAATACCCCCGACGATAACCTTAAGCGCTATATCGAAAATATAGTCACGGCTTCCATAGGGTTAAGTAGGGCGGAAGACCTTAAGACACGTAAGGCAGAGTATGAAGCAGAAAGGTTGAGCTTAAGACAAGAAATTGTAAGGACGATACAGGAAGAGATCAGAGGTGCAGCCTCAGCACTACCAGTAGCTCCAGTAGATATTAATCCCATGCGTCAGCCTTTAGATCAAAGCACATTGAATACGAGTGCCTTACCACAACATAATTTCAATTCGCGCAACCATACGCATAGTCAACCAGAACACGTCGAACCTAATCCACATAGTGAGAATCTGCAAAATTTTATAAGCCAGCTCAATGGTTTGAATCTCAATTCAGCAGGTCCAAGTGAGCGTCCATCAATTCCCATATCGTTCAGTCGTCCAGTTGAGTTCCAAAAATGGGGACTCAAGTTTGATAACGTGAGAATGACGGTAGACGATTTTCTTTTTCGACTCCATCGGCTTAAGACTTGTTATAAGGTTACGTGGGAAGATATTTTCCTGCATTTCCACCTCTTTGTATCTGGTCAGGTAGAAAGATGGTTTTGGACCTTCCTGAAGTCCAACCCAGGTGCCAATTGGCAAAATTTAGAATTTTCGCTCATAGAGCAGTACAGAAGCCTTGAGACCGACTCAGAGCTTTCTCGTAGAATGTTTGACCGACGACAAGGTCCCACCGAAAGCTTCGATGACTTCTACCAAGACATTCTTAGTTTAAATGCAAGGTTACATTTTCCAAAATCACCCAGAGAGCTTATCGATTTGATTAAGCAAAACGTGAAAAGAAGAACTGGCGAGCTTCTTATCACTTTTAACACGAATAGCTTACCGGAAATGGTCTTCGCTTGCCGTACAATTGAGAGGCGTATTGCTCAGTACGAAAGCTTGCGTACTAAAACTTTTTCAAACCCAAACGTGCAATTGACAAGACCCAAGGTAAACGAGTTGGAGTATGCGGATGAAGAATTCCATGACATCGATGCTTTAGCTGTATCTCAAAAGAAAAATAATACCTTTAATGTTTGTTGGAACTGCAAATCAAAAGGACATTCATATATCCAATGTCCTAGCCCACAAAGAAACTTATTTTGTTTCAGGTGTGGGTTAGAAAACACCACCTCCCCCAAATGCACTAATTGTTCGGGAAACCGGAATCGGGGCGATCCAACCGGGGAGTGTTGCCCTCCACAAGTGAACCCGGAACAAAAACCTCAATAGAAACTTCAAACCCACCTGATTTTTCAAATTCACCTGCCATTTCAAACCCCGACAATCATTCAAGTTCTACTGATATTATAAAACCACCAGACTTTCACAATCCCCTTACCTTAACCAACGCAAGTACGACACAAAGTTCGAATATAAAAATTCTGAAAAGACCATCGTCAGAATCTATAGAAAAAGAAGATATATCATTTCAAAAAGATAACCCAAAACCATTGTCTTTACATGAACGATTGAAACGGTACTATAATGTACGTGATCGCATTTTTAACGGACCTTCAAAACGGACTCTTAAGCTTAGAGAAAAATTCAAGCAAAAGAAAGAAGTTCATAAAGCTATATCGGCAACGCGACTTTGCAGCACCGACGATCCTAGACCATACGCCAGCGTCACAGTTTTTGGTAAAAAAATGCTAGGCCTCCTAGATAGTGGAGCCAGCATTAGCTGCCTAGGATCGGGGTGTCTCGAATTAGCAAAAAAAGAAGGTGTCTCTTTTAAAACTTTTAATTCCAGAGTTAAGACAGCAAGTGGAGATCCACAGGTAATTGTTGGACAATTTACAACAAAAGTTACATACAAAGGTTTGTCAAAAGACATCACATTCTATCTAGTACCCTCATTAGAACAACCCTTATATTTAGGGGTGAATTTTTGGAGATCCTTCGAAATTGCACCCCAAATAATTTCCGAAATTTCACCTTTGGAAAGAGCAAGTGATCCTAACGCTCACGAGCTAACATCAAATCAATCCAAAGAACTTCTAAATGTTATTAGCTTGTTTCCGTCTGCGGCTAAATTTGGGCTCGGACGAACTAAGCTGGAGGAACACATAATAAACACAGGGGAGGCTGAGCCTGTTAAGCAAAGGTACTACCCTGTCTCTCCAGCGGTTCAAGCCCTCATGTATGATGAATTGGATAGGATGCTTTCCTTAGGCGTCATCGAGGAAAGTAACAGTGCATGGAGCTCCCCTATTGTCCTGGTACAGAAGCCCGGGAAAAATCGCCTGTGCCTCGACTCTAGGAGAGTTAACAAGGTTACGAAAAACGATGCCTATCCTCTTCATCATGTTGACGGGTTGCTAAGTCGTCAATCAGATACACACTTCATATCGAGTGTGGATCTGAAGGACGCCTTTTGGCAGATACCTCTGGAGAGGTCATCAAGGGAAAAGACCGCGTTTACCGTGCCCGGCCGACCCCTATATCAATTTACGGTTATGCCCTTTGGCCTCTGCAATGCTGCACAGCGGCTTTGCAGACTTATGGACAAAGTGATTCCCCATGAGTTGAGACAAAATATCTTTGTTTATTTGGATGATTTGTTGGTAGTTTCGTCAACGTTTGAGGAGCACTTGCAAATTTTAACAAAACTTGCTTCACTTCTGAAAAATGCTGGTCTAACCATAAACATCGAAAAATCGAAATTCTCTTTTAAAGAATTGAAATTCTTAGGCTATATCGTAGGAGGAGGGTGCATCCAGACAGATCCAGACAAAGTGTCTGCGATCAAGGAATTCCCTGTGCCGAAAACTGCCCGACAGGTGAGACGATTTTTGGGTCTGTCAGGATGGTACCGACGATTCGTCAACAATTATTCGTCATTAGCTTCTCCATTGACAGATACCCTTAAGAAGAGTAAATCATTTCAGTTCACTCCAGAGGCGTTGAAAGCATTTGAAGAGTTAAAACTTGCCCTTACGACAGCACCAATTCTTATCAATCCGGATTTTAAAAAGCCATTTAAGATCCTCTGCGATGCTTCAACGTCTGGCGTAGGTAGCGTTCTGTGTCAGGATGATGAGAACGGGGTCGAGAGACCAATTTATTATTACTCCCACAAACTTACGTCTGCACAACGTAATTATAGCATTACGGAGTTGGAGTGCTTAGCAGCAGTGTTAGGAGTAGAAAAATTCCGCTCTTATGTGGAGGGGCAAGAGTTTACGATAGTGACCGACCATGCGAGCCTGCGGTGGCTCATGAGTCAAAAGGATTTGAACGGACGGTTAGCTCGTTGGAGTCTTAGACTTCAACGATTCTCTTTTGAAATAGAGCATAGGAAGGGAACTCAAAATGTGGTGCCAGATGCCCTCTCTCGAGTCTACGCAGTGGACGAGATAGGATCTGAGCAAAACATCCTTGTGAATCCTTCAGATGTTCTATGCATTGATCTTACCGATCCGGCTTTTAAGTCGGATGAATATGTAGGATTGATGAATACAATAGAGGGAAATAAAAATCAGCTACCTGACCTTCGTGTTTCAGACGGTTTTGTTTACAAGAAGGTCAAACCCTGCACAGGGGATCCAAGGGAAGATGACTGTGCCTGGAAACTCTGGATCCCATCCATTCTAACTAATCGTTTGATTCAATTGGCTCATGATCCACCACGCGCATCGCATGGTGGGGTTGCGAAAACATTGTATCGTCTACGCGACCGTTTTTACTGGCCTAATATGGCGGCTCAAGTGAAAACGTTCGTGGGAGACTGCAATGTATGTAAGGCGTCAAAAGCTCCAAATTCCATTCTAAGACCACCTATGGGACAGGGCTTCATAGTCGATCGCCCCTTTCAACACGTTTATGTTGACTTTTTAGGGCCCTACCCTAGATCAAAAAAGGGAAACATTCATATAATAGTATGTCTCGACCAATTAACAAAATTCGTCCTAGCAAAACCCATACGAAAAGCTACAGGTGAAGCTGCCATAAATTTCTTAGAAGAAGTATTTGCATTGTTCGGGGTCCCCGAATCGCTTCTGTCCGACAATGGAAAACAGTTCAGTGGTAAAGATTTTTCAAAATTCCTTGCAACATATGGAACAAAGCACATCAAAACTGCCTCCTATTCACCTCAGGCTAATGCCAGCGAGCGCGTTAATCGCTCGATTCTTGCGGCAATCCGCTCATACATTGGTTCCGACCAATCAAATTGGGACAAGCAGTTATTGTCCATTATGAGTGCCCTACGCTCCACAGTTCATTCGGCGATAGGCATATCGCCTCATGAAGCTCTTTTCGGCCAGAGCAAAATCGAACATGGCTCAGATTACAAATTGCTTAAAAAACTACAAAGCTTGAACAATTCGGAATTCAGTGTTTTGCCAAAATCTGCGAAAATGAATATTATTCATGACAGGATTAAAGAATCCTTGGAAAAATCTCATAATATTTATGAAAAAAATTATAATCTCAGAAGTAAGGCTCGGTTATACAAAGTAGGTCAAAACGTTTTAAAACGAAACTTCATCCTCAGTGATGCGGCTAAAAACCGAAATGCCAAACTATGCCCTAAATTTGTACCCGCTAAAGTTAAAAGTATAGTGGGCAACAACTTATATGAACTTACAGATTTGAAGGGCAACATTTTAGGGATAGTGCATGCAAAGGACATCCGGCAATAGCCTATTCAAAGTAAGTCAATATGAAGTAGATACATTATCTAAAATATATCAGGCGTGGGTCGACTCTTTATATGCACAACTCACAGCCCTTTTCATTTCATTTTCGGTAACAAAGTTATCGAAACTGAAAAGATGTGTATGGGCCATATTGAAATGTGCTACCCCAAATAATTTTTTATTCGTCTTCATTCAACATCTTATCAGTGAACGCTGCCACTGATAACAATGCGAATCGGTTCGATAACGATAGCAGCATCGTTCCATTTACGATATACGCATGTGCAATCGGAACCTCATGAAAATCGTCGGATGTAACCCCATTAGATGCTTTGCCGATTCTTTTCTTTCGCAACTCTCGACCCATACGCATTGAACAAAAAGGAATCTGACTTTTGTGTGAAGAAAAGTCTTTTATAAAGCAATTTTATAATTACGCCCGAAAGCTTTTTAAACGTACGCCAACTTGCGTAATTATCTTATTTTGTAACAAACAAAAAAAGAAAAAAATAAAAAGGTATCCACTCGTTTTGTGATACTTTCTCCGGCCAGGGTATCCCCAAACGCACAGGGATTGGACTCTTGGTCAAATTTACGGGAGCCTAGTTTATATTGTGAGCCAAGGTAATTATTTATTAGAGACGGGAATCGACTCCTGCTCCCTGTAGGAAAAGTGAATTTTTTACCTCTAAAATGTTTTTGTTGTAAGGTGCTCTATATTTCGTTACCCAGTGACGAAAGCCACGTGATTTAGGTTGGCTAGGGCTGAGCAAAGACCACGCGGAAGGTATCTTCCAAAGCGATAAGGATCTTAGAACTCATCGTTTGTCAGAGTGCTAACCATCATCGTAAAAACAGCACACAAGCCCTAGACTCCTAAAAGAGGTGTTCCTGATAAGAACGAAGATTTTGTTTTGCTTACCGGAGCTCATATACAACCATCAGGAGCTTCCGACAACAAACAAAAATTCAAGCATCGTCAATAAGGCTATCAACCTCATTGTGCTATCAAAGTGAAGTGAACTTGACGGTTCTACGTCATTCCACATCGTGTGAGGAAAAAGACCTCAGGTAAACCTTTGCCCTGTTAGTGGTAATAAGTCTTAATCTTTATTCGTTTTGCATTCTTTTTATTTTGTTCAATGCAGATATATATTTTTTTTTTATCAAAACCTACATCTCAAACCCAAAAGGTCCAGCTGGCTGTACAATTCATTAAAAGTCAGGGGTGTAGACATCCTCGCACGGCGTGGCGCGGCGTAGCGCGGCCGACGCGCAACTAGTGTTAAAGACAACAACCTACTCGAGGCCTAACTTATACCTGAAACCTATGAAACCTATGAGGAAAACTACAATTAAACCTCAAAGCTATCAATAACTCTACTTACCAGATTCGTCAGAGTACTTAACATCGACCATTTTCATCCAGCATCCCAACATATGGACCATTTTCATCCTAACCCACATCCCATCCTATCAATCTACGACAGCGCTCCGCGCTTATCAACCGACCACCAACAACTAACAGCTGATTGCTGATGTCAAATATATTATTTTAGCTATAAATTATCCACTCATTGAATTGTACCGAAACCACTCAAGTTAAGTATTTTAAACTCAATCAAGATCATTCATTCCTACATGTAAGCTTTTAATTATTTCTTTTAACCCCAATAACTAGCTAAGGAATCATCGAAGAGTTCATCAATGAGAAACTCATAAGCCCCGGATTCTTCCCACCAACAAGTAGTGCGCACGACTTCCTTGGAGGAGAGTAAAATTCGGTGAGTCAGTTCATTATTCATTTTTTTTTTGGTTAAATAATTAAATGCTACTATGAGAAAGAAAAGATCAATTGAGTGTGAGAGATCTTAAACAACGGTATTAAAATATTTAAATTACTTTCATTCTCTTTAAAAAGAAACCTTGAGTGAGTTCGAAAGTGCCGTATGATTAGCTTTAAACTTTTGAATTTCTCTTTTATTTGATTGATGACGTCATAACGTCAAATTTTGTCTAAGGTCAGTGAACCCTCAGATCGATAACAACGATAATAATTATTGCTATCTGCAAAGTTGGGTGACAATATATTATCTTTTTGTTCGTCCTTAAGACGACACACCAACTAGATACACACACATATTATGTGAATATATCTATATAATTTTGTATATACTTACTCATATTATCTTTGAATTCATTAATTTTCTTTTTTTAAATAAAACGGCTACTGTAATGTATCCATTGCTTTTTTGATTTTGAATTGTAAATAATGTTTATGGAATAGGATTTCGTTTACGGTGCTCAGTTCAGTAAAGCTTTGATGGTTTGTTTCGATGGCGATTTCTTAGCTTAGATTTGTTATAGTCTTTACGTTAGGGGTTACCACAAATACATTGGAGTAGTGTGGTAACCAAGGAGTTCATACACAACGTGTATTGAACGGAGGGAGGGTTATACTCCGGAACCAATACCAACTTCCGGTTCCTAGATTAAAGTTTTGTGATGACGTAATCCAAAGAAGTTTTTATTGTGTGAGTTTTTGGTTATTTAAGGATAGGCATGTTATAGTTGTACGGCAGTCCAGTGGCGTTTGCAACAACCCACCCCACCGACGAGCAAGCATTTGGTAACTGCAAGCATGCCTACTAGCACTCAGCCGACTGGACAACCTTCTTCTACGATCGCTTATCTTTTGGGGATCCTGTGGATCCAAAGGATGAGTGATACTGCAGAACATCGCAAAATCGTAGAGAAGGAACAGCAAGTTCCGTTACAGATGAACAGCGTGGTAGTCAAGAAACCCGTGGATTTTAAGATTTGATTCATTTTTGGCATGCGTTTCTGATATCAAGCATATGTCGATATCATTTTCCTGCATATACATCTCTAATTCTCCAAGTTTTTGCCATAATCCGTTGGCATTCCAGGTAAGAATTTTAAACTTTTCCATCATAATTTTTTTGAGAGAGATTTGGGTCGAAAACAATTTTCGAGCTTACTTAACCTATCAAAGATAAGTTTATTTGTGTCACATTGTTCCTCAAGTTTCGACAGAATTATTGAAAAGACTTTTGAAACCAGGTCTGTTTCAGTGTCGTTGTTTGCGGGTATATTTTTGGCCGCTATTTGGGCATATGTTTCTGCATTTCCTTGCTTTGATATATTCTCCGAAGGTATTGACACTGTTTTCTTTTCCTTACGGATACTAGGTTTTGGAGCTTTACTAGATTTGGAAGTCTTGGGAATTACGGTTTCTATTTGCCTTTGTGGGTTTCTTTGTGTTTTGGCAGATTTCGATCGCCGCTTTTGTAATTCTTTAGCTACTTCGCAGCCTCTATAGTTTGCCGGGTGATTTCCATTACAATTAATGCACGTCGGTGGACTTTCACTTTTTCCGATGCAGTCAACGGTTAAATGCTTTCCGGCGCATTTTACACACCTTGGCTCTTTTTTGCAATAAGTTTGGGTGTGATTGAATTCTTGACAGCGTTTACACTGAGGGACTAACCTTGTGCTCTTTCTTAGAGGTTCGATCTTAACTACGATGTTTAGAATTGTTTTGATTTTATAAATTTCATCTAGTTTTTCAGTCTTATCGAACGAAAGTATAAATAGTGGAAGACCACGCTGTACCACTTTTGTTTCACCCTCTTTTGTCTGTTTCTCTCTTTTGACGATGTTAATTGCATCTAAAATTTTGAATTTGCGCTCTTTTAGATCACTAATGATATCGTCTTTTGAACATGATGCGTGTAAGCCTCTCGCCACAACACGTAAGGGTCTTTCCGACTTATTTTCATAGGTATACCACTCTACTTTTTCTTCGTTTAGTTTTCGCGACAGAAGGCGATAACTTTCGGGGTCTTTCACACATACTTTCCATTTGTTGTTATTGAGCGAAATAACTTTAAAAGCCGATGGTAGTAATGCCTTTAATATGGTTTGCAACTTGTTATACTCCTCAATACCGATAACATTTATCGGTGGCGGGGGCCGTTCCTTAACAGGTTTTTCTTTTACTGTCGCATGTTTTGGTGAAACTATTATTTCAAAAGACGAGGCTGCCTCAGGTGAAGAGCCAGCTTTACGCTTTTTACTTAATCTTTTCTTTGAGGACTTTTCCGTTTCACGTGCTAGCTCTTCTTCGTCTGTTTCATATCTAGAATTATTGACTTCTGGCAAGCTAGCTTTGGAGTTTATTTGAGAATTTTTGCCTTTCAACATCTCATTTTCTTTTCGAAGAAGATCGACTTCTTTCTTTAGCTCTTGATAAAGTTCCATTACTTCATCAAGTCTTCGTCGAAGTTCGTTATTATCTTTTTCAAGATTTTCTGTTTTATCTGAGTCTTTTTTGGCGCGCGCTGGCGTGACGGGTGGACTCTTTTGCCCGAATTTGGATGGTTTTATACTCGATTTAGATGGTGGTGATCGAGATACCCTTGCACTTTTTAGGAAGGGATTTATTAAATGCAATAATTGGCTCTCCCCAGAATCCATAGAGCCGACCTCCGAAGAGGGTGGATTTTCCAGTGAACCTGGACTGCCACCTGGGGTACTATATCTTATTGTTTTGCTCATTGCATAGTTATGTATACATCAATCTCAGTATACGGAGTTTGGATTTTAGTCGCCTCTTACGACAGGCATGCCTACCTCGGGTATATTCTTGCCCCTTACCCGCAGGGGTAAAACTGAAAACAAGAACCTTCTACGATGTTTGGTTCCAGAGATATACGCATCCAAAGTGAAATCGTTTTTTTTAACCCTCCCTTTGGATGGATACATTTCCTCAACCAAGCCTTCCAAAGAGGTCCGGTTTTCAGATTATACAGTCCCAGTTCAAGGCAATCCTATGCCTGAAAGCCAAAGGCTTCTGCAGGATCTAGTTTCGAAGATATTTGTATCCAAAGTATCTAGTTGAACTGACGTTCAACCCAATCCTTTGGATGCGAATATCTCACGAAGGAACTTTTAATTAGGACTGCGGGTTTCAGTTCTTAATAAGAAATTAACAGACCTTTCCAGAAATGAAACAATTTAATTAAATTGTGAGAAAAAAAATTTCAAGATTTTTTGAAAATTTTCATGACCCCCACCCTATGATTTTTTTCAGAAATTGACTTTTCAAAAATGTTTATGAAATAAATCGAGATATACATCAAAAGAAAGGTCTATTCAAACCCTATCCGAACCTGCAAACGTTTGGCTTCTACACGGTCTGGCTCCTTGGAAATTTGCATCCAAAGCAATTAACCTATTTCGTGCCCTCAGCTACCTACAAATGGGTTTGGATGGTGATATTTCTGAAACCAAGCCCTGAAAGAGGTTGCGGAAAAAAAAATCTATCTATTTAATTTGCGATGTTTGGTTCCAGAGATATACGCATCCAAAGTGAAATCGTTTTTTTTAACCCTCCCTTTGGATGGATACATTTCCTCAACCAAGCCTTCCAAAGAGGTCCGGTTTTCAGATTATACAGTCCCAGTTCAAGGCAATCCTATGCCTGAAAGCCAAAGGCTTCTGCAGGATCTAGTTTCGAAGATATTTGTATCCAAAGTATCTAGTTGAACTGACGTTCAACCCAATCCCTTGGATGCGAATATCTCACGAAGGAACTTTTAATTAGGACTGCGGGTTTCAGTTCTTAATAAGAAATTAACAGACCTTTCCAGAAATGAAACAATTTAATTAAAATGTGAGAAAAAAAATTTCAAGATTTTTTGAAAATTTTCATGACCCCCACCCTATGACTTTTTTCAGAAATTTACTTTTCAAAAATGTTTATGAAATAAATCGAGATATACATCAAAAGAAAGGTCTATTCAAACCCTATCCGAACCTGCAAACGTTTGGCTTCTACACGGTCTGGCTCCTTAGAAATTTGCATCCAAAGCAATTAACCTATTTCGTGCCCTCAGCTACCTACAAATGGGTTTGGATGGTGATATTTCTGAAACCAAGCCCTGAAAGAGGTTGCGGAAAAAAAATCTATGTATTTAATTTGTGAGAGCTTTCCAAAACTGAAAACAAGAACCTTCTACGATGTTTGGTTCCAGAGATATACGCATCCAAAGTGAAATCGTTTTTTTTAACCCTCCCTTTGGATGGATACATTTCCTCAACCAAGCCTTCCAAAGAGGTCCGGTTTTCAGATTATACAGTCCCAGTTCAAGGCAATCCTATGCCTGAAAGCCAAAGGCTTCTGCAGGATCTAGTTTCGAAGATATTTGTATCCAAAGTATCTAGTTGAACTGACGTTTAACCCAATCCTTTGGATGCGAATATCTCACGAAGGAACTTTTAATTAGGACTGCGGGTTTCAGTTCTTAATAAGAAATTAACAGACCTTTCCAGAAATGAAACAATTTAATTAAATTGTGAGAAAAAAAATTTCAAGATTTTTTGAAAATTTTCATGACCCCCACCCTATGACTTTTTTCAGAAATTGACTTTTCAAAAATGTTTATGAAATAAATCGAGATATACATCAAAAGAAAGGTCTATTCAAACCCTATCCGAACCTGCAAACGTTTGGCTTCTACACGGTCTGGCTCCTTGGAAATTTGCATCCAAAGCAATTAACCTATTTCGTGCCCTCAGCTACCTTCAAATGGGTTTGGATGGTGATATTTCTGAAACCAAGCCCTGAAAGAGGTTGCGGAAAAAAAATCTATGTATTAAATTTGTGAGAGGTTTCCAAAACTGAAAACAAGAACCTTCTACGATGTTTGGTTCCAGAGATATACGCATCCAAAGTGAAATCGTTTTTTTTAACCCTCCCTTTGGATGGATACATTTCCTCAACCAAGCCTTCCAAAGAGGTCCGGTTTTCAGATTATACAGTCCCAGTTCAAGGCAATCCTATGCCTGAAAGCCAAAGGCTTCTGCAGGATCTAGTTTCGAAGATATTTGTATCCAAAGTATCTAGTTGAACTGACGTTCAACCCAATCCCTTGGATGCGAATATCTCACGAAGGAACTTTTAATAATTAGGACTGCGGGTTTCAGTTCTTAATAAGAAATTAACGGGTTGGCTACGAAATCTCGCAAATCAAAATCTCGCATTCGAAATCTCGCATAACGAAATCTCGCAATTACAAAATCTCGCTTTTCATAATCCCGCAATTACAAAATCCCGCTTTTCATAATCTCGCAATAACGAAATCCCGCAAACTAAAATCTCGCATATCAAAATCTCGCAAAATTGAATTGCATTGCAACAAATAAATTTTTTAAATCAAAATCTCGCAAATTAAAATCTCGCGCGAGATTTAAATTTGCGAGATTTTGATTAAAAAAATTTATTTGTTGCAATGCAGTTCAATTTTGCGAGATATCCTACCTACTGCAAAAAAATATATAATCCAGTGTCTGGGTACTTTAAGACCACATTGTTATTTATTAATTTGAACTTTTGATTTTCAATATTATTGCTTTCAAAAGAACAAGAAGGAGAGAGAACATAGAGATGGTACATCCAGTTGTAAAGTGTCATGTGCAAATCGCATAACTCGTATTTGGCCTTGAACAAGAAAATACTTTTAGTTCCATTATGAACGCGTAAATGACTATAGAGGTTATTAACAGTAATAAAGGATGTACACATTTTTTTATTGACAGGTACAGTTATTAGTTGGAAGGAAAATTATCCAAAGTGCTCTTGGGTAGGTATATTCTCAAAAAAAAAATTCTAAAAGTCGTGTGTGATTCGTTGCTGTGAAATTTGAAGTTGCGAGATTTTGATTTGCGAGATTTTAAATTGCGAGATTTTGGTTGAAATTTGCGAGATTTTTAGGTTCAAACTGTAAATGCGAGATTGTGAAAAGCGAGATTTTGTAATTGCGAGCTTATGAAAAACAAGATTTTTAATTTGCGAGATTTCGTTATTCGAGATTTTTAAAAAAATGCGAGATTTCGTTATTCGAGATTTTGGTTTGCGGGATATCGTAGCGCTCCCGAAATTAACAGACCTTTCCAGAAATGAAACAATTTAATTAAAATGTGAGAAAAAAAATTTCAAGATTTTTTGAAAATTTTCATGACCCCCACCCTATGACTTTTTTCAGAAATTGACTTTTCAAAAATGTTTATGAAATAAGTCGAGATATACATCAAAAGAAAGGTCTATTCAAACCCTATCCGAACCTGCAAACGTTTGGCTTCTACACGGTCTGGCTACTTGGAAATTTGCATCCAAAGCAATTAACCTATTTCGTGCCCTCAGCTACCTTCAAATGGGTTTGGATGGTGATATTTCTGAAACCAAGCCCTGAAAGAGGTTGCGGAAAAAAATCTATCTATTTAATTTGTGAGAGCTTTCCAAAACTGAAAACAAGAACCTTCTACGATGTTTGGTTCCAGAGATATACGCATCCAAAGTGAAATCGTTTTTTTTAACCCTCCCTTTGGATGGATACATTTCCTCAACCAAGCCTTCCAAAGAGGTCCGGTTTTCAGATTATACAGTCCCAGTTCAAGGCAATCCTATGCCTGAAAGCCAAAGGCTTCTGCAGGATCTAGTTTCGAAGATATTTGTATCCAAAGTATCTAGTTGAACTAACGTTCAACCCAATCCCTTGGATGCGAATATCTCACGAAGGAACTTTTAATTAGGACTGCGGGTTTCAGTTCTTAATAAGAAATTAACAGACCTTTCCAGAAATGAAACAATTTAATTAAAATGTGAGAAAAAAATTTCAAGATTTTTTGAAAATTTTCATGACCCCCACCCTATGACTTTTTTCAGAAATTGACTTTTCAAAAATGTTTATGAAATAAATCGAGATATACATCAAAAGAAAGGTCTATTCAAACCCTATCCGAACCTGCAAACGTTTGGCTTCTACACGGTCTGGCTCCTTGGAAATTAGCATCCAAAGCAATTAACCTATTTCGTGCCCTCAGCTACCTACAAATGGGTTTGGATGGTGATATTTCTGAAACCAAGCCCTGAAAGAGGTTGCGGAAAAAAAAATCTATCTATTTAATTTGCGATGTTTGGTTCCAGAGATATACGCATCCAAAGTGAAATCGTTTTTTTTAACCCTCCCTTTGGATGGATACATTTCCTCAACCAAGCCTTCCAAAGAGGTCCGGTTTTCAGATTATACAGTCCCAGTTCAAGGCAATCCTATGCCTGAAAGCCAAAGGCTTCTGCAGGATCTAGTTTCGAAGATATTTGTATCCAAAGTATCTAGTTGAACTGACGTTTAACCCAATCCTTTGGATGCGAATATCTCACGAAGGAACTTTTAATTAGGACTGCAGGTTTCAGTTCTTAATAAGAAATTAACAGACCTTTCCAGAAATGAAACAATTTAATTAAATTGTGAGAAAAAAAATTTCAAGATTTTTTGAAAATTTTCATGACCCCCACCCTATGACTTTTTTCAGAAATTGACTTTTCAAAAATGTTTATGAAATAAATCCAGATATACATCAAAAGAAAGGTCTATTCAAACCCTATCCGAACCTGCTAGCGTTTGGCTTCTACACGGTCTGGCTCCTTGGAAATTTGCATCCAAAGCAATTAACCTATTTCGTGCCCTCAGCTACCTACAAATGGGTTTGGATGGTGATATTTCTGAAACTAAGCCCTGAAAGAGGTTGCGGAAAAAAAATCTATGTATTTAATTTGTGAGAGCTTTCCAAAACTGAAAACAAGAACCTTCTACGATGTTTGGTTCCAGAGATATACGCATCCAAAGTGAAATCGTTTTTTTTAACCCTCCCTTTAGATGGATACATTTCCTCAACCAAGCCTTCCAAAGAGGTCCGGTTTTCAGATTATACAGTCCCAGTTCAAGGCAATCCTATGCCTGAAAGCCAAAGGCTTCTGCAGGATCTAGTTTCGAAGATATTTGTATCCAAAGTATCTAGTTGAACTAACGTTCAACCCAATCCTTTGGATGCGAATATCTCACGAAGGAACTTTTAATTAGGACTGCGGGTTTCAGTTCTTAATAAGAAATTAACAGACCTTTCCAGAAATGAAACAATTTAATTAAAATGTGAGAAAAAAAATTTCAAGATTTTTTGAAAATTTTCATGACCCCCACCCTATGACTTTTTTCAGAAATTGACTTTTCAAAAATGTTTATGAAATAAGTCGAGATATACATCAAAAGAAAGGTCTATTCAAACCCTATCCGAACCTGCAAACGTTTGGCTTCTACACGGTCTGGCTACTTGGAAATTTGCATCCAAAGCAATTAACCTATTTCGTGCCCTCAGCTACCTTCAAATGGGTTTGGATGGTGATATTTCTGAAACCAAGCCCTGAAAGAGGTTGCGGAAAAAAATCTATCTATTTAATTTGTGAGAGCTTTCCAAAACTGAAAACAAGAACCTTCTACGATGTTTGGTTCCAGAGATATACGCATCCAAAGTGAAATCGTTTTTTTTAACCCTCCCTTTGGATGGATACATTTCCTCAACCAAGCCTTCCAAAGAGGTCCGGTTTTCAGATTATACAGTCCCAGTTCAAGGCAATCCTATGCCTGAAAGCCAAAGGCTTCTGCAGGATCTAGTTTCGAAGATATTTGTATCCAAAGTATCTAGTTGAACTAACGTTCAACCCAATCCCTTGGATGCGAATATCTCACGAAGGAACTTTTAATTAGGACTGCGGGTTTCAGTTCTTAATAAGAAATTAACAGACCTTTCCAGAAATGAAACAATTTAATTAAAATGTGAGAAAAAAATTTCCAGATTTTTTTTGAAAATTTTCATGACCCCCACCCTATGACTTTTTTCAGAAATTAACTTTTCAAAAATGTTTATGAAATAAATCGAGATATACATCAAAAGAAAGGTCTATTCAAACCCTATCCGACCCCCTCGTGGTTTTCGCCTTGACGTTGGCGAGGGGGCTTACGATATGACACTCCAGCAATCCAGCTGCAGGGGCATACAACTAAGAAAAACCAAACAAAAACAGGGATGTTTATCCAAAAGCAAATAAATAATGGTCATGGAAAGCTATACAAATGATGAAATCCGAGCGGGGATATACGCTCAAGTGTCGACAGAAGTCACGGCTGTCGGCGAGGGCTTGGCTTCGCAAGAAGCTAAGTCGCCAGTGACAAATAAAGTAGAAAACCCGACCAAACCCGTCTTAACTAGACAAGCGAATGTGCTCAACCTTGCAGCATCTCTTCTTCCTGCTCTAGATAGCTTAGCTATTGAAGGTATGGAGACCTCGAACAGACCTTCCTCTATAGGAAGTCAAACCGAGGACGAGCTGTTGCAAGACTCGAGTCAAGAAGAGACCACGCTGAAGCCTACTGCACCCCTCAAAGCTTCGAGGCAACGCAGTAACTACAGATCCTCCAAAAGATTTGTGAGTGCTACTGAGAAAAAGGACCCAAATACTCTCAGTTCAAGAGACAAGGCCCTTTTGAAAAAACATAGGAAATAGGTGAGGAACTATGAACGTCAGTCGGCAACGACCGCCACTGCACCCATTGTTTCCTCCCAACTACTATTGAACGCAAAAAAGCCAGACAGCGGGAAAGTAATTGCCGCCGCATCTAGGTCTATCCCTAAAAAGATAAACCGTGAACAGGCGGACAATAACTCTACCGCTAGTACTGGCTCAAAGACGAAACTGGAGACCTCCAGCAAGAAACAGCAGGCCAACGCTTCATCGAACCTGAAAAGGAACGAGAAAGCACAGGTAGGCAACTCTTCTGGGGCGAATCCAGGTTCATCTAAGAGAGCAAGATCGGAGGAGGCAACCAAGACTGAAGGTTATAAAAAGCTTAAAACCAACAGTTTTGACACCACCCCGATCGATCTGCAGGTGGCCATAATAAGTCGAGACGACCCGGATGGGAAAATCACGGCAAAAAATTGGTTACTCGTGGAAAACGAAATCATCAAAGCCATGATGGTGACATCCGAGGATGATAGTTCTGAGGACTACACCTTTGATGGAGCTGGTTGGCGAAAGGGAGTAAAAGTGGTTTGCTGTGGGGACCAGAAATCCCTGGAGTTCCTCACTCACACAATCACCAATATTGGCGAACTGTGGGAGGGGGCATCTCTTGGGGTTCTTCCCGTCACAGCTCTGCCACTTCGCCAGCAGGTTAATATATGGATTCCTCCTCCTGCCATGCATGAGGATGCATCCGTGATTAAACTGCTGGCGAAACAGAACAAGGAGCTGCCCATTCTAGAATGGAAACTTCTTCATTCCAAGAAGAGTCTCAGAGGGGAAGGGAAGGACCTCTTGTTCATGATTGACAAGAAATCTGACCTTCTTCTTAAAGGGAACGAAGACGTGTTGAGATATGGTCTCGGAACCGTAAAGGTAAGGAGGCATGTTAGCAAAGGGGAGTCAAAAGCTGCTGGTGGTGCAAATTAATTTGCATCACGCCAAAGCAGCGACGCACGACCTAATGCTCTACATGTCTCAGGAGGCCGTGGATGTGGCCTTAATCCAAGAACCATGGATTCGTAAGAATCAGGTACAAGGATTGAGGTCAAAAAACTATAACCTGTTCCACTCCACGTCAGAAGGTGAAATAAGAAGTTGTATTCTAGCGAAAAAGTCAATTAATGCTTTCTTTTTATCTAGGTACAGCAACAAGGACAACGTGGCAATCAGCGTTGAGTCCAAGGAAGGTAACTTCGTCTTGGCATCAACGTACATGCCGTACGAAGAGGAAAACCCACCATCAAAGACAGTCCGTGATCTTGTGGGACACACCACAGCAAGAGGGACACCTTTGGTGTTGGGATGCGATGCCAACGCCCACCACACTCAATGGGGAGGTAAGGATGTCAATAAAAGAGGTGAGTCAATTTTTGAATACATTCTCTGTTCAAACCTTATGTTATGTAATAAGGGTAATCACCCAACATTTAGGAACAAAAACAGGGAAGAGATTCTAGATCTCACTCTTATGAGCAATAATGATAAAATTTCTGTAGGGAATTGGAGAGTCTCGCCTGAAGAATCTTTCTCAGATCACTTTAGGATACTCTTTACTCTAGACAGAAACAAAAATGAGATTAAGCCCTTTAGAAACCCAACTAGAACAAATTGGACAGAGTACTCAAAATGGTTGAACGATCGTATCGACCCACCAGAGGAAGAAACGCTATCGGCAACCTCAACCATAGATACTGTTGTTCAAAACCTTACTAGTGAAATGAGAACGGCTTTCGAAAGACACTGCCCTATATCTCGTAACATTAAACCCACTAGCCCACCATGGTGGAACAGTGAACTTAAGAAACGAAGAACAGGGGTCAGAAAACTTTTCAATAAAGCCAAACTGAGTAAATTAGATATAGACTGGAATTCTTATAGAGCTGAACTTAACTCATACACCAAGGAGTTAAGAAGAGCCAAAAAGGATTCATGGGCTAGACACTGTGAATCCATTGAGAGTACAAGTGAGGCAGCGAGACTTCGTAAGGTCCTTGCCCATAATCCCGCGATTCCGGGATATATTAAACATCCCGATGGATCGTGGTCGAACTCGAGCCAAGAAACACTTGAACTCTTTATGGAAACGCATTTTCCTGACTGTAAGAGCCCTGAGGACTCAGGTAATAAACAACCAGACCCCTTAGAAGCTCTACAACCAGCACCAGAATTGGATCAGATTATCACAGAGCAGAAGATTATGTGGGCAATAAACTCGTTCAAACCCTTTAAATCAGCTGGACCAGACGAGATAATTCCGGCATTTCTTCAACATGCTCTACAGTAGGGGGTGGTGTCTTGATTGCGATTAGAAATCATTTCAACACAACTCCTATCATATTCCCTTTTGATATTTCATTAGAACTTGTCTGCATCAAAATATCCATGCATTCAAAAGATTTATTCATTCTAAATGTCTATATTCCCCCCAAAAGTTCAGTTTCAGTATATGTTGAGCTTTCCCATGCTCTCGACTATATTATTGACGTTGCTGGATTTGATAGTATTATTACTCTCTTAGGCGACTTTAACCTTCCATACATTGACTGGATTCCTTCAGAAGACGAGTCTTACTTTGAAGCATCGTTGACTTCATCTCAACAGGAGCTTCAACTGTTAGACCATATTATATCTACGGACTTACAGCAAATAAGCTGTATTAAAAACTCTTTAAATCGAATACTCGATTTAGTTTTCTCATCTGACGCTGTTAGTACTGTAGTGGTAGAGTCTACTACTGCAATATCAAACATAGATAAATACCATCCTCCTCTTGACATTTTTCTTGACTTGGACGGGCATTTACTTAATAATAGTAACTCACAAGACTGTTCATATTCTTTTGACTTTCGGAAAGCTAACTTTCAGTTGCTTTCTGAGCATTTAAGTGCATCTGGTATTGAAAATATACCAGTTTCAGGCGACATTGACGTTGCAGTTTCATACTTTTATCAAGTATTGACCAACTGTATTAATGACATAGTTCCACACAAAATACCCAAATACTCTAGCTTCTGCCATCCATGGTATACGAAAGAACTCAAAATTCTTCGTAATAAAAGAAACAGAGCTTGGAAGAACTTCATAAAAAGTATGTCCCTTGAGGACCGAGAATTGTATATTTCCTTATTTGATGAGTTTAAAAACCTCTCCAATCATTTATACGCTGAATACCTTAAAAAAATGGAAAGTTCCCTAAAGCTTGACCCCAAAAGTTTTTGGAATTTCGTAAACTTGAAAAAGAAATCTGATGGCTATCCAGTCAATTTTACTTATAATAATATTATTTTAAATAGTCCTCCGGATATTTGTGATGCGTTTGCTATCAACTTTCGCCAGTCTTTCGTTGATACCCCTGTCGATGTTGATGAGAACTTTTTTCTCTACTTAAAAGACTGCCCACAAACTACCTTCAATAATATCCCAATTATAATCGAAAAAATTTTACATTATATGTCCTTACTTCATGATGATTACTCGTCTGGACCTGATGGCATCCCACCAATTATCTTGAAGAAATGTAAATCAATATTAGCACCCCCTCTTTTTCATTTGTTTAACCTATCACTTAGCTCCGGTAAATTTCCAAGTATTTGGAAAAAAGCATTTATTACACCAGTTTTTAAAAAGGGTAGCAGATCTGATATATGCAATTACAGGCCAATCTCCAAGCTATCTTGCATTCCTAAGCTTTTTGAGCAAGTAATGTGCGACAGTTTGACATTCAACTGTAAGAATATAATTTGCAATCAACAACATGGATTCATGCAAAAGCGATCGACAATAACCAATTTACTTGCATTCTTGCACAAGTGCTCAACTGCGTTGGAACATGGTCAAGAACTCGACTGCATCTATACAGATTTTTCTAAGGCTTTCGATCAACTTTCACACGATATCATCACGTTTAAGTTAAAGGTGTTTGGCTTCCCTCCTAAACTCATCAATTGGGTTTCTTCTTATCTCCATAATAGATCCTATCAAGTTAGATTTAGGAGCTCTGTCTCCAACCCTTTCTTTGCCAAATCTGGAGTTCCCCAGGGTAGTCATTTGGGGCCCCTTCTTTTTATCTTAGCTATCAACGACGTATCCCTCTATATACGTTATAGTGAAATTCTAATTTTTGCGGATGATATGAAAATTTTCAAAAGCATCAAATCTGTGAGTGATCGTTTACTTTTGCAAGAAGATATTAACAGTTTTGTTATTTGGTGTAGTAAAAACGGTTTAAATCTCAACCCTATTAAATGTCAGGCGATCATTTTTTCTAAAAAAAAAGTTCCTAGTTCATTTGATTATGAAATATCGCAGCACACATTGCGTCGTGTTGATAGCTTCAAAGACCTAGGGGTTCATTTTACTTTTAATCTTGATTTTACGAAGCATATAAATTTAATAGTCAACAAGGCAAACTCTATGTTAGGGTTTGTTAAACGTTGGTCTAAGGAATTTCAGGATCCTTATGTTACCCTCGCTCTCTACAACAGTCTTGTTCGCCCTCATCTTGAATACGCATCACAGGTATGGACTCCTTTTTACGATGTCCATAAGAATAGACTAGAAGCAGTACAGCGTAATTTTATACGTTTCGCCTTGAAAGGACTACCGTGGTCCGATCCTTATAATCTTCCTCCTTATGAACACCGGATTAAGCTTCTTCAGATTCAAACTTTGGCACAAAGGAGAATTAATAATGATATTGTATTTATTCATCAACTTTTAACGGGCGTTATTGATGCACCTGATTTATTATCTTGTACTAGCCTTAACTACCGTGGTGGAGGTCACAACACTCGTAGTCTAGAACTAATGCATATATCTCAACACCGTACCAATTATGGAATGCATGAGCCTTTTACCCGCATGTGCATCATTCTGAATTTGAACTCTAATTTTTTTGATTTTAATATAAGTAAGAATAGACTCAAAGCTTCATTGAAGACCAGTGTACCACGCTCTTAAATGTTTGTAATTGTTAATTTTTTCAATGTCATTTTATTTGTTATTTTATAATTATTGTTTTTAATTTTATTTTGTAAAGTGTATGTTTTAAGTAGTTTGTTGCTTACTAACTACTAACACTACACTAAGTGATGAGCCAGATAAGCACTTAATTTGTGTTTGGCAATTCTTTGGTCGCAAGATGTTGCTTGTACTAAGCTCTCTTCGGCAAAGATCTGATAGTGTATAAAAAAAAAAAGATAATCACCCCATGGCTTAGGGTAATCTTCAAAAGTTGTGTTAAACTTAGATACGTCCCTACCAGCTGGAGAAAGGTTAAAGTTGTCTTTATTCCAAAAGCTGGGAAACCGACACACTCGACTGCAAAAGATTACAGACCAATAAGTCTCTCTTCGTTCCTCCTCAAGACACTGGAGAGAATTATTGATCTGCATGTTAGAGACCTTCTCAACCCAAACATTTTGTACAACTACCAACACGCTTACCTTAAAGGTAAGTCAGTGGAGACCGCGTTGCATGAAGTCGTTTCACAAATTGAGAAAAGTCTCGAGCACAAAGAGCATACCCTGGCAGCATTTTTGGACATTGAGGGAGCGTTTAACAACGTAAAAACGGAGTCCATTAAATCTGCTCTGGAAGAGGTTGGAGTTGAGCCTGCCATTGTAGACTGGATTTATACCATGCTCAATGGCAGAATCATAAACTCGCGACTTGGGGATACTATTGTTGAGAAAACAGTTACAAGAGGCACGCCACAAGGAGGGGTAATTTCGCCTCTCCTTTGGATCCTAGTTGTTAATAAAATTCTTACAAGATTTAGAAATAAGGGCATTAAAATTGTGGCCTATGCAGACGACATAGTAATTTTGATATCGGGTAAGTATCTTACCACCATCAAAGATATTATGGAATCCGCACTTAAAGAACTGTCTTCTTGGGCAGCACAAAACTGTCTCGGGGTTAACCCTACAAAAAACGAACTAGTTCTGTTCACGAATAAAAAGAAATTAGGGGATTTTACTCCTCCCAGACTAAATAACATACCTCTGAAACTCTCCAAAGAAGCTAAATATCTTGGAGTTATCCTTGATTCCAAGCTAACATGGAAACGTAACACAGAGGAAAGAATGAAAAAAGCACTATGCGCTTTCTACACATGCAAAAAGACCTTTGGTACACGTTGGGGTATGCGACCGCAAGTTATCCAGTGGATGTACATGACGATAGTTCGCCCCATACTTACCTATGGTTCTATAGTGTGGTGGAAGGCTGTTGATAAGGTAAGCTATCTCAAAAACCTGAATAAGGTACAGAGACTAGCCTGTATAGGAATAACGGGGGCACAGAGGTCTACACCACAGGCAGGATTGGAAATTATTCTAAATCTTCCAGCCCTGGACGAGTACACTAGATGCACAGCAGCCAAAAGCGCATTTCGACTCAAAGAAATGGGCTCTTGGAAGCACAGCACCTATGGTCATGGGTCTATCCTACGAAGGTATGACACAGTGGCTGGACTTGATGTGAAGACTGATTATATTCCACCCTTAATGGATTTTAACAAACACTTCTCTATTTCAATACCCGAAAGACATGGATGGGAACCCAACTCACTAATTAGTGAACAGGGTATCCCCTTCTATACTGACGGGTCAAAAATGGAAGAAGGAACAGGTGCGGGGGTGTTCTGTGAGGCCCTTAATATTTGGGAATCATATAAACTCCCAGATGAGTGTAGTGTCTTTCAGGCTGAAATTTATGCTATTCATAAAGCGGCAGAATTGGTACACAAGAAAAAACTGATCTCGTCGGAGATCACTTTTTTCGTGGACAGCCAAGCTGCGATCAAAGCAATAGCCAGTGAGACCATAAGATCCAAAACAGTGGCAAAATGTCGAGGCATACTGAACAAAATTTGCAACACTAACCGAGTCAAACTCTGCTGGGTTCCTGGACATAGCAATATAGAAGGGAATGATATAGCAGATGAACTGGCAAGGAAGGGGTCATTGTCAAATGGAAACAGTAGTAGCCAATTAGATACGGGACTAGACATCCCGATCGGCGTAATTAAAACGAAAATGGACCTAATAATGAAAGAGCAAATCAATAAATCCTGGATTACCAGGAACGATTGCGCTATCTCTAGAAGTTTATGGCCTAGAATTAATGAAAAGGAAACTCAGTATATTCTATCGCTGAGTAAAAAGAACATTAGAATCTTGATAGGCGTACTAACGGGTCACTGCGCCATTGGCACAATGGCCACCAGATTGGGTGTACTCGCACCCGACTGTTGTAGGAGCTGTCAGGATGTAGAAGAAATAGAAACCATTAAACACCTGCTCTGCGATTGTCCAAACCTCCAAACAAGCCGCCTCCGCTACTTGGGAAACAGGTTTGTTGGAGAACTGGACGATCTAGCGCAGGTCTCAATGGTAAATATGAGGAAATTCATAGATAGCACAGGCTGGTTCGTAAATGAGCCAGTCTATCTGAATCATTAGCTTAGGAGCATCTCTGCTTTCTTATTGTAAGGGGATCACAATGGACCGACAGGCCCCCGTGTACGCAACAGCCCTGTGCTGTGCACACCCCTCCTAACCTAACCTAACCTAACCTAACCCTATCCGAACCTGCAAACGTTTGGCTTCTACACGGTCTGGCTCCTTGGAAATTAGCATCCAAAGCAATTAACCTATTTCGTGCCCTCAGCTACCTACAAATGGGTTTGGATGGTGATATTTCTGAAACCAAGCCCTGAAAGAGGTTGCGGAAAAAAAAATCTATCTATTTAATTTGCGATGTTTGGTTCCAGAGATATACGCATCCAAAGTGAAATCGTTTTTTTTAACCCTCCCTTTGGATGGATACATTTCCTCAACCAAGCCTTCCAAAGAGGTCCGGTTTTCAGATTATACAGTCCCAGTTCAAGGCAATCCTATGCCTGAAAGCCAAAGGCTTCTGCAGGATCTAGTTTCGAAGATATTTGTATCCAAAGTATCTAGTTGAACTGACGTTCAACCCAATCCCTTGGATGCGAATATCTCACGAAGGAACTTTTAATTAGGACTGCGGGTTTCAGTTCTTAATAAGAAATTAACAGACCTTTCCAGAAATGAAATAATTTAATTAAAATGTGAGAAAAAAAATTTCAAGATTTTTTGAAAATTTTCATGACCCCCAGCCTATGACTTTTTTCAGAAATTGACTTTTCAAAAATGTTTATGAAATAAATCGAGATATACATCAAAAGAAAGGTCTATTCAAACCCTATCCGAACCTGCAAACGTTTGGCTTCTACACGGTCTGGCTCCTTGGAAATTTGCATCCAAAGCAATTAACCTATTTCATGCCCTCAGCTACCTACAAATGGGTTTGGATGGTGATATTTCTGAAACCAAGCCCTGAAAGAGGTTGCGGAAAAAAATCTATCTATTTTATTTGTGAGAGCTTTCCAAAACTGAAAACAAGAACCTTCTACGATGTTTGGTTCCAGAGATATACGCATCCAAAGTGAATTCGTTTTTTTTAACCCTCCCTTTGGATGGATACATTTCCTCAACCAAGCCTTCCAAAGAGGTCCGGTTTTCAGATTATACAGTCCCAGTTCAAGGCAATCCTATGCCTGAAAGCCAAAGGCTTCTGCAGGATCTAGTTTCGAAGATATTTGTATCCAAAGTATCTAGTTGAACTGACGTTCAGCCCAATCCCTTGGATGCGAATATCTCACGAAGGAACTTTTAATTAGGACTGCGGGTTTCAGTTCTTAATAAGAAATTAACAGACCTTTCCAGAAATGAAACAATTTAATTAAAATGTGAGAAAAAAAATTTCAAGATTTTTTGAAAATTTTCATGACCCCCACCCTATGACTTTTTTCAGAAATTGACTTTTCAAAAATGTTTATGAAATAAATCGAGATATACATCAAAAGAAAGTTCTATTCAAACCCTATCCGAACCTGCAAACGTTTGGCTTCTACACGGTCTGGCTCCTTGGAAATTTGCATCCAAAGCAATTAACCTATTTCGTGCCCTCAGCTACCTACAAATGGGTTTGGATGGTGATATTTCTGAAACCAAGCCCTGAAAGAGGTTGCGGAAAAAAATCTATCTATTTAATTTGTGAGAGCTTTCCAAAACTGAAAACAAGAACCTTCTACGATGTTTGGTTCCAGAGATATACGCATCCAAAGTGAAATCGTTTTTTTTAACCCTCCCTTTGGATGGATACATTTCCTCAACCAAGCCTTCCAAAGAGGTCCGGTTTTCAGATTATACAGTCCCAGTTCAAGGCAATCCTATGCCTGAAAGCCAAAGGCTTCTGCAGGATCTAGTTTCGAAGATATTTGTATCCAAAGTATCTAGTTGAACTGACGTTCAACCCAATCCTTTGGATGCGAATATCTCACGAAGGAACTTTTAATTAGGACTGCGGGTTTCAGTTCTTAATAAGAAATTAACAGACCTTTCCAGAAATAAAACAATTTAATTAAATTGTGAGAAAAAAAATTTCAAGATTTTTTGAAAATTTTCATGACCCCCACCCTATGACTTTTTTCAGAAATTGACTTTTCAAAAATGTTTATGAAATAAATCGAGATATACATCAAAAGAAAGGTCTATTCAAACCCTATCCGAACCTGCAAACGTTTGGCTTCTACACGGTCTGGCTCCTTGGAAATTTGCATCCAAAGCAATTAACCTATTTCGTGCCCTCAGCTACCTAAAAATGGGTTTGGATGGTGATATTTCTGAAACCAAGCCCTGAAAGAGGTTGCGGAAAAAAATCTATCTATTTAATTTGTGAGAGCTTTCCAAAACTGAAAACAAGAACCTTCTACGATGTTTGGTTCCAGAGATATACGCATCCAAAGTGAAATCGTTTTTTTTAACCCTCCCTTTGGATGGATACATTTCCTCAACCAAGCCTTCCAAAGAGGTCCGGTTTTCAGATTATACAGTCCCAGTTCAAGGCAATCCTATGCCTGAAAGCCAAAGGCTTCTGCAGGATCTAGTTTCGAAGATATTTGTATCCAAAGTATCTAGTTGAACTGACGTTCAACCCAATCCTTTGGATGCGAATATCTCACGAAGGAACTTTTAATTAGGACTGCGGGTTTCAGTTCTTAATAAGAAATTAACAGACCTTTCCAGAAATAAAACAATTTAATTAAATTGTGAGAAAAAAAATTTCAAGATTTTTTGAAAATTTTCATGACCCCCACCCTATGACTTTTTTCAGAAATTGACTTTTCAAAAATGTTTATGAAATAAATCGAGATATACATCAAAAGAAAGGTCTATTCAAACCCTATCCGAACCTGCAAACGTTTGGCTTCTACACGGTCTGGCTCCTTGGAAATTTGCATCCAAAGCAATTAACCTATTTCGTGCCCTCAGCTACCTACAAATGGGTTTGGATGGTGATATTTCTGAAACCAAGCCCTGAAAGAGGTTGCGGAAAAAAATCTATCTATTTAATTTGTGAGAGCTTTCCAAAACTGAAAACAAGAACCTTCTACGATGTTTGGTTCCAGAGATATACGCATCCAAAGTGAATTCGTTTTTTTTAACCCTCCCTTTGGATGGATACATTTCCTCAACCAAGCCTTCCAAAGAGGTCCGGTTTTCAGATTATACAGTCCCAGTTCAAGGCAATCCTATGCCTGAAAGCCAAAGGCTTCTGCAGGATCTAGTTTCGAAGATATTTGTATCCAAAGTATCTAGTTGAACTGACGTTCAGCCCAATCCCTTGGATGCGAATATCTCACGAAGGAACTTTTAATTAGGACTGCGGGTTTCAGTTCTTAATAAGAAATTAACAGACCTTTCCAGAAATGAAACAATTTAATTAAAATGTGAGAAAAAAAATTTCAAGATTTTTTGAAAATTTTCATGACCCCCACCCTATGACTTTTTTCAGAAATTGACTTTTCAAAAATGTTTATGAAATAAATCGAGATATACATCAAAAGAAAGTTCTATTCAAACCCTATCTGAACCTGCAAACGTTTGGCTTCTACACGGTCTGGCTCCTTGGAAATTTGCATCCAAAGCAATTAACCTATTTCGTGCCCTCAGCTACCTACAAATGGGTTTGGATGGTGATATTTCTGAAACCAAGCCCTGAAAGAGGTTGCGGAAAAAAATCTATCTATTTAATTTGTGAGAGCTTTCCAAAACTGAAAACAAGAACCTTCTACGATGTTTGGTTCCAGAGATATACGCATCCAAAGTGAAATCGTTTTTTTTAACCCTCCCTTTGGATGGATACATTTCCTCAACCAAGCCTTCCAAAGAGGTCCGGTTTTCAGATTATACAGTCCCAGTTCAAGGCAATCCTATGCCTGAAAGCCAAAGGCTTCTGCAGGATCTAGTTTCGAAGATATTTGTATCCAAAGTATCTAGTTGAACTGACGTTCAACCCAATCCTTTGGATGCGAATATCTCACGAAGGAACTTTTAATTAGGACTGCGGGTTTCAGTTCTTAATAAGAAATTAACAGACCTTTCCAGAAATAAAACAATTTAATTAAATTGTGAGAAAAAAAATTTCAAGATTTTTTGAAAATTTTCATGACCCCCACCCTATGACTTTTTTCAGAAATTGACTTTTCAAAAATGTTTATGAAATAAATCGAGATATACATCAAAAGAAAGGTCTATTCAAACCCTATCCGAACCTGCAAACGTTTGGCTTCTACACGGTCTGGCTCCTTGGAAATTTGCATCCAAAGCAATTAACCTATTTCGTGCCCTCAGCTACCTACAAATGGGTTTGGATGGTGATATTTCTGAAACCAAGCCCTGAAAGAGGTTGCGGAAAAAAATCTATCTATTTAATTTGTGAGAGCTTTCCAAAACTGAAAACAAGAACCTTCTACGATGTTTGGTTCCAGAGATATACGCATCCAAAGTGAAATCGTTTTTTTTAACCCTCCCTTTGGATGGATACATTTCCTCAACCAAGCCTTCCAAAGAGGTCCGGTTTTCAGATTATACAGTCCCAGTTCAAGGCAATCCTATGCCTGAAAGCCAAAGGCTTCTGCAGGATCTAGTTTCGAAGATATTTGTATCCAAAGTATCTAGTTGAACTGACGTTCAACCCAATCCTTTGGATGCGAATATCTCACGAAGGAACTTTTAATTAGGACTGCGGGTTTCAGTTCTTAATAAGAAATTAACAGACCTTTCCAGAAATAAAACAATTTAATTAAATTGTGAGAAAAAAAATTTCAAGATTTTTTGAAAATTTTCATGACCCCCACCCTATGACTTTTTTCAGAAATTGACTTTTCAAAAATGTTTATGAAATAAATCGAGATATACATCAAAAGAAAGGTCTATTCAAACCCTATCCGAACCTGCAAACGTTTGGCTTCTACACGGTCTGGCTCCTTGGAAATTTGCATCCAAAGCAATTAACCTATTTCGTGCCCTCAGCTACCTACAAATGGGTTTGGATGGTGATATTTCTGAAACCAAGCCCTGAAAGAGGTTGCGGAAAAAAATCTATATATTTAATTTGTGAGAGCTTTCCAAAACTGAAAACAAGAACCTTCTACGATGTTTGGTTCCAGAGATATACGCATCCAAAGTGAAATCGTTTTTTTTAACCCTCCCTTTGGATGGATACATTTCCTCAACCAAGCCTTCCAAAGAGGTCCGGTTTTCAGATTATACAGTCCCAGTTCAAGGCAATCCTATGCCTGAAAGCCAAAGGCTTCTGCAGGATCTAGTTTCGAAGATATTTGTATCCAAAGTATCTAGTTGAACTGACGTTCAACCCAATCCTTTGGATGCGAATATCTCACGAAGGAACTTTTAATTAGGACTGCGGGTTTCAGTTCTTAATAAGAAATTAACAGACCTTTCCAGAAATGAAACAATGTAATTAAAATGTGAGAAAAAAAATTTCAAGATTTTTTGAAAATTTTCATGACCCCCACCCTATGACTTTTTTCAGAAATTGACTTTTCAAAAATGTTTATGAAATAAATCGAGATATACATCAAAAGAAAGGTCTATTCAAACCCTATCCGAACCTGCAAACGTTTGGCTTCTACACGGTCTGGCTCCTTGGAAATTTGCATCCAAAGCAATTAACCTATTTCGTGCCCTCAGCTACCTACAAATGGGTTTGGATGGTGATATTTCTGAAACCAAGCCCTGAAAGAGGTTGCGGAAAAAAATCTATCTATTCAATTTGTGAGAGCTTTCCAAAACTGAAAACAAGAACCTTCTACGATGTTTGGTTCCAGAGATATACGCATCCAAAGTGAAATCGTTTTTTTTAACCCTCCCTTTGGATGGATACATTTCCTCAACCAAGCCTTCCAAAGAGGTCCGGTTTTCAGATTATACAGTCCCAGTTCAAGGCAATCCTATGCCTGAAAGCCAAAGGCTTCTGCAGGATCTAGTTTCGAAGATATTTGTATCCAAAGTATCTAGTTGAACTGACGTTCAACCCAATCCTTTGGATGCGAATATCTCACGAAGGAACTTTTAATTAGGACTGCGGGTTTCAGTTCTTAATAAGAAATTAACAGACCTTTCCAGAAATAAAACAATTTAATTAAACTGTGAGAAAAAAAATTTCAAGATTTTTTGAAAATTTTCATGACCCCCACCCTATGACTTTTTTCAGAAATTGACTTTTCAAAAATGTTTATGAAATAAATCGAGATATACATCAAAAGAAAGGTCTATTCAAACCCTATCCGAACCTGCAAACGTTTGGCTTCTACACGGTCTGGCTCCTTGGAAATTTGCATCCAAAGCAATTAACCTATTTCGTGCCCTCAGCTACCTACAAATGGGTTTGGATGGTGATATTTCTGAAACCAAGCCCTGAAAGAGGTTGCGGAAAAAAATCTATCTATTTAATTTGTGAGAGCTTTCCAAAACTGAAAACAAGAACCTTCTACGATGTTTGGTTCCAGAGATATACGCATCCAAAGTGAAATCGTTTTTTTTAACCCTCCCTTTGGATGGATACATTTCCTCAACCAAGCCTTCCAAAGAGGTCCGGTTTTCAGATTATACAGTCCCAGTTCAAGGCAATCCTATGCCTGAAAGCCAAAGGCTTCTGCAGGATCTAGTTTCGAAGATATTTGTATCCAAAGTATCTAGTTGAACTGACGTTCAACCCAATCCTTTGGATGCGAATATCTCACGAAGGAACTTTTAATTAGGACTGCGGGTTTCAGTTCTTAATAAGAAATTAACAGACCTTTCCAGAAATGAAACAATTTAATTAAATTGTGAGAAAAAAAAATTTCAAGATTTTTTGAAAATTTTCATGACCCCCACCCTATGACTTTTTTCAGAAATTGACTTTTCAAAAATGTTTATGAAATAAATCGAGATATACATCAAAAGAAAGGTCTATTCAAACCCTATCCGAACCTGCAAACGTTTGGCTTCTACACGGTCTGGCTCCTTGGAAATTAGCATCCAAAGCAATTAACCTATTTCGTGCCCTCAGCTACCTACAAATGGGTTTGGATGGTGATATTTCTGAAACCAAGCCCTGAAAGAGGTTGCGGAAAAAAAATCTATCTATTTAATTTGTGAGAGCTTTCCAAAACTGAAAACAAGAACCTTCTACGATGTTTGGTTCCAGAGATATACGCATCCAAAGTGAAATCGTTTTTTTTAACCCTCCCTTTGGATGGATACATTTCCTCAACCAAGCCTTCCAAAGAGGTCCGGTTTTCAGATTATACAGTCCCAGTTCAAGGCAATCCTATGCCTGAAAGCCAAAGGTTTCTGCAGGATCTAGTTTCGAAGATATTTGTATCCAAAGTATCTAGTTGAACTGACGCTCAACCCAATCCCTTGGATGCGAATATCTCACGAAGGAACTTTTAATTAGGACTGCGGGTTTCAGTTCTTAATAAGAAATTAACAGACCTTTCCAGAAATGAAACAATGTAATTAAAATGTGAGAAAAAAAATTTCAAGATTTTTTGAAAATTTTCATGACCCCCACCCTATGACTTTTTTCAGAAATTGACTTTTCAAACATGTTTATGAAATAAATCGAGATATACATCAAAAGAAAGGTCTATTCAAACCCTATCCGAACCTGCAAACGTTTGGCTTCTACACGGTCTGGCTCCTTGGAAATTTGCATCCAAAGCAATTAACCTATTTCGTGCCCTCAGCTACCTACAAATGGGTTTGGATGGTGATATTTCTGAAACCAAGCCCTGAAAGAGGTTGCGGAAAAAAATCTATATATTTAATTTGTGAGAGCTTTCCAAAACTGAAAACAAGAACCTTCTACGATGTTTGGTTCCAGAGATATACGCATCCAAAGTGAAATCGTTTTTTTTAACCCTCCCTTTGGATGGATACATTTCCTCAACCAAGCCTTCCAAAGAGGTCCGGTTTTCAGATTATACAGTCCCAGTTCAAGGCAATCCTATGCCTGAAAGCCAAAGGCTTCTGCAGGATCTAGTTTCGAAGATATTTGTATCCAAAGTATCTAGTTGAACTGACGTTCAACCCAATCCTTTGGATGCGAATATCTCACGAAGGAACTTTTAATTAGGACTGCGGGTTTCAGTTCTTAATAAGAAATTAACAGACCTTTCCAGAAATAAAACAATTTAATTAAACTGTGAGAAAAAAAATTTCAAGATTTTTTGAAAATTTTCATGACCCCCACCCTATGACTTTTTTCAGAAATTGACTTTTCAAAAATGTTTATGAAATAAATCGAGATATACATCAAAAGAAAGGTCTATTCAAACCCTATCCGAACCTGCAAACGTTTGGCTTCTACACGGTCTGGCTCCTTGGAAATTTGCATCCAAAGCAATTAACCTATTTCGTGCCCTCAGCTACCTACAAATGGGTTTGGATGGTGATATTTCTGAAACCAAGCCCTGAAAGAGGTTGCGGAAAAAAATCTATCTATTTAATTTGTGAGAGCTTTCCAAAACTGAAAACAAGAACCTTCTACGATGTTTGGTTCCAGAGATATACGCATCCAAAGTGAAATCGTTTTTTTTAACCCTCCCTTTGGATGGATACATTTCCTCAACCAAGCCTTCCAAAGAGGTCCGGTTTTCAGATTATACAGTCCCAGTTCAAGGCAATCCTATGCCTGAAAGCCAAAGGCTTCTGCAGGATCTAGTTTCGAAGATATTTGTATCCAAAGTATCTAGTTGAACTGACGTTCAACCCAATCCCTTGGATGCGAATATCTCACGAAGGAACTTTTAATTAGGACTGCGGGTTTCAGTTCTTAATAAGAAATTAACAGACCTTTCCAGAAATAAAACAATTTAATTAAATTGTGAGAAAAAAAAATTTCAAGATTTTTTGAAAATTTTCATGACCCCCACCCTATGACTTTTTTCAGAAATTGACTTTTCAAAAATGTTTATGAAATAAATCGAGATATACATCAAAAGAAAGGTCTATTCAAACCCTATCCGAACCTGCAAACGTTTGGCTTCTACACGGTCTGGCTCCTTGGAAATTTGCATCCAAAGCAATTAACCTATTTCGTGCCCTCAGCTACCTACAAATGGGTTTGGATGGTGATATTTCTGAAACCAAGCCCTGAAAGAGGTTGCGGAAAAAAAATCTATCTATTTAATTTGTGAGAGCTTTCCAAAACTGAAAACAAGAACCTTCTACGATGTTTGGTTCCAGAGATATACGCATCCAAAGTGAAATCGTTTTTTTTAACCCTCCCTTTGGATGGATACATTTCCTCAACCAAGCCTTCCAAAGAGGTCCGGTTTTCAGATTATACAGTCCCAGTTCAAGGCAATCCTATGCCTGAAAGCCAAAGGCTTCTGCAGGATCTAGTTTCGAAGACATTTGTATCCAAAGTATCTAGTTGAACTGACGCTCAACCCAATCCCTTGGATGCGAATATCTCACGAAGGAACTTTTAATTAGGACTGCGGGTTTCAGTTCTTAATAAGAAATTAACAGACCTTTCCAGAAATGAAACAATGTAATTTAAATGTGAGAAAAAAAATTTCAAGATTTTTTGAAAATTTTCATGACCCCCACCCTATGACTTTTTTCAGAAATTGACTTTTCAAAAATGTTTATGAAATAAATCGAGATATACATCAAAAGAAAGGTCTATTCAAACCCTATCCGAACCTGCAAACGTTTGGCTTCTACACGGTCTGGCTCCTTGGAAATTTGCATCCAAAGCAATTAACCTATTTCGTGCCCTCAGCTACCTACAAATGGGTTTGGATGGTGATATTTCTGAAACCAAGCCCTGAAAGAGGTTGCGGAAAAAAATCTATATATTTAATTTGTGAGAGCTTTCCAAAACTGAAAACAAGAACCTTCTACGATGTTTGGTTCCAGAGATATACGCATCCAAAGTGAAATCGTTTTTTTTAACCCTCCCTTTGGATGGATACATTTCCTCAACCAAGCCTTCCAAAGAGGTCCGGTTTTCAGATTATACAGTCCCAGTTCAAGGCAATCCTATGCCTGAAAGCCAAAGGCTTCTGCAGGATCTAGTTTCGAAGATATTTGTATCCAAAGTATCTAGTTGAACTGACGTTCAACCCAATCCTTTGGATGCGAATATCTCACGAAGGAACTTTTAATTAGGACTGCGGGTTTCAGTTCTTAATAAGAAATTAACAGACCTTTCCAGAAATAAAACAATTTAATTAAATTGTGAGAAAAAAAATTTCAAGATTTTTTGAAAATTTTCATGACCCCCACCCTATGACTTTTTTCAGAAATTGACTTTTCAAAAATGTTTATGAAATAAATCGAGATATACATCAAAAGAAAGGTCTATTCAAACCCTATCCGAACCTGCAAACGTTTGGCTTCTACACGGTCTGGCTCCTTGGAAATTTGCATCCAAAGCAATTAACCTATTTCGTGCCCTCAGCTACCTACAAATGGGTTTGGATGGTGATATTTCTGAAACCAAGCCCTGAAAGAGGTTGCGGAAAAAAATCTATATATTTAATTTGTGAGAGCTTTCCAAAACTGAAAACAAGAACCTTCTACGATGTTTGGTTCCAGAGATATACGCATCCAAAGTGAAATCGTTTTTTTTAACCCTCCCTTTGGATGGATACATTTCCTCAACCAAGCCTTCCAAAGAGGTCCGGTTTTCAGATTATACAGTCCCAGTTCAAGGCAATCCTATGCCTGAAAGCCAAAGGCTTCTGCAGGATCTAGTTTCGAAGATATTTGTATCCAAAGTATCTAGTTGAACTGACGTTCAACCCAATCCTTTGGATGCGAATATCTCACGAAGGAACTTTTAATTAGGACTGCGGGTTTCAGTTCTTAATAAGAAATTAACAGACCTTTCCAGAAATAAAACAATTTAATTAAACTGTGAGAAAAAAAATTTCAAGATTTTTTGAAAATTTTCATGACCCCCACCCTATGACTTTTTTCAGAAATTGACTTTTCAAAAATGTTTATGAAATAAATCGAGATATACATCAAAAGAAAGGTCTATTCAAACCCTATCCGAACCTGCAAACGTTTGGCTTCTACACGGTCTGGCTCCTTGGAAATTTGCATCCAAAGCAATTAACCTATTTCGTGCCCTCAGCTACCTACAAATGGGTTTGGATGGTGATATTTCTGAAACCAAGCCCTGAAAGAGGTTGCGGAAAAAAATCTATCTATTTAATTTGTGAGAGCTTTCCAAAACTGAAAACAAGAACCTTCTACGATGTTTGGTTCCAGAGATATACGCATCCAAAGTGAAATCGTTTTTTTTAACCCTCCCTTTGGATGGATACATTTCCTCAACCAAGCCTTCCAAAGAGGTCCGGTTTTCAGATTATACAGTCCCAGTTCAAGGCAATCCTATGCCTGAAAGCCAAAGGCTTCTGCAGGATCTAGTTTCGAAGATATTTGTATCCAAAGTATCTAGTTGAACTGACGCTCAACCCAATCCCTTGGATGCGAATATCTCACGAAGGAACTTTTAATTAGGACTGCGGGTTTCAGTTCTTAATAAGAAATTAACAGACCTTTCCAGAAATGAAACAATGTAATTTAAATGTGAGAAAAAAAATTTCAAGATTTTTTGAAAATTTTCATGACCCCCACCCTATGACTTTTTTCAGAAATTGACTTTTCAAAAATGTTTATGAAATAAATCCAGATATACATCAAAAGAAAGGTCTATTCAAACCCTATCCGAACCTGCAAACGTTTGGCTTCTACACGGTCTGGCTCCTTGGAAATTTGCATCCAAAGCAATTAACCTATTTCGTGCCCTCAGCTACCTACAAATGGGTTTGGATGGTGATATTTCTGAAACCAAGCCCTGAAAGAGGTTGCGGAAAAAAATCTATATATTTAATTTGTGAGAGCTTTCCAAAACTGAAAACAAGAACCTTCTACGATGTTTGGTTCCAGAGATATACGCATCCAAAGTGAAATCGTTTTTTTTAACCCTCCCTTTGGATGGATACATTTCCTCAACCAAGCCTTCCAAAGAGGTCCGGTTTTCAGATTATACAGTCCCAGTTCAAGGCAATCCTATGCCTGAAAGCCAAAGGCTTCTGCAGGATCTAGTTTCGAAGATATTTGTATCCAAAGTATCTAGTTGAACTGACGTTCAACCCAATCCTTTGGATGCGAATATCTCACGAAGGAACTTTTAATTAGGACTGCGGGTTTCAGTTCTTAATAAGAAATTAACAGACCTTTCCAGAAATAAAACAATTTAATTAAACTGTGAGAAAAAAAATTTCAAGATTTTTTGAAAATTTTCATGACCCCCACCCTATGACTTTTTTCAGAAATTGACTTTTCAAAAATGTTTATGAAATAAATCGAGATATACATCAAAAGAAAGGTCTATTCAAACCCTATCCGAACCTGCAAACGTTTGGCTTCTACACGGTCTGGCTCCTTGGAAATTTGCATCCAAAGCAATTAACCTATTTCGTGCCCTCAGCTACCTACAAATGGGTTTGGATGGTGATATTTCTGAAACCAAGCCCTGAAAGAGGTTGCGGAAAAAAAATCTATCTATTTAATTTGTGAGAGCTTTCCAAAACTGAAAACAAGAACCTTCTACGATGTTTGGTTCCAGAGATATACGCATCCAAAGTGAAATCGTTTTTTTTAACCCTCCCTTTGGATGGATACATTTCCTCAACCAAGCCTTCCAAAGAGGTCCGGTTTTCAGATTATACAGTCCCAGTTCAAGGCAATCCTATGCCTGAAAGCCAAAGGCTTCTGCAGGATCTAGTTTCGAAGATATTTGTATCCAAAGTATCTAGTTGAACTGACGTTCAACCCAATCCTTTGGATGCGAATATCTCACGAAGGAACTTTTAATTAGGACTGCGGGTTTCAGTTCTTAATAAGAAATTAACAGACCTTTCCAGAAATAAAACAATTTAATTAAATTGTGAGAAAAAAAATTTCAAGATTTTTTGAAAATTTTCATGACCCCCACCCTATGACTTTTTTCAGAAATTGACTTTTCAAAAATGTTTATGAAATAAATCGAGATATACATCAAAAGAAAGGTCTATTCAAACCCTATCCGAACCTGCAAACGTTTGGCTTCTACACGGTCTGGCTCCTTGGAAATTTGCATCCAAAGCAATTAACCTATTTCGTGCCCTCAGCTACCTACAAATGGGTTTGGATGGTGATATTTCTGAAACCAAGCCCTGAAAGAGGTTGCGGAAAAAAAATCTATCTATTTAATTTGTGAGAGCTTTCCAAAACTGAAAACAAGAACCTTCTACGATGTTTGGTTCCAGAGATATACGCATCCAAAGTGAAATCGTTTTTTTTAACCCTCCCTTTGGATGGATACATTTCCTCAACCAAGCCTTCCAAAGAGGTCCGGTTTTCAGATTATACAGTCCCAGTTCAAGGCAATCCTATGCCTGAAAGCCAAAGGCTTCTGCAGGATCTAGTTTCGAAGATATTTGTATCCAAAGTATCTAGTTGAACTGACGTTCAACCCAATCCCTTGGATGCGAATATCTCACGAAGGAATTTTTAATTAGGACTGCGGGTTTCAGTCCCTAATAAGAAATTAACAGACCTTTCCAGAAATGAAACAATTTAATTAAAATGTGAGAAAAAAAATTTCAAGATTTTTTGAAAATTTTCATGACCCCCACCCTATGACTTTTTTCAGAAATTGACTTTTTAAAAATGTTTATGAAATAAATCGAGATATACATCAAAAGAAAGGTCTATTCAAACCCTATCCGAACCTGCAAACGTTTGGCTTCTACACGGTCTGGCTCCTTGGAAATTTGCATCCAAAGCAATTAACCTATTTCGTGCCCTCAGCTACCTACAAATGGGTTTGGATGGTGATATTTCTGAAACCAAGCCCTGAAAGAGGTTGCGGAAAAAAATCTATCGATTTAATTTGTGAGAGCTTTCCAAAACTGAAAACAAGAACCTTCTACGATGTTTGGTTCCAGAGATATACGCATCCAAAGTGAAATCGTTTTTTTTAACCCTCCCTTTGGATGGATACATTTCCTCAACCAAGCCTTCCAAAGAGGTCCGGTTTTCAGATTATACAGTCCCAGTTCAAGGCAATCCTATGCCTGAAAGCCAAAGGCTTCTGCAGGATCTAGTTTCAAAGATATTTGTATCCAAAGTATCTAGTTGAACTGACGTTCAACCCAATCCTTTGGATGCGAATATCTCACGAAGGAACTTTTAATTAGGACTGCGGGTTTCAGTTCTTAATAAGAAATTAACAGACCTTTCCAGAAATGAAACAATTTAATTAAAATGTGAGAACAAAAATTTCAAGATTTTTTGAAAATTTTTATGACCCCCACCCTATGACTTTTTTCAGAAATTGACTTTTCAAAAATGTTTATGAAATAAATCGAGATATACATCAAAAGAAAGGTCTATTCAAACCCTATCCGAACCTGCAAACGTTTGGCTTCTACACGGTCTGGCTCCTTGGAAATTTGCATCCAAAGCAATTAACCTATTTCGTGCCCTCAGCTACCTACAAATGGGTTTGGATGGTGATATTTCTGAAACCATGCCCTGAAAGAGGTTGCGGAAAAAATCTATCTATTTAATTTGTGAGAGCTTTCCAAAACTGAAAACAAGAACCTTCTACGATGTTTGGTTCCAGAGATATACGCATCCAAAGTGAAATCGTTTTTTTTAACCCTCCCTTTGGATGGATACATTTCCTCAACCAAGCCTTCCAAAGAGGTCCGGTTTTCAGATTATACAGTCCCAGTTCAAGGCAATCCTATGCCTGAAAGCCAAAGGATCTAGTTTCAAAGATATTTGTATCCAAAGTATCTAGTTGAACTGACGTTCAACCCAATCCTTTGGATGCGAATATCTCACGAAGGAACTTTTAATTAGGACTGCGGGTTTCAGTTCTTAATAAGAAATTAACAGACCTTTCCAGAAATGAAACAATTTAATTAAAATGTGAGAAAAAAAATTTCAAGATTTTTTGAAAATTTTCATGACCCCCACCCTATGACTTTTTTCAGAAATTGACTTTTCAAAAATGTTTATGAAATAAATCGAGATATACATCAAAAGAAAGGTCTATTCAAACCCTATCCGAACCTGCAAACGTTTGGCTTCTAACGGTCTGGCTCCTTGGAAATTAGCATCCAAAGCAATTAACCTATTTCGTGCCCTCAGCTATCTACAAATGGGTTTGGATGGTGATATTTCTGAAACCAAGCCCTGAAAGAGGTTGCGGAAAAAAAATCTATCTATTTAATTTGTGAGAGCTTTCCAAAACTGAAAACAAGAACCTTCTACGATGTTTGGTTCCAGAGATATACGCATCCAAAGTGAAATCGTTTTTTTTAACCCTCCCTTTGGATGGATACATTTCCTCAACCAAGCCTTCCAAAGAGGTCCGGTTTTCAGATTATACAGTCCCAGTTCAAGGCAATCCTATGCCTGAAAGCCAAAGGCTTCTGCAGGATCTAGTTTCGAAGATATTTGTATCCAAAGTATTTAGTTGAACTGACGTTCAACCCAATCCCTTGGATGCGAATATCTCACGAAGGAACTTTTAATTAGGACTGCGGGTTTCAGTTCTTAATAAGAAATTAACAGACCTTTCCAGAAATGAAACAATTTAATTAAAATGTGAGAAAAAAAATTTCAAGATTTTTTGAAAATTTTCATGACCCCCACCCTATGACTTTTTTCAGAAATTGACTTTTCAAAAATGTTTATGGAATAAATCGAGATATACATCAAAAGAAAGGTCTATTCAAACCCTATCCGAACCTGCAAACGTTTGGCTTCTACACGGTCTGGCTCCTTGGAAATTTGCATCCAAAGCAATTAACCTATTTCGTGCCCTCAGCTACCTACAAATGGGTTTGGATGGTGATATTTCTGAAACCAAGCCCTGAAAGAGGTTGCGGAAAAAAAATCTATCTATTCAATTTGTGAGAGCTTTCCAAAACTGAAAACAAGAACCTTCTACGATGTTTGGTTCCAGAGATATACGCATCCAAAGTGAAATCGTTTTTTTTAACCCTCCCTTTGGATGGATACATTTTTCATCGTTTTTTTTAACCCTCCCTTTGGATGGATACATTTCCTCAACCAAACCTTCCAAAGAGGTCCGGTTTTCAGATTATACAGTCCCAGTTCAAGGCAATCCTATGCCTGAAAGCCAAAGGCTTCTGCAGGATCTAGTTTCGAAGATATTTGTATCCAAAGTATTTAGTTGAACTGACGTTCAACCCAATCCCTTGGATGCGAATATCTCACGAAGGAACTTTTAATTAGGACTGCGGGTTTCAGTCCCTAATAAGAAATTAACAGACCTTTCCAGAAATGAAACAATTTAATTAAAATGTGAGAAAAAAAATTTCAAGATTTTTTGAAAATTTTCATGACCCCCACCCTATGACTTTTTTCAGAAATTGACTTTTCAAAAATGTTTATGAAATAAATCGAGATATACATCAAAAGAAAGGTCTATTCAAACCCTATCCGAACCTGCAAACGTTTGGCTTCTACACGGTCTGGCTCCTTGGAAATTTGCATCCAAAGCAATTAACCTATTTCGTGCCCTCAGCTACCTACAAATGGGTTTGGATGGTGATATTTCTGAAACCAAGCCCTGAAAGAGGTTGCGGAAAAAAAATCTATCTATTCAATTTGTGAGAGCTTTCCAAAACTGAAAACAAGAACCTTCTACGATGTATGGTTCCAGAGATATACGCATCCAAAGTGAAATCGTTTTTTTTAACCCTCCCTTTGGATGGATACATTTCCTCAACCAAGCCTTCCAAAGAGGTCCGGTTTTCAGATTATACAGTCCCAGTTCAAGGCAATCCTATGCCTGAAAGCCAAAGGCTTCTGCAGGATCTAGTTTCAAAGATATTTGTATCCAAAGTATCTAGTTGAACTGACGTTCAACCCAATCCTTTGGATGCGAATATCTCACGAAGGAACTTTTAATTAGGACTGCGGGTTTCAGTTCTTAATAAAAAATTAACAGACCTTTCCAGAAATGAAACAATTTAATTAAAATGTGAGAAAAAAAATTTCAAGATTTTTTGAAAATTTTCATGACCCCCACCCTATGACTTTTTTCAGAAATTGACTTTTCAAAAATGTTTATGAAATAAATCGAGATATCCATCAAAAGAAAGGTCTATTCAAACCCTATCCGAACCTGCAAACGTTTGGCTTCTACACGATCTGGCTCCTTGAAAATTTGCATCCAAAGCAATTAACCTATTTCGTGCCCTCAGCTACCTACAAATGGGTTTGGATGGTGATATTTCTGAAACCAAGCCCTGAAAGAGGTTGCGGAAAAAAAATCTATCTATTTAATTTGTGAGAGCTTTCCAAAACTGAAAACAAGAACCTTCTACGATGTTTGGTTCCAGAGATATACGCATCCAAAGTGAAATCGTTTTTTTTAACCCTCCCTTTGGATGGATACATTTCCTCAACCAAGCCTTCCAAAGAGGTCCGGTTTTCAGATTATACAGTCCCAGTTCAAGGCAATCCTATGCCTGAAAGCCAAAGGCTTCTGCAGGATCTAGTTTCGAAGATATTTTTGTATCCAAAGTATCTAGTTGAACTGACGTTCAACCCAATCCTTTGGATGCGAATATCTCACGAAGGAACTTTTAATTAGGACTGCGGGTTTCAGTTCTTAATAAGAAATTAACAGACCTTTCCAGAAATGAAACAATTTAATTAAAATGTGAGAAAAAAAATTTCAAGATTTTTTGAAAATTTTCATGACCCCCACCCTATGACTTTTTTCAGAAATTGACTTTTCAAAAATGTTTATGAAATAAATCGAGATATACATCAAAAGAAAGGTCTATTCAAACCCTATCCGAACCTGCAAACGTTTGGCTTCTACACGGTCTGGCTCCTTGGAAATTTGCATCCAAAGCAATTAACCTATTTCGTGCCCTCAGCTACCTACAAATGGGTTTGGATGGTGATATTTCTGAAACCAAGCCCTGAAAGAGGTTGCGGAAAAAAAATCTATCTATTCAATTTGTGAGAGCTTTCCAAAACTGAAAACAAGAACCTTCTACGATGTTTGGTTCCAGAGATATACGCATCCAAAGTGAAATCGTTTTTTTTAACCCTCCCTTTGGATGGATACATTTCCTCAACCAAACCTTCCAAAGAGGTCCGGTTTTCAGATTATACAGTCCCAGTTCAAGGCAATCCTATGCCTGAAAGCCAAAGGCTTCTGCAGGATCTAGTTTCGAAGATATTTGTATCCAAAGTATTTAGTTGAACTGACGTTCAACCCAATCCCTTGGATGCGAATATCTCACGAAGGAACTTTTAATTAGGACTGCGGGTTTCAGTCCCTAATAAGAAATTAACAGACCTTTCCAGAAATGAAACAATTTAATTAAAATGTGAGAAAAAAAATTTCAAGATTTTTTGAAAATTTTCATGACCCCCACCCTATGACTTTTTTCAGAAATTGACTTTTCAAAAATGTTTATGAAATAAATCGAGATATACATCAAAAGAAAGGTCTATTCAAACCCTATCCGAACCTGCAAACGTTTGGCTTCTACACGGTCTGGCTCCTTGGAAATTTGCATCCAAAGCAATTAACCTATTTCGTGCCCTCAGCTACCTACAAATGGGTTTGGATGGTGATATTTCTGAAACCAAGCCCTGAAAGAGGTTGCGGAAAAAAAATCTATCTATTCAATTTGTGAGAGCTTTCCAAAACTGAAAACAAGAACCTTCTACGATGTATGGTTCCAGAGATATACGCATCCAAAGTGAAATCGTTTTTTTTAACCCTCCCTTTGGATGGATACATTTCCTCAACCAAGCCTTCCAAAGAGGTCCGGTTTTCAGATTATACAGTCCCAGTTCAAGGCAATCCTATGCCTGAAAGCCAAAGGCTTCTGCAGGATCTAGTTTCAAAGATATTTGTATCCAAAGTATCTAGTTGAACTGACGTTCAACCCAATCCTTTGGATGCGAATATCTCACGAAGGAACTTTTAATTAGGACTGCGGGTTTCAGTTCTTAATAAAAAATTAACAGACCTTTCCAGAAATGAAACAATTTAATTAAAATGTGAGAAAAAAAATTTCAAGATTTTTTGAAAATTTTCATGACCCCCACCCTATGACTTTTTTCAGAAATTGACTTTTCAAAAATGTTTATGAAATAAATCGAGATATACATCAAAAAAAAGGTCTATTCAAACCCTATGCGAACCTGCAAACGTTTGGCTTCTACACGGTCTGGCTCCTTGGAAATTTGCATCCTAAGCAATTAACCTATTTCGTGCCCTCAGCTACCTACAAATGGGTTTGGATGGTGGTATTTCTGAAACCAAGCCCTGAAAGAGGTTGCGGAAAAAAAATCTAGCTATTTAATTTGTGAGAGCTTTCCAAAACTGAAATCAAGATCCTTCTACGATGTTTGGTTCCAGAGATATACGCATCCGAAGTGAAATCGTTTTTTTTAACCCTCCCTTTGGATGGATACATTTCCTCAACCAAGCCTTCCAAAGAGGTCCGGTTTTCAGATTATACAGTCCTAGTTCAAGGCAATCCGATGCCTGAAAGCCAAAGGCTTCTGCAGGACCTAGTTTCGAAGATATTTGTATCTAAAGTATCTAGTTGAACTGACGTTCAACCCAATCCCTTGGATGCGAATATCTCACGAAGGAATTTTTAATTAGGACTGCGGGTTTCAGTTCTTAATAAGAAATTAACAGACCTTTCCAGAAATGAAACAATTTAATTAAAATGTGAGAAAAAAAATTTCAAGATTTTTTGAAAATTTTCATGACCCCCACCCTATGACTTTTTTCAGAAATTGACTTTTCAAAAATGTTTATGAAATAAATTGAGATAAACATCAAAAGAAAGGTCTATTCAAACCCTATCCGAACCTGCAAACGTTTGGCTTCTACACGGTCTGGCTCCTTGGAAATTTGCATCCAAAGCAATAAACCTATTTCGTGCCCTCAGCTACCAACAAATGGGTTTGGATGGTGATATTTCTGAAAACAAGCCCTGAAAGAGGTTGCGGAAAAAATCTATCTATTTAATTTGTGAGAGCTTTCCAAAACTGAAAACAAGAACCTTCTACGATGTTTGGTTCCAGAGATATACGCATCCAAAGTGAAATCGTTTTTTTTAACCCTCCCTTTGGATGGATACATTTCCTCAACCAAGCCTTCCAAAGAGGTCCGGTTTTCAGATTATACAGTCCCAGTTCAAGGCAATCCTATGCCTGAAAGCCAAAGGCTTCTGCAGGATCTAGTTTCGAAGATATTTTTGTATCCAAAGTATCTAGTTGAACTGACGTTCAACCCAATCCTTTGGATGCGAATATCTCACGAAGGAACTTTTAATTAGGACTGCGGGTTTCAGTTCTTAATAAGAAATTAACAGACCTTTCCAGAAATGAAACAATTTAATTAAAATGTGAGAAAAAAAATTTCAAGATTTTTTGAAAATTTTCATGACCCCCACCCTATGACTTTTTTCAGAAATTGACTTTTCAAAAATGTTTATGAAATAAATCGAGATATACATCAAAAGAAAGGTCTATTCAAACCCTATCCGAACCTGCAAACGTTTGGCTTCTACACGATCTGGCTCCTTGAAAATTTGCATCCAAAGCAATTAACCTATTTCGTGCCCTCAGCTACCTACAAATGGGTTTGGATGGTGATATTTCTGAAACCAAGCCCTGAAAGAGGTTGCGGAAAAAAAATCTATCTATTTAATTTGTGAGAGCTTTCCAAAACTGAAAACAAGAACCTTCTACGATGTTTGGTTCCAGAGATATACGCATCCAAAGTGAAATCGTTTTTTTTAACCCTCCCTTTGGATGGATACATTTCCTCAACCAAGCCTTCCAAAGAGGTCCGGTTTTCAGATTATACAGTCCCAGTTCAAGGCAATCCTATGCCTGAAAGCCAAAGGCTTCTGCAGGATCTAGTTTCGAAGATATTTGTATCCAAAGTATCTAGTTGAACTGACGTTCAACCCAATCCCTTGGATGCAAATATCTCACGAAGGAACTTTTAATTAGGACTGCGGGTTTCAGTTCTTAATAAGAAATTAACAGACCTTTCCAGAAATGAAACAATTTAATTAAAATGTGAGAAAAAAAATTTCAAGATTTTTTGAAAATTTTCATGACCCCCACCCTATGACTTTTTTCAGAAATTGACTTTTCAAAAATGTTTATGAAATAAATCGAGATATACATCAAAAGAAAGGTCTATTCAAACCCTATCCGAACCTGCAAACGTTTGGCTTCTACACGGTCTGGCTCCTTGGAAATTTGCATCCAAAGCAATTAACCTATTTCGTGCCCTCAGCTACCTACAAATGGGTTTGGATGGTGATATTTCTGAAACCAAGCCCTGAAAGAGGTTGCGGAAAAAAATCTATCTATTTAATTTGTGAGAGCTTTCCAAAACTGAAAACAAGAACCTTCTACGATGTTTGGTTCCAGAGATATACGCATCCAAAGTGAAATCGTTTTTTTTAACCCTCCCTTTGGATGGATACATTTCCTCAACCAAGCCTTCCAAAGAGGTCCGGTTTTCAGATTATACAGTCCCAGTTCAAGGCAATCCTATGCCTGAAAGCCAAAGGCTTCTGCAGGATCTAGTTTCGAAGATATTTGTATCCAAAGTATCTAGTTGAACTGACGCTCAACCCAATCCCTTGGATGCGAATATCTCACGAAGGAACTTTTAATTAGGACTGCGGGTTTCAGTTCTTAATAAGAAATTAACAGACCTTTCCAGAAATGAAACAATGTAATTTAAATGTGAGAAAAAAAATTTCAAGATTTTTTGAAAATTTTCATGACCCCCACCCTATGACTTTTTTCAGAAATTGACTTTTCAAAAATGTTTATGAAATAAATCGAGATATACATCAAAAGAAAGGTCTATTCAAACCCTATCCGAACCTGCAAACGTTTGGCTTCTACACGGTCTGGCTCCTTGGAAATTTGCATCCAAAGCAATTAACCTATTTCGTGCCCTCAGCTACCTACAAATGGGTTTGGATGGTGATATTTCTGAAACCAAGCCCTGAAAGAGGTTGCGGAAAAAAATCTATATATTTAATTTGTGAGAGCTTTCCAAAACTGAAAACAAGAACCTTCTACGATGTTTGGTTCCAGAGATATACGCATCCAAAGTGAAATCGTTTTTTTTAACCCTCCCTTTGGATGGATACATTTCCTCAACCAAGCCTTCCAAAGAGGTCCGGTTTTCAGATTATACAGTCCCAGTTCAAGGCAATCCTATGCCTGAAAGCCAAAGGCTTCTGCAGGATCTAGTTTCGAAGATATTTGTATCCAAAGTATCTAGTTGAACTGACGTTCAACCCAATCCTTTGGATGCGAATATCTCACGAAGGAACTTTTAATTAGGACTGCGGGTTTCAGTTCTTAATAAGAAATTAACAGACCTTTCCAGAAATAAAACAATTTAATTAAATTGTGAGAAAAAAAATTTCAAGATTTTTTGAAAATTTTCATGACCCCCACCCTATGACTTTTTTCAGAAATTGACTTTTCAAAAATGTTTATGAAATAAATCGAGATATACATCAAAAGAAAGGTCTATTCAAACCCTATCCGAACCTGCAAACGTTTGGCTTCTACACGGTCTGGCTCCTTGGAAATTTGCATCCAAAGCAATTAACCTATTTCGTGCCCTCAGCTACCTACAAATGGGTTTGGATGGTGATATTTCTGAAACCATGCCCTGAAAGAGGTTGCGGAAAAAATCTATCTATTTAATTTGTGAGAGCTTTCCAAAACTGAAAACAAGAACCTTCTACGATGTTTGGTTCCAGAGATATACGCATCCAAAGTGAAATCGTTTTTTTTAACCCTCCCTTTGGATGGATACATTTCCTCAACCAAGCCTTCCAAAGAGGTCCGGTTTTCAGATTATACAGTCCCAGTTCAAGGCAATCCTATGCCTGAAAGCCAAAGGATCTAGTTTCAAAGATATTTGTATCCAAAGTATCTAGTTGAACTGACGTTCAACCCAATCCTTTGGATGCGAATATCTCACGAAGGAACTTTTAATTAGGACTGCGGGTTTCAGTTCTTAATAAGAAATTAACAGACCTTTCCAGAAATGAAACAATTTAATTAAAATGTGAGAAAAAAAATTTCAAGATTTTTTGAAAATTTTCATGACCCCCACCCTATGACTTTTTTCAGAAATTGACTTTTCAAAAATGTTTATGAAATAAATCGAGATATACATCAAAAGAAAGGTCTATTCAAACCCTATCCGAACCTGCAAACGTTTGGCTTCTAACGGTCTGGCTCCTTGGAAATTAGCATCCAAAGCAATTAACCTATTTCGTGCCCTCAGCTATCTACAAATGGGTTTGGATGGTGATATTTCTGAAACCAAGCCCTGAAAGAGGTTGCGGAAAAAAAATCTATCTATTTAATTTGTGAGAGCTTTCCAAAACTGAAAACAAGAACCTTCTACGATGTTTGGTTCCAGAGATATACGCATCCAAAGTGAAATCGTTTTTTTTAACCCTCCCTTTGGATGGATACATTTCCTCAACCAAGCCTTCCAAAGAGGTCTGGTTTTCAGATTATACAGTCCCAGTTCAAGGCAATCCTATGCCTGAAAGCCAAAGGCTTCTGCAGGATCTAGTTTCGAAGATATTTGTATCCAAAGTATCTAGTTGAACTGACGTTCAACCCAATCCCTTGGATGCGAATATCTCACGAAGGAACTTTTAATTAGGACTGCGGGTTTCAGTTCTTAATAAGAAATTAACAGACCTTTCCAGAAATGAAACAATTTAATTTAATTGTGAGAAAAAAAATTTCAAGATTTTTTGAAAATTTTCATGACCCCCACCCTATGACTTTTTTCAGAAATTGACTTTTTAAAAATGTTTATGAAATAAATCGAGATATACATCAAAAGAAAGGTCTATTCAAACCCTATCCGAACCTGCAAACGTTTGGCTTCTACACGGTCTGGCTCCTTGGAAATTTGCATCCAAAGCAATTAACCTATTTCGTGCCCTCAGCTACCTACAAATGGGTTTGGATGGTGATATTTCTGAAACCAAGCCCTGAAAGAGGTTGCGGAAAAAAATCTATCGATTTAATTTGTGAGAGCTTTCCAAAACTGAAAACAAGAACCTTCTACGATGTTTGGTTCCAGAGATATACGCATCCAAAGTGAAATCGTTTTTTTTAACCCTCCCTTTGGATGGATACATTTCCTCAACCAAGCCTTCCAAAGAGGTCCGGTTTTCAGATTATACAGTCCCAGTTCAAGGCAATCCTATGCCTGAAAGCCAAAGGCTTCTGCAGGATCTAGTTTCAAAGATATTTGTATCCAAAGTATCTAGTTGAACTGACGTTCAACCCAATCCTTTGGATGCGAATATCTCACGAAGGAACTTTCAATTAGGACTGCGGGTTTCAGTTCTTAATAAGAAATTAACAGACCTTTCCAGAAATGAAACAATTTAATTAAAATGTGAGAACAAAAATTTCAAGATTTTTTGAAAATTTTTATGACCCCCACCCTATGACTTTTTTCAGAAATTGACTTTTCAAAAATGTTTATGAAATAAATCGAGATATACATCAAAAGAAAGGTCTATTCAAACCCTATCCGAACCTGCAAACGTTTGGCTTCTAACGGTCTGGCTCCTTGGAAATTTGCATCCAAAGCAATTAACCTATTTCGTGCCCTCAGCTACCTACAAATGGGTTTGGATGGTGATATTTCTGAAACCAAGCCCTGAAAGAGGTTGCGGAAAAAAAATGTATCTATTTAATTTGTGAGAGCTTTCCAAAACTGAAATCAAGAACCTTCTACGATGTTTGGTTCCAGAGATATACGCATCCGAAGTGAAATCGTTTTTTTAACCCTCCCTTTGGATGGATACATTTCCTCAACCAAGCCTTCCAAAGAGGTCCGGTTTTCAGATTATACAGTCCCAGTTCAAGGCAATCCTATGCCTGAAAGCCAAAGGCTTCTGCAGGATCTAGTTTCGAAGATATTTGTATCCAAAGTATCTAGTTGAACTGACGTTCAACCCAATCCCTTGGATGCGAATATCTCACGAAGGAACTTTTAATTAGGACTGCGGGTTTCAGTTCTTAATAAGAAATTAACAGACCTTTCCAGAAATGAAACAATTTAATTAAAATGTGAGAAAAAAATTTCAAGATTTTTTGAAAATTTTCATGACCCCCACCCTATGACTTTTTTCAGAAATTGACTTTTTAAAAATGTTTATGAAATAAATCGAGATATACATCAAAAGAAAGGTCTATTCAAACCCTATCCGAACCTGCAAACGTTTGGCTTCTACACGGTCTGGCTCCTTGGAAATTTGCATCCAAAGCAATTAACCTATTTCGTGCCCTCAGCTACCTACAAATGGGTTTGGATGGTGATATTTCTGAAACCAAGCCCTGAACGAGGTTGCGGAAAAAAAATCTATCTATTTAATTTGTGAGAGCTTTCCAAAACTGAAAACAAGAACCTTCTACGATGTTTGGTTCCAGAGATATACGCATCCAAAGTGAAATCGTTTTTTTTAATCCTCCCTTTGGATGGATACATTTCCTCAACCAAGCCTTCCAAAGAGGTCCGGTTTTCAGATTATACAGTCCCAGTTCAAGGCAATCCTATGCCTGAAAGCCAAAGGCTTCTGCAGGATCTAGTTTCAAAGATATTTGTATCCAAAGTATCTAGTTGAACTGACGTTCAACCCAATCCTTTGGATGCGAATATCTCACGAAGGAACTTTTAATTAGGACTGCGGGTTTCAGTTCTTAATAAGAAATTAACAGACCTTTCCAGAAATGAAATAATTTAATTAAAACGTGAGAAAAAAAATTTCAAGATTTTTTGAAAATTTTCATGACCCCCACCCTATGACTTTTTTCAGAAATTGACTTTTCAAAAATGTTTATGAAATAAATCGAGATATACATCAAAAGAAAGGTCTATTCAAACCCTATCCGAACCTGCAAACGTTTGGCTTCTAACGGTCTGGCTCCTTGGAAATTTGCATCCAAAGCAATTAACCTATTTCGTGCCCTCAGCTACCTACAAATGGGTTTGGATGGTGATATTTCTGAAACCAAGCCCTGAACGAGGTTGCGGAAAAAAATCTATCTATTTAATTTGTGAGAGCTTTCCAAAACTGAAAACAAGAACCTTCTACGATGTTTGGTTCCAGAGATATACGCATCCAAAGTGAAATCGTTTTTTTTAACCCTCCCTTTGGATGGATACATTTCCTCAACCAAGCCTTCCAAAGAGGTCCGGTTTTCAGATTATACAGTCCCAGTTCAAGGTAATCCTATGACTGAAAGCCAAAGGCTTCTGCAGGATCTAGTTTCGAAGATATTTGTATCCAAAGTATCTAGTTGAACTGACGTTCAACCCAATCCCTTGGATGCGAATATCTCACGAAGGAACTTTTAATTAGGACTGCGGGTTTCAGTTCTTAATAAGAAATTAACAGACCTCCCAAGCAACACAAAAACTCTTGCAGAGTTCTTGAAATAAATTTATCAGCACTTAATGGCATCTTAGTTCAGTCTTTTTGATACCATTGCACTTAATAAGCACTTTATGAACTCCTAAAAAGATAATTTAAAGCCAATACTTATAAATACATCTTAAAAACACCTTATAGACATCTTTTTCAAGTTATTTTTTCATATCTCTTTATGAAACTTCTTCAAAACCTTCTTAATTCCTTAAAAATAAGAGTATTTTAAGAGTTTACTAGCTTGCTCTCTCAAAGACATCTTATAGACCTCTTTTTGAAGTTATTTTTCCATATCTCTTTATGAAACTTCTTCAAAACCTCTTTAACTTCTTAAAAATAAGAGTATCTTAAGATCTTACTAGCTTGCTCTCTCAAGACATCTTGAAGACATCTTATCGACCTCTTTTTGAAGTTATTTTTTCATATCTTTTTCTGAAACTTCTTCAAAACCTCTTTAACTCCTTAAAAATAAGAGTATTTTAAGAGTTTACTAACGTCCTCTCTCAAAGACATCTTGAAGAGGTCTTCCAGATATCTTTAAAGACATTGTTGCACTGATTTCTTATCTGTCAACTTGAAGTTATGTTTCTGTATAGCGAAACGAAATCTCACTATAAGAAGTTACATATATCTTTTAAAAATGTTGAATATAAGAAACTGTTGGGATAAATGGAAAAAAAACTGCCATTAATTTATTCTTGGAAGCAAACTAAGTTCAATCATATTTCCTGCACCATAATCTGATCAGTTTATAAAGTTCCTCTTGTCTTGCTATGCACTTGTTCAATAAGGTTGTTGCCATTGATACTGGTTTGACATTTCGTTTTTTTAAGACCTAAAAAGTAATTAATGACCACTTAATGGTGTCTTATTTAGAAGTAATTAAGCGTGATTTGACTCTGGGGAAGAGTGACTATATCCAAGACGTTTTTAAGAGTTTTTTAAGTACTTTTTAAAACGTTTTGAGATTTGGAAAAAATATTAATTTATTTATGTATATTTTTTACAGGGTGTCATTAACTTTAAAAAATTAAAATATTTGTATTTAAATTTTTTAATTGATATTTGTATATTTTTTGGTTTGTTTGTCTATCTGCTACGCATGATAGGTTATATCTTGAGACCAAATGGCTACATTATTGTTATAAGCCGCATTTTATAAAACTTTTTGATCAGATCTGTATAATAGAAAAAGCGTTTATAATATGTGAATAAAACTTTGAAAATTTTGCGAAACTCAGAAGGGTGAAAATAGCTTTAATTTTGATGTGTAATCAAAACGTGGACTTTCCTTTGTGCAACATTACGGATTATAGCACGTTTCGTAGCGCGTATTCTCGGAATTCTGATTTGACATTTTGACACCTGTCAAACTAAAAGTGTTCCAGTGGACCCAGAACGTCAGGCGTGACATTAGGTAATATCCACCTCCTAAATCGATTAGCGTACTCCGTTTTTCGATTCCGCCGTACCAAAACTTTTGGCACATTTTGACACCTGTCAAACTAAAAGTATTCTAGTGGACCCCAAAGGTCAGGCGTGACACTAGGTAATATCCACCTCCTAAATCGATTGGTGTACTCCGCTTTTCGATCCGCCGTATCAACAGTTTTGGCATATTTTGACACCTGCCAAATTAAAAATATTCTAGTAGACCCAGAACGTCAGACGTGACACTAGTAAGTAATATTAATCAATTGGTGTACTCTGTTTCTCGATCCGCCGTACTAAAATTCTGAACTGCAAATTTTCGGGTTTCCACTGGAGCTAAAGCGCTGGCCGTGACAGCATGTAAGAACAAACGTTGATGTTTACACAATATTAACCATGAGTTCCAGCACTCAGACAACTTTCTATCTCTTTTTTGTTTGTGACTTATGTAAATAATAAAATGCAGCTTTAGAAACAAACAAAATAAATAATTGCGTAACTATTTATATATAAGAGGCACCCTGTCGCTTACACGCCATATTTATTGATTTCAATTTCTAAAACTATTTTGTATAAAATATAATAAATGACAATTTGGGCTTAAATAATCGCAGATTCGTTTCATAATTTTGTGTAGACCTCTTAAAATAACATAATAACCCAACAAAATGCAATTAACATTTTTTCACTTCAGTAACGAGTTTTTTGTCTAGAAAGAAAATGAAAAAAAAATGTAAGTATATTTATTTTTTTTAAGCGCGTGAATTTATATGGGGGTAGCATCTATGACCTTAAAGTAAATATGATCGCGCATGTCGAAACACATTCTAGATATGCTTCACAAAATATGTAAGACTGTCATATTAAAATAACTAACTTGGCCGAGCTTCTTATAAATGCAATTAAAACAATTCCTTATGTTTTCACCACTCATCTTAAGTTTCATTCCATTTCATTAAAATGCAACTCAATGTTTACATGCGTGAAAGAGAAAATATTATTTATTGCCATGATGCATGCGTAAAAGAGAAAAAGTAATTTTTTTTCTCGCTTCCGCGTTTACTTTTAAAGAGATTTTAAAGACCTTTTTAAGAGGATATTTAAGATCCATTGAAAACCTCTTTAAAATATCTTGAATACGTCGTCAATACATCAACAAAAGAATTCCTCTTTATAAGCACTTACAAAGACATTAATTAGAACTCTTCACTTCATACAATTGGCTCCGCCCCTTTGGGCCTTTTTAGGTCTTAGAGACATCTTTAAGTTATCTTGCAGTGTTGAATGCTCTTTATTTAAGAATTCTGAAAGATATCTGTAAGAGGAGAATGTGTTGTTTGGGCATCGATACCTAATGGTGGAACCAGACTCTGAACAGTCTTCCCAAAACATCATCCTAGGGAAGACCCTTGTGGCACCAAAGAACAACATGGTACCCGTACGGATACTTAACATCAAACCGTACGAAGTTAAGCTAAGAAAAGGAGAAATTGTTGGAAAGTGTGAATCTGTTTCCGCAATAACTACGATCACAGAAGCTGACGCACAAAAATCTGTGGACCCCGGAAAAGTGAACTCTATGAAGGCAAAAATTCTGAAGTCATCCAAATTAACTGAACGTCAGCTAAGTGCTGCTGGAAGCCTCCTTCACGAGTACGGTGATATACTCTCTTCACCCAGTGGGCAGTTTGGTCGAACACAACTGGTGCAGCATCGAATCGACACAGGAGACGCGAGACCTATTCGACAACCAGCGAGACGTCTCCCATTAGCCAAACAAGACGAAGTTGAACAGATGATATCGACAATGAAGCGAGATGGGCTAATCGAAAACTCTAAAAGTCCTTGGGCATCCCCAGTTGTTCTTGTCAAAAAGAAGGACAGAAGTACTCGATTCTGTGTAGACTATCGGAGGCTGAACGATGTGACAAAGAAAGACAGCTACCCTCTGCCAAGAATCAGCGATACTCTGGATGCGATGGAGGGAGCTGAATGGTTCTGAACATTGGACTTGAAGAGTGGTTACTGGCAGGTAGAAATCCATCCAGAAGATTGAGAAAAGACGGCTTTCTCTACAGGAAATGGTCTGTGGCAATTTAAAGTGATGCCTTTCGGACTATGCAACGCTCCGGCAACATTTGAGCGTTTGATGGAGTGTGTTTTACAAGGACTTACTTGGAAATCTTGCCTAGTCTATTTGGACGATGTCATCGTTTATGGTAAGACATTTGATGAGCATTGTGGAAACCTTAAGGCCGTGTTCCAGAGACTTCGAGAAGCAAACTTGAAATTAAATCCAGACAAGTGCGAATTTTTCAAGTCTGAGGTAAAATATTTGGGACATATCATCTCTTCTCAAGGAGTGAAGACTGATCCTGAAAAAGTTGACACCGTAAAGAGTTGGCCAACACCACAGGATAAACATCAACTCCGAAGCTTTCTTGGTCTAGCCACGTACTATCGACGATTTGTGAAGGATTTTGCTGGAATCGCGAAAAGTTTGCCCCAGCTAACAGAGAAAGGCAAACCGTTCAAATGGTCAAGCGAGTGCGAGAAAAGCTTCCGGGAACTTAAGCAGCGCCTATGCAATACACCAGTTTTGGCCTATCCGATACCAGGGAAACCTTTCATCATCAACGCTGACGCAAGTAACGTAGGAATTGGTGCCGTACTATCACAAGTCCACGAAGGAGAAGAGAAGGTCGTTGCCTATTACAGCAAGGTGCTCTCAAAGCCAGAAAGAAATTACTGTGTGACGAGAAGAGAACTTCTAGCTCTAGTATCGGCAACAAAACACTTCCATAAGTACATCTATGGACAGAAGTTCCTTCTTCGAACAGATCATGGCGCACTTAATTGGCTGTTGAACTTCAAAAATCCAGAAGGTCAAGTGGCAAGATGGATTGAGAGATTGCAGACATATGACTACCAGATCCAACATCGAAGAGGAAGGTTGCACTCAAATGCAGATGCTTTATCTCGGAGACCATGCAAACCGGACTGCAAGCACTGCACACGTCAAGAAGAGAAGGAGTTTGCTTCCATCCAGCGATTAAGAGCCGATCCCATTTACGGTTCGAGTAATGAAGAAATAAGAGCTGCCCAACAAGAAGACTCGGATATTGAACCCATTTTTGCATGGAAGGAACACCAAGAGAAACCAGAATGGGGTGACATCTCCGATAGAAGTCCAACTCTTAAAGCATATTGGGCACAATGGGACTCGCTTCATGTACAAGAAGGAGTACTAAGACGTAAATGGGAGTCCACAGACGGCAAATCATATGTGATGCAGCTAGTCGTACCTCGTTCCAAAGTTAATGACGTTCTGCAAGAGATGCATGATGGAGCTTCCGGAGGACATTTGGGTGTCAATAAGACACTGGAAAAGGTAAGGCAGCGATTCTACTGGCTACACGCAAGAGAAGACGTCGAAAAATGGTGCCGAAAATGTGATACTTGTGCTGCAAGCAAGGGACCAGGCAGAAAAGTCCAGAGTAAGATGCAGCAGTAAAATGTGGGCACGCCTTTTGAAAGAATTGCAAAAACGTTGCAGGCCCTTTTCCAGAAACCAGAAGCGGAAACCGATACATCCTGGTAGTAATGGACTACTTCAGCAAGTGGCCTGAGGCATTTGCCATCCCAAATCAGGAAACCAAAACAGTCGCGGATCAGATTGTTTTCAACTGGGTAAGCAGGTTTGGTGTACCTATGGAACTCCATTCAGATCAAGGGAGGAACTTCGAGTCCAAAATCTTTCAGGAAGTTTGTACACTCCTTGGCATTAAGAAGACGAGGACAACACCGCTTCACCCACAATCTGATGGGATGGTTGAGCGATTCAACCGGACACTTAAAGAACACCTTTCCAAAGTTGTAGGCGACAACCAACGAGACTGGGATCGGCATATTCCGTTATTCTTGATGGCCTATCGAAGTGCGGTACATAGCTCAACAGGACATACACCATCAGAAATCCTGCTCGGGAGCACAATACGACTACCAAGTGAAATCAAATTAGGATGTTCTGCAAATGAGCCACAAGGAATAGACGACTACGTGGACAACCTCAAAGAAAAGCTAGTTGACATCCACGAAAGGACAAGAGCAAATATAAAGCTATCAAGTGACCGGATGAAAACACGGTATGACACAAAAGCAACAACAACAGGATTCCAAGCGGGAGACCTTGTGTGGTTTTATAATCCCCACCGTCGGAAGGGACTTTCACCGAAGCTTCCACAAAATTGGGAAGGCCCTTACACTGTAGTAACACGAATAAACGATGTCGTCTACCACATTCAGAGAGGATTAAGAGGCAAACTAAAAGTAGTTCACAGCGACCGTTTACATCATTATAATGGTGATGGAAGTGATGGATTTGCTCGGGACGATCAATCCTAAGAGGGGGGCAGTGTAATAACTTTCCATATTTGAACTATAACGACTCCGAAATGCAAACAAACGGACACAATAAAGCTTACGGTCGCAGTGCAAACATACCCTTAATAGCTATAATTATAGCAACTCTCAAACGAAGGAAGCGCCATCTGCCGGATTATAGCAGATTTACCAGCTGTCAAATAAAAGCTTTTGGAAGGGAAATTATTGGGAAATTTCCCCTACGGAAAGCTCTGGAAACAGAGACCCAGAACGTTCTCCTTATTTCCAGAGTTTGGAAAACAAGTATAAAAGGCACATGTTTCAACGGCAGCGACACAGTTTGTTTTTAATCGTGAATGAATAAAGTTGGTTATAATAAAAGTGAAAAGTAAAGTTTGTGAATTAATTTCAGTGGTGAAAAATAAATAAATAAATGGTGTTGGTAGTAAGAAAAGTAAAGTGTTTTATTTTGTGAAATAAATAAGTGGACGTTTTAAATAAAGTAAATAAGTTTTACTAACGAACCTGAGAAAATATTACAATACATACGGGTAATTAAGAGAATAATTTTGAATAACATAACGATCGACATACATACATTTGTTTCTTTTTAAATTTTTTTGTTCCACAATTTGAATTGAATTGAATATGATATTGCCTGAATAATTTCTTTAGTGGGAATTGAATACCTAAAATAAGATTAGTATAACGAAACCAAAACAACAAATACAGATTAGAGGAACTTCGTTATTACATTACGATTAAACTTTTGTTGATTTAAAATACCGAATGAGTATTGTTATATAAATATTATTATAATAATTTTTATTAAGTTTTTTTTATTATTTGTGATTTTTCCTTTTCTTTATGAAAACCTTAAAAGGAGATACGCATTACAAATCTCAATCGTCAAATATAATTGCAACTGTTTCTTGTTGAGTATTTTGCAAGCAAACAAAAATTATAGTCCAGTAAATAGAGAGTTTTTACCCTACAAAAGGTCGGGTAGTTCTAAATTTTTGATATGTTATATGGTATGGTTAGTAGATGAAAATTACAAAATTCCACAACCACGCCCCCTCCGCCCCCTTCAAAATCCTGGAAAAACTACAAAAAATTGGCACTTTTTTCAGATTTTTGCTTATAACTTCTTTCCGGTATATTTTTACGGAAAAAAAGTATACACAAACTTTGTAGACAATAAAATTTCCTACAAATATGACCTGGAAAGTATTTTTGTACAACTACTACAATCAGCGCTATGGAGCTCCCAAAAAAGGCTAAAATTACGTATTTTGTAAGATTTTCAGTTTATTCCCTCTTTACAGCACAATAACTCCTTAACCGTTAAGCTTAGGACAAAATTTGTTATAATCAATCTTGTAGATAATTTAATTGGCTACCAATTTAATGCAACTACAGTCGACGTCCTCTAAGTCGAACTCCCCCTAACAAGAATTTTTTCACCATGTTTGTTGTATACTCCTGTCAAATTTCCAAACTTATTTATTTTTCTCTGAATCGAATTTTTGCAAAACTCTCTCTAACTCGAAGATTTCGACTTAGAGAGAGTCGACTGTATTTTCATTTTGTGACCAATTTAATCTGAAATACTGTGAGTTTTGAGAAAGTGTTTTTTATTCAAACGTTTCTACGAACTCACTTTCTTTTCTGTCTGTTTTATACTGTACTGTAGTGTACTGAAATCCCGTAGAAATTTTATTACCAATTTTTCTAACCGCCTTAATCGATTGAAGTATACATAGGAGAATCAGAAAACTTAGATAGACATTACGATATTCTGAACCCGGTGTTTAAGTCGCTATTTTTTGGAGGTAGTGCCCAAAATTCCATTAAAAACTAAAGCCCATACATAGGTAGGTACTGGTTTTGGTGAAATTTATAGACATGATAATTGACGAGATGAAAAACCACCCATTGCCGCTCCCACTTTTTTAAAACATAATATTTTCGGAAAAAATTGTAAAAATTCGGGTGTTGTTCAGATGACCCATGAAGGGCCGAAGCCACAAGTGTTCTGGTGATGGTTTACCCTCTGATCCAGAGGTTTGATCGTCCTTATTGCCTTCAACTTGGGATTCAGAAACTCAAAAGGCTGGAGCATTGTTTCCCATTCGCACAATCTAGTTTAGCCAAGTCGACGTATTTTGATTTTTTGGACTACATTGTCTTTGAACAGCTCATTGAGCTCACGTTTGTGCCTTCTCCTCCAAAAATCCGTCAAATTATACGAGTATTACTTGCGAAAGAGCCCAGTATCAGTTTTCATTACTGATTTTCATCTTACCGAGAGTAGGAGTGTCTTGAGCGGAAGAAGAGTGTTGAACCTTTTTTGACAAGCACAGATTAAAATCAGTGGTTTCCAAAAGCATTTTTTCTTCTCGACTTGAAGTTCATTGGTCATTTTCAGAATTTTTGATCTTTTACCGGCATTCGTTTTAATGTCCTTCATCATAACTACCTACAATTTTGATTCCAATGAGTACGATGGAAGACAAGACTTTCTCCGTATACAAACAACGTGGACAAAATTTGCATAAATTTACCAATTGTATAAGGTTAGGTTAGGTAAGGTAGAGCTGGATGTCAGTGATCAATACTGACACTTAGACCAAAGTTGGCCCGTTGTGATACCACATGAATCTTGAAAAATCTTCCTCACTCGTGAAACCATTTAGAGCTCCTGACGAAGCGTGCAAGACTGTAAATGTCTTTGCTTGCCAGATCACTAGGATCATTATAGTAGTAACCTCCTAAGTGGAGCCTACGTCTGTGTGAAAGAGCAGGGCAATTACAGAGAAGGTAAGGAATCGATTCTTTCTCCTCCTCGTCCATACAGCTAGTACGCCAAGCCGTGTTGCGTGCCTACCTTTTAAACAGTGCCCCGTTATGACACCTACAATAGAGCTTATGTGCACTCTGCTTAGAGATTTTAAACACTTGGAGCGCTTTAAGGCAAGTCTTGACCAAATTTGTTTTGTCGCCAAACAAGTAGTGATGTTGTCCCACCCAATGTTTGTTCTCTCCAAGGCTTTTTGCTTCAGCAAAAGTTAACACGTAGCGATGGGCATACCAATATTTAGCTTTTCAGGTAAAATGGGTAATAATGTTCCACTTCTAGCGAGCTCATCAGCTTTAGATTTACCTGGAATGTCACTATGACCCGGCACCCAACAGAGGTGAATATTAAACTGTTGCGCCATCTCAAAGATAATATATATATATATATATATATAGCGATAAAAGAAGTACTATCTTGGCACAAAGAAAACGTGATATCAACCTTCTCTGATAGCCAAGCTGCTATAAGATCCCTGGAATCTGTCTCTTCAAACTCTAACCAAAGATAGTATAACATATATATATATATATATATATGCAGCAAGTGAAGTGCAGCAAGTGAAGTGCAGCAAGTGAAGTGCAGCAAGTGAAGTGCAGCAAGTGAAGTGCAGCAAGTGAAGTGCAGCAAGTGAAGTGCAGCAAGTGAAGTGCAGCAAGTGAAGTGCAGCAAGTGAAGTGCAGCAAGTGAAGTGCAGCAAGTGAAGTGCAGCAAGTGAAGTGCAGCAAGTGAAGTGCAGCAAGTGAAGTGCAGCAAGTGAAGTGCAGCAAGTGAAGTGCAGCAAGTGAAGTGCAGCAAGTGAAGTGCAGCAAGTGAAGTGCAGCAAGTGAAGTGCAGCAAGTGAAGTGCAGCAAGTGAAGTGCAGCAAGTGAAGTGCAGCAAGTGAAGTGCAGCAAGTGAAGTGCAGCAAGTGAAGTGCAGCAAGTGAAGTGCAGCAAGTGAAGTGCAGCAAGTGAAGTGCAGCAAGTGAAGTGCAGCAAGTGAAGTGCAGCAAGTGAAGTGCAGCAAGTGAAGTGCAGCAAGTGAAGTGCAGCAAGTGAAGTGCAGCAAGTGAAGTGCAGCAAGTGAAGTGCAGCAAGTGAAGTGCAGCAAGTGAAGTGCAGCAAGTGAAGTGCAGCATTGATGGATTGACCGATGTTTGACGGATGTTTGACGGATGTTTGATGGATGTTTGACGGATGTTTGACGGATGTTTGACGGATGTTTGACGGATGTTTGACGGATGTTTGACGGATGTTTGATGGATGTTTGACGGATGTTTGACGGATGTTTGACAGATGTTTGACGGATGTTTGATGGATGTTTGACGGATGTTTGACGGATGTTTGACGGATATTTTATGGATTTTTGATGGATGTTTGACGGATGTTTGACGGATGTTTGACGGATGTTTGACGGATGTTTGACGGATGTTTGATGGATGTTTGACGGATGTTTGATGAATGTTTGACGGATGTTTGACGGATGTTTGACAGATGTTTGACGGAATTTTGATGGATTGACCGATGTTTGACGGATGTTTGATGGATGTTTGACGGATGTTTGATGAATGTTTGATGGATGTTTGACGGATAATTGATGGATTGACGGATGTTTGACGGATGTTTGACGGATGTTTGACGGATGTTTGACGGATGTTTGATGGATGTTTGACGGATGTTTGATGGATGTTTGACGGATGTTTGACGGATGTTTGACAGATGTTTGATGGATTGACGGATGTTTGAAGGATGTTTGATGGATGTTTGACGGATGTTTGACGGATGTTTGACGGATGTTTGATGGATGTTTGACGGATGTTTGACGGATGTTTGACGGATGTTTGACGGATGTTTGACGGATGTTTGACGGATGTTTGACGGATGTTTGACGGATGTTTGACGGATGTTTGATGGATTACCGGATGTTTGACGGATGTTTGATGGATTGACGGATGTTTGACGGATGTTTGACGGAATTTTGATGGATTGACGGATGTTTGATGGATGTTTGACGGATGTTTGATGGATTGACGGATGTTTGACGGATGTTTGACGGATGTTTGACGGAATTTTGATGGATTGACCGATGTTTGACGGATGTTTGACGGATGTTTGATGGATGTTTGACGGATGTTTGACGGATGTTTGACGGATGTTTGACGGATGTTTGACGGAATTTTGATGGATTGACCGATGTTTGACGGATGTTTGACGGATGTTTGATGGATGTTTGACGGATGTTTGACGGATGTTTGACGGATGTTTGACGGATGTTTGATGAATGTTTGACGGATGTTTGATGGATGTTTGACGGATGTTTGATGGATGTTTGACGGATGTTTGATGGATTGACGGATGTTTGACGGATGTTTGACGGATGTTTGACGGATGTTTGACGGATGTTTGACGGATGTTTGATGGATTGACGGATGTTTGACGGATGTTTGATGGATGTTTGACGTATGTTTGATGGATTGACGGATGTTTGACGGATGTTTGATGGATGTTTGACGGATGTTTGACGGATGTTTGACGGATGTTTGATGGATGTTTGACGGATGTTTGACTGATGTGTGATGGATGTTTGACGGATGTTTGACGGATGTTTGACGGACGTTTGATGGATGTTTAATGGATGTTTGACGGATGTTTGATGTATGTTTGACGGATGTTTGACGAATGTTTGATGGATGTTTGATTCATGTTTGACTGATGTTTGACGGATTTTTAACCGATGTTTGACGGATGTTTGACTGATGTGTGATGGATGTTTGACGGATGTTTGACGGATGTTTGACGGATGTTTGACGGATGTTTGACGGATGTTTGATGGATTGACGGATGTTTGATGGATGTTTGACGGATGTTTGATGGATTGACGGATAATTGACGGATGTTTGACGGATGTTTGACGGATGTTTGACGGATGTTTGATGGATTGACGAATGTTTGACGGATGTTTGACGGATGTTTGACGGATGTTTGATGGATTGACCGATGTTTGACGGATGTTTGACGGATGTTTGATGGATGTTTGACGGATGTCTGACGGATGTTTGACGGATGTTTGACGGATGTTTGACGGATGTTTGATGGATGTTTGACGGATGTTTGACGGATGTTTGATGGATTGACGGATGTTTGACGGATGTTTGACGGATGTTTGACGGATGTTTGACGGATGTTTGACGGATGTTTGATGAATGTTTGACGGATGTTTGATGGATGTTTGACGGATGTTTGATGGATGTTTGACGGATGTTTGATGGATTGACGGATGTTTGATGGATGTTTGACGGATGTTTGATGGATTGACGGATGTTTGACGGATGTTTGACGGATGTTTGACGGATGTTTGACGGATGTTTGACGGATGTTTGACGGATGTTTGACGGATGTTTGATGGATTGACGGATGTTTGACGGATGTTTGATGGATGTTTGACGGATGTTTGATGGATTGACGGATGTTTGACGGATGTTTGACGGATGTTTGACGGAATTTTGATGGATTGACCGATGTTTGACGGATGTTTGACGGATGTTTGATGGATGTTTGACGGATGTTTGACGGATGTTTGACGGATGTTTGACGGATGTTTGATGAATGTTTGACGGATGTTTGATGGATGTTGGACGGATGTTTGACGGATGTTTGACGGATGTTTGATGGATTGACGGATGTTTGACGGATGTTTGATGGGTGTTTGACGGATGTTTGACGGATGTTTGACGGATGTTTGATGAATGTTTGACGGATGTTTGATGGATGTTTGACGGATGTTTGACTGATGTGTGATGGATGTTTGACGGATGTTTGACGGATGTTTGACGGACGTTTGATAGATGTTTAATGGATGTTTGACGGATGTTTGATGTATGTTTGACGGATGTTTGACGAATGTTTGATGGATGTTTGATTCATGTTTGACTGATGTTTGACGGATTTTTAACCGATGTTTGACAGATGTTTGACTGATGTGTGATGGATGTTTGACGGATGTTTGACGGATGTTTGACGGATGTTTGACGGATGTTTGATGAATGTTTGACGGATGTTTGATGGACGTTTGACGGATGTTTGACGGATGTTTGACGGATGTTTGATGGATTGACGGATGTTTGACGGATGTTTGATGGGTGTTTGACGGATGTTTGACGGATGTTTGACGGATGTTTGATGAATGTTTGACGGATGTTTGATGGATGTTTGACGGATGTTTGATGGATTGACGGATGTTTGACGGATGTTTGACGGATGTTTGACGGAATTTTGATGGATTGACGGATGTTTGACGGATGTTTGATGGATGTTTGACGGATGTTTGATGGATTGACGGATGTTTGACGGATGTTTGACGGATGTTTGACGGATGTTTGACGGAATTTTGATGGATTGACCGATGTTTGACGGATGTTAGACGGATGTTTGATGGATGTTTGACGGATGTTTGACGGATGTTTGACGGATGTTTAACGGATGTTTGACGGATGTTTGACGGATGTTCGACGGATGTTTGATGGATTGACGGATGTTTGACGGATGTTTGATGGATGTTTGACGGATGTTTGATGGATTGACGGATGTTTGACGGATGTTTGACGGATGTTTGACGGAATTTTGATGGATTGACCGATGTTTGACGGATGTTTGACGGATGTTTGATGGATGGTTGACGGATGTTTGACGGATGTTTGACGGATGTTTGACGGATGTTTGATGAATGTTTGACGGATGTTTGATGGATGTTTGACGGATGTTTGACGGATGTTTTACGGATGTTTGATGGATTGACGGATGTTTGACGGATGTTTGATGGGTGTTTGACGGATGTTTGACGGATGTTTGACGGATGTTTGATGATTGTTTGACGGATGTTTGATGGATGTTTGACGGATGTTTGACTGATGTGTGATGGATGTTTGACGGATGTTTGACGGATGTTTGACGGATGTTTGACGGACGTTTGATGGATGTTTAATGGATGTTTGACGGATGTTTGATGTATGTTTGACGGATGTTTGACGAATGTTTGATGGATGTTTGATTAATGTTTGACTGATGTTTGACGGATTTTTAACCGATGTTTGACGGATGTTTGACTGATGTGTGATGGATGTTTGACGGATGTTTGACGGATGTTTGACGGATGTTTGACAGATGTCTGACGGATATTTGACGGATGTTTGACGGATGTTTGATGAATGTTTGACGGATGTTTGACGAATGTTCGATGAATGTTTGATTGATGTTTGACGGATGTTTGACGGATGTTTGACGGATGTTTGACGGATGTTTGACGGATGTTTGATGGATGTTTGACGGATGTTTGACGGTTGTTTGACGGATGTTTTACGGATTTTTGACGGATGTCTGACGGATTGTTTGACGGATGTTTGATGAATGTTTGACGGATGTTGGATGGATGTTTGACGGATGTGTGATGGATGTTTGACGGATGTTTGACGGATGTTTGACGGACGTTTGATGGATGTTTAATGGATGTTTGACGGATGTGTGATGGATGTTTGATGGATGTTTGACGGATTTTTGACGAATGTTTGACGGATGTTTGATGGATGTTTGACGGATGTTTGACGGTTGTTTGACGGATGTTTTACGGATGTTTGACGGATGTTTGACGGATGTCTGACGGATGTTTGATTGATGTTTGACGGATGTTTGACGGATGTTTGACGGATGTTTGACGGATGTTTGACGGATGTTTGACGGATGTTTGACGGATGTTTGATGGATGTTTGACGGATGTTTGACGGATGTTTGACGGATGTTTGACGGATGTTTGATAGATGTTTGATGGATGTTTGACGGATGTTTGACGGATGTTTGATGGATTGACGGATGTTTGATGGATGTTTGACGGATGTTTGACGGATGTTTGACGGATGTTTGACGGATGTTTGACGGATGTTTGACGGAATTTTGATGGATTGACGGATGTTTGACGGATGTTTGACGGATGTTTGATGGATGTTTGACGGATGTTTGATGGATGTTTGACGGATGTTTGACGGATGTTTGATGGATTGACGGATGTTTGACGTATGTTTGATGGATGTTTGACGGATGTTTGACGGATGTTTGACGGATATTTTATGGATGTTTGATGGATGTTTGACGGATGTTTGACGGATGTTTGATGGATGTTTGACGGATGTTTGATGCATGTTTGACGGATGTTTGACGGATGTTTGACGGATGTTTGATGGATGTTTGACGGATGTGTGACGGATGTTTGACGGATGTTTGATGGATGTTTGACGGATGTTTGACGGATGTCTGACGGATATTTGACGGATGTTTGACGGATGTTTTATGAATGTTTGACGGATGTTTGACGGATGTTTGACGGATGTTTGACGGATGTTTGACGGATGTTTGATGGATTTTTGACGGATGTTTGACGGATGTTTGACGGATGTTTGACGGATGTTTGACGGATGTTTGACGGATGTTTGATGGATGTTTGACGGATGTTTGACGGATGTTTGACGGATGTTTGACGGATGTTTGATGGATGTTTGACGGATGTTTGACGGATGTTTGATGGATTGACGGATGTTTGACGGATGTTTGACGGATGTTTGATGGATTGACGGATGTTTGACGGAATTTTGATGGATTGACGGATGTTTGACGGATGTTTGATGGATGTTTGACGGATGTTTGATGGATTGACGGATGTTTGACGGATGTTTGACGGAATTTTGAAGGATTGACCGATGTTTGACGGATGTTTGACGGATGTTTGATGGATGTTTGACGGATGTTTGACGGATGTTTGACGGATGTTTGACGGATGTTTGACGGATGTTTGACGGATGTTTGACGGATGTTTGACGGATGTTTGACGGATGTTTGATGGATTGACGGATGTTTGACGGATGTTTGATGGATGTTTGACGGATGTTTGACGGATGTTTGACGGATGTTTGACGGATGTTTGACGGATGTTTGACGGATGTTTGACGGATGTTTGACGGATGTTTGATGGATGTTTGATGGATGTTTGACGGATGTTTGACGGATGTTTGACGGATGTTTGACGGATGTTTGATGGATGTTTGACGGATGTTTGACGGATGTTTGACGGATGTTTGACGGATGTTTGACGGATGTTTGACGGATGTTTGATGGATGTTCGATGGATTGACGGATGTTTGACGGATGTTTGATGGATGTTTGACGGATGTTTGACGGATGTTTGATGGATTGACGGATGTTTGACGGATGTTTGACGGATGTTTGATGGATGTTTGACGGATGTTTGACGGATGTTTGACGGATGTTTGATGGATGTTTGACGGATGTTTGATGGATGTTTGACGGATGTTTCACGGATGTTTGACGGATGTTTGATGGATTGACGGATGTTTGACGGATGTTTGATGGGTGTTGGACGGATGTTTGACGGATGTTTGACGGATGTTTGATGAATGTTTGACGGATGTTTGATGGATGTTTGACGGATGTTTGACTGATGTGTGATGGATGTTTGACGGATGTTTGACGGATGTTTGACGGACGTTTGATGGATGTTTAATGGATGTTTGACGGATGTTTGATGTATGTTTGACGGATGTTTGACGAATGTTTGATGGATGTTTGATTCATGTTTGACTGATGTTTGACGGATTTTTAACCGATGTTTGACGGATGTTTGACTGATGTGTGATGGATGTTTGACGGATGTTTGACGGATGTTTGACGGATGTTTGACGGATGTTTGACGGATGTCTGACGGATATTTGACGGATGTTTGATGGATGTTTGATGAATGTTTGACGAATGTTTGACGAATGTTCGATGAATGTTTGATTGATGTTTGACGGATGTTTGACGGATGTTTGACGGACGTTTGATGGATGTTTAATGGATGTTTGACGGATGTTTGATGTATGTTTGACGGATGTTTGACGGATGTTTGACGGATGTTTGACGGATTATTGACGGATGTTTGACGGATGTTTGACGGATGTTTGACGGATGTTTGACGGATGTTTGATGGATGTTTGACGGATGTTTGACGGATGTTTGACGGATGTTTGACGGATGTTTGACGGATGTTTGACAGATGTTTGATGGATTGACGGATGTTTGACGGATGTTTGATGGATGTTTGACGGATGTTTGAAGGATGTTTGACGGATGTTTGATGGATGTTTGACGGATGTTTGACGGATGTTTGACGGATGTTTGACGGATGTTTGACGGATGTTTGATGGATGTTTGACGGATGTTTGACGGATGTTTGATGGATTGACGGATGTTTGACGGATGTTTGATGGATGTTTGACGGATGTTTGAAGGATGTATGACGGATGTTTGATGGATGTTTGACGGATGTTTGACGGATGTTTGACGGATGTTTGACGGATGTTTGATGGATGTTTGACGGATGTTTGACGGATGTTTGATGGATTGACGGATGTTTGACGGATTTTTGATGGATGTTTGACGGATGTTTGACGGATGTTTGACGGATGTTTGATGGATGTTTGACGGATGTTTGACGGATGTTTGACGGATGTTTGACGGATGTTTGACGGATGTTTGATGGATGTTTGACGGATGTTTGACGGATGTTTGACGGATGTTTAACGGATGTTTGACGGATGTTTGACGGATGTTTGACGGATGTTTGATGGATTGACGGATTTTTGACGGATGTTTGATGGATGTTTGACGGATGTTTGATGGATTGACGGATGTTTGACGGATGTTTGACGGATGTTTGACGGAATTTTGATGGATTGACGGATGTTTGACGGATGTTTGATGGATGTTTGATGGATGTTTGATGGATTGACGAATGTTTGACGGATGTTTGACGGATGTTTGATGGATTGACCGATGTTTGACGGATGTTTGACGGATGTTTGATGGATGTTTGACGGATGTCTGACGGATGTTTGATGGATGTTTGACGGATGTTTGACGGATGTTTGACGGATGTTTGACGGATGTTTGACGGATGTTTGACGGATGTTTGATGGATGTTTGACGGATGTTTGACGGATGTTTGATGGGACGGATGTTTGACGGATGTTTGATGGATGTTTGACGGATGTTTGACGGATGTTTGACGGATGTTTGACGGATATTTGACGAATGTTTGACGGATGTTTGACGGATGTTTGATGGATTGACGGATGCTTGACGGATGTTTGCTGGATGTTTGACGGATGTTTGACGGATGTTTGACGGATGTTTGATGGATGTTTGACGGATGTTTGACGGATGTTTGACGGATGTTTGACGGATGTTTGACGGATGTTTGATGGATGTTTGACGGATGTTTGACGGATGTTTGATGGATTGACGGATGTTTGACGGATGTTTGATGGATGTTTGACGGATGTTTGATGGATTGACGGATGTTTGACGGATGTTTGACGGATGTTTGACGGAATTTTGATGGATTGACGGATGTTTGACGGATGTTTGATGGATGTTTGATGGATTGACGGATGTTTGACGGATGTTTGACGGATGTTTGACGGAATTTTGATGGATTGACGGATGTTTGACGGATGTTTGACGGATGTTTGATGGATGTTTGACGGATGTTTGACGGATGTTTGACGGATGTTTGACGGATGTTTGACGGATGTTTGACGGATGTTTGACGGATGTTTGATGGATTGACGGATGTTTGACGGATGTTTGATGGATGTTTGACGGATGTTTGACGGATGTTTGACGGATGTTTGACGGATGTTTGACGGATGTTTGACGGATGTTTGACGGATGTTTGACGGATGTTTGACGGATGTTTGATGGATGTTTGACGGATGTTTGACGGATGTTTGACGGATGTTTGACGGATGTTTGACGGATGTTTGATGGATGTTTGACGGATGTTTGACGGATGTTTGACGGATGTTTGACGGATGTTTGACGGATGTTTGACGGATGTTTGATGGATGTTTGATGGATTGACGGATGTTTGACGGATGTTTGATGGATGTTTGATGGATGTTTGACGGATGTTTGACGGATGTTTGATGGATTGACGGATGTTTGACGGATGTTTGATGGATGTTTGACGGATGTTTGACGGATGTTTGACGGATGTTTGACGGATGATTGACGGATGTTTGACGGATGTTTGACGGATGTTTGACGGATGTTTGACGGATGTTTGACGGATGTTTGACGGATGTTTGACGGATGTTTGATGGATGTTTGACGGATGTTTGACGGATGTTTGATGGATGTTTGACGGATGTTTGACGGATGTTTGACGGATGTTTGACGGATGTTTGACGGATGTTTGACAGATGTTTGATGGATTGACGGATGTTTGACGGATGTTTGATGGATGTTTGACGGATGTTTGAAGGATGTTTGACGGATGTTTGATGGATGTTTGACGGATGTTTGACGGATGTTTGACGGATGTTTGACGGATGTTTGACGGATGTTTGATGGATGTTTGACGGATGTTTGACGGATGTTTGATGGATTGACGGATGTTTGACGGATGTTTGATGGATGTTTGACGGATGTTTGAAGGATGTTTGACGGATGTTTGATGGATTGACGAATGTTTGACGGATGTTTGACGGATGTTTGATGGATTGACGAATGTTTGACGGATGTTTGACGGATGTTTGACGGATGTTTGACGGATGTTTGATGGATTGACCGATGTTTGACGGATGTTTGACGGATGTTTGATGGATGTTTGACGGATGTCTGACGGATGTTTGACGGATGTTTGACGGATGTTTGACGGATGTTTGATGGATGTTTGACGGATGTTTGACGGATGTTTGATGGATTGACGGATGTTTGACGGATGTTTGACGGATGTTTGACGGATGTTTGTTGAATGTTTGACGGATGTTTGATGGATGTTTGACGGATGTTTGATGGATGTTTGACGGATGTTTGATGGATTGACGGATGTTTGATGGATGTTTGACGGATGTTTGATGGATTGACGGATGTTTGACGGATGTTTGACGGATGTTTGACGGATGTTTGATGGATGTTTGACGGATGTTTGACGGATGTTTGACGGATGTTTGATGGATTGACGGATGTTTGACGGATGTTTGATGGATGTTTGACGGATGTTTGATGGATTGACGGATGTTTGACGGATGTTTGACGGATGTTTGATGGATGTTTGACGGATGTTTGATGGAATTTTGATGGATTGACCGATGTTTGACGGATGTTTGACGGATGTTTGATGGATGTTTGACGGATGTTTGACGGATGTTTGACGGATGTTTGACGGATGTTTGATGAATGTTTGACGGATGTTTGATGGATGTTTGACGGATGTTTGACGGATGTTTGACGGATGTTTGATGGATTGACGGATGTTTGACGGATGTTTGATGGGTGTTTGACGGATGTTTGACGGATGTTTGACGGATGTTTGATGAATGTTTGACGGATGTTTGATGGATGTTTGACGGATGTTTGACTGATGTGTAATGGATGTTTGACGGATGTTTGACGGATGTTTGACGGACGTTTGATGGATGTTTAATGGATGTTTGACGGATGTTTGACGTATGTTTGACGGATGTTTGACGAATGTTTGATGGATGTTTGATTCATGTTTGACTGATGTTTGACAAATTTTTAACCGATGTTTGACGGATGTTTGACTGATGTGTGATGGATGTTTGACGGATGTTTGACGGATGTTTGACGGATGTTTGACGGATGTTTGACGGATTATTGACGGATGTTTGACGGATGTTTGACGGATGTTTGACGGATGTTTGACGGATGTTTGATGGATGTTTGACGGATGTTTGACGGATGTTTGACGGATGTTTGACGGATGTTTGACGGATGTTTGACAGATGTTTGATGGATTGACGGATGTTTGACGGATGTTTGATGGATGTTTGACGGATGTTTGAAGGATGTTTGACGGATGTTTGATGGATGTTTGACGGATGTTTGACGGATGTTTGACGGATGTTTGACGGATGTTTGACGGATGTTTGATGGATGTTTGACGGATGTTTGACGGATGTTTGATGGATTGACGGATGTTTGACGGATGTTTGATGGTTGTTTGACGGATGTTTGAAGGATGTTTGACGGATGTTTGATGGATTGACGAATGTTTGACGGATGTTTGACGGATGTTTGACGGATGTTTGATGGATTGACGAATGTTTGACGGACGTTTGACGGATGTTTGACGGATGTTTGACGGATGTTTGATGGATTGACCGATGTTTGACGGATGTTTGACGGATGTTTGATGGATGTTTGACGGATGTCTGACGGATGTTTGACGGATGTTTGACGGATGTTTGACGGATGTTTGATGGATGTTTGACGGATGTTTGACGGATGTTTGATGGATTGACGGATGTTTGACGGATGTTTGACGGATGTTTGACGGATGTTTGTTGAATGTTTGACGGATGTTTGATGGATGTTTGACGGATGTTTGATGGATGTTTGACGGATGTTTGATGGATTGACGGATGTTTGATGGATGTTTGACGGATGTTTGATGGATTGACGGATGTTTGACGGATGTTTGACGGATGTTTGACGGATGTTTGACGGATGTTTGATGGATGTTTGACGGATGTTTGACGGATGTTTGACGGATGTTTGATGGATTGACGGATGTTTGACGGATGTTTGATGGATGTTTGACGGATGTTTGATGGATTGACGGATGTTTGACGGATGTTTGACGGATGTTTGACGGATGTTTGACGGAATTTTGATGGATTGACCGATGTTTGACGGATGTTTGACGGATGTTTGATGGATGTTTGACGGATGTTTGACGGATGTTTGACGGATGTTTGACGGATGTTTGATGAATGTTTGACGGATGTTTGATGGATGTTTGACGGATGTTTGACGGATGTTTGACGGATGTTTGATGGATTGACGGATGTTTGACGGATGTTTGATGGGTGTTTGATGGATGTTTGACGGATGTTTGACGGATGTTTGATGAATGTTTGACGGATGTTTGATGGATGTTTGACGGATGTTTGACTGATGTGTGATGGATGTTTGACGGATGTTTGACGGATGTTTGACGGACGTTTGATGGATGTTTAATGGATGTTTGACGGATGTTTGATGTATGTTAGACGGATGTTTGACGAATGTTTGATGGATGTTTGATTCATGTTTGACTGATGTTTGACGGATTTTTAACCGATGTTTGACGGATGTTTGACTGATGTGTGATGGATGTTTGACGGATGTTTGACGGATGTTTGACGGATGTTTGATGAATGTTTGACGGATGTTTGATGGATGTTTGACGGATGTTTGACGGATGTTTGGCGGATGTTTGATGGATTGACGGATGTTTGACGGATGTTTGATGGGTGTTTGACGGATGTTTGACGGATGTTTGACGGATGTTTGATGAATGTTTGACGGATGTTTGATGGATGTTTGACGGATGTTTGATGGATTGACGGATGTTTGACGGATGTTTGACGGATGTTTGACGGAATTTTGATGGATTGACGGATGTTTGACGGATGTTTGATGGATGTTTGACGGATGTTTGATGGATTGACGGATGTTTGACGGATGTTTGACGGATGTTTGACGGATGTTTGACGGAATTTTGATGGATTGACCGATGTTTGACGGATGTTAGACGGATGTTTGATGGATGTTTGACGGATGTTTGACGGATGTTTGACGGATGTTTGACGGATGTTTGACGGATGTTCGACGGATGTTTGATGGATTGACGGATGTTTGACGGATGTTTGATGGATGTTTGACGGATGTTTGATGGATTGACGGATGTTTGACGGATGTTTGACGGATGTTTGACGGATGTTTGACGGAATTTTGATGGATTGACCGATGTTTGACGGATGTTTGACGGATGTTTGATGAATGTTTGACGGATGTTTGACGGATGTTTGAAGGATGTTTGACGGATGTTTGATGAATGTTTGACGGATGTTTGATGGATGTTTGACGGATGTTTGACGGATGTTTGACGGATGTTTGATGGATTGACGGATGTTTGACGGATGTTTGATGGGTGTTTGACGGATGTTTGACGGATGTTTGACGGATGTTTGATGAATGTTTGACGGATGTTTGATGGATGTTTGACGGATGTTTGACTGATGTGTGATGGATGTTTGACGGATGTTTGACGGATGTTTGACGGATGTTTGACGGACGTTTGATGGATGTTTAATGGATGTTTGACGGATGTTTGATGTATGTTTGACGGATGTTTGACGAATGTTTGATGGATGTTTGATTAATGTTTGACTGATGTTTGACGGATTTTTAACCGATGTTTGACGGATGTTTGACTGATGTGTGATGGATGTTTGACGGATGTTTGACGGATGTTTGACGGATGTTTGACAGATGTCTGACGGATATTTGACGGATGTTTGACGGATGTTTGATGAATGTTTGACGGATGTTTGACGAATGTTCGATGAATGTTTGATTGATGTTTGACGGATGTTTGACGGATGTTTGACGGATGTTTGACGGATGTTTGACGGATGTTTGATGGATGTTTGACGGATGTTTGACGGTTATTTGACGGATGTTTTACGGATTTTTGACGGATGTCTGACGGATTGTTTGACGGATGTTTGATGAATGTTTGACGGATGTTGGATGGATGTTTGACGGATGTGTGATGGATGTTTGACGGATGTTTGACGGATGTTTGACGGACGTTTGATGGATGTTTAATGGATGTTTGACGGATGTGTGATGGATGTTTGATGGATGTTTGACGGATGTTTGACGAATGTTTGACGGATGTTTGATGGATGTTTGACGGATGTTTGACGGTTGTTTGACGGATGTTTTACGGATGTTTGACGGATGTTTGACGGATTTTTGACGGATGTCTGACGGATGTTTGATTGATGTTTGACGGATGTTTGACGGATGTTTGACGGATGCTTGACGGATGTTTGACGGATGTTTAACGGATGTTTGACGGATGTTTGACGGATGTTTGACGGATGTTTGATGGATTGACGGATTTTTGACGGATGTTTGATGGATGTTTGACGGATGTTTGATGGATTGACGGATGTTTGACGGATGTTTGACGGATGTTTGACGGAATTTTGATGGATTGACGGATGTTTGACGGATGTTTGATGGATGTTTGATGGATGTTTGATGGATTGACGAATGTTTGACGGATGTTTGACGGATGTTTGACGGATGTTTGATGGATTGACCGATGTTTGACGGATGTTTGACGGATGTTTGATGGATGTTTGACGGATGTCTGACGGATGTTTGATGGATGTTTGACGGATGTTTGACGGATGTTTGACGGATGTTTGACGGATGTTTGACGGATGTTTGACGGATGTTTGATGGATGTTTGACGGATGTTTGACGGATGTTTGATGGGACGGATGTTTGACGGATGTTTGATGGATGTTTGACGGATGTTTGACGGATGTTTGACGGATGTTTGACGGATGTTTGACGAATGTTTGACGGATGTTTGACGGATGTTTGATGGATTGACGGATGCTTGACGGATGTTTGCTGGATGTTTGACGGATGTTTGACGGATGTTTGACGGATGTTTGAAGGATGTTTGACGGATGTTTGACGGATGTTTGACGGATGTTTGACGGATGTTTGACGGATGTTTGATGGATGTTTGACGGATGTTTGACGGATGTTTGATGGATTGACGGATGTTTGACGGATGTTTGATGGATGTTTGACGGATGTTTGATGGATTGACGGATGTTTGACGGATGTTTGACGGATGTTTGACGGAATTTTGATGGATTGACGGATGTTTGACGGATGTTTGATGGATGTTTGATGGATTGACGGATGTTTGACGGATGTTTGACGGATGTTTGACGGAATTTTGATGGATTGACCGATGTTTGACGGATGTTTGACGGATGTTTGATGGATGTTTGACGGATGTTTGAAGGATGTTTGACGGATGTTTGACGGATGTTTGACGGATGTTTGACGGATGTTTGACGGATGTTTGATGGATTGACGGATGTTTGACGGATGTTTGATGGATGTTTGACGGATGTTTGACGGATGTTTGACGGATGTTTGACGGATGTTTGACGGATGTTTGACGGATGTTTGACGGATGTTTGACGGATGTTTGACGGATGTTTGATGGATGTTTGACGGATGTTTGACGGATGTTTGACGGATGTTTGACGGATGTTTGACGGATGTTTGATGGATGTTTGACGGATGTTTGACGGATGTTTGACGGATGTTTGACGGATGTTTGACGGATGTTTGACGGATGTTTGATGGATGTTTGATGGATTGACGGATGTTTGACGGATGTTTGATGGATGTTTGATGGATGTTTGACGGATGTTTGACGGATGTTTGATGGATTGACGGATGTTTGACGGATGTTTGACGGATGTTTGACGGATGTTTGACGGATGTTTGACGGATGTTTGACGGATGATTGACGGATGTTTGACGGATGTTTGACGGATGTTTGACGGATGTTTGACGGATGTTTGACGGATGTTTGACGGATGTTTGACGGATGTTTGACGGATGTTTGATGGATTACCGGATGTTTGACGGATGTTTGATGGATGTTTGACGGATGTTTGATGGATTGACGGATGTTTGACGGATGTTTGACGGAATTTTGATGGATTGACGGATGTTTGACGGATGTTTGATGGATGTTTGACGGATGTTTGATGGATTGACGGATGTTTGACGGATGTTTGACGGATGTTTGACGGAATTTTGATGGATTGACCGATGTTTGACGGATGTTTGACGGATGTTTGATGGATGTTTGATGGATGTTTGACGGATGTTTGACGGATGTTTGACGGATGTTTGACGGATGTTTGACGAATGTTTGATGGATTGACGGATGTTTGACGGATGTTTGATGGATGTTTGACGGATGTTTGATGGATTGACGGATGTTTGACGGATGTTTGACGGATGTTTGACGGATGTTTGATGGAATTTTGATGGATTGACCGATGTTTGACGGATGTTTGACGGATGTTTGATGGATGTTTGACGGATGTTTGACGGATGTTTTACGGATGTTTGACGGATGTTTGATGAATGTTTGACGGATGTTTGATGGATGTTTGACGGATGTTTGACGGATGTTTGACGGATGTTTGATGGATTGACGGATGTTTGACGGATGTTTGATGGGTGTTTGACGGATGTTTGACGGATGTTTGACGGATGTTTGATGAATGTTTGACGGATGTTTGATGGATGTTTGACGGATGTTTGACTGATGTGTAATAGATGTTTGACGGATGTTTGACGGATGTTTGACGGACGTTTGATGGATGTTTAATGGATGTTTGACGGATGTTTGACGTATGTTTGACGGATGTTTGACGAATGTTTGATGGATGTTTGATTCATGTTTGACTGATGTTTGACAAATTTTTAACCGATGTTTGACGGATGTTTGACTGATGTGTGATGGATGTTTGACGGATGTTTGACGGATGTTTGACGGATGTTTGACGGATGTTTGACGGATTATTGACGGATGTTTGACGGATGTTTGACGGATGTTTGACGGATGTTTGACGGATGTTTGATGGATGTTTGACGGATGTTTGACGGATGTTTGACGGATGTTTGACGGATGTTTGACGGATGTTTGACAGATGTTTGATGGATTGACGGATGTTTGACGGATGTTTGATGGATGTTTGACGGATGTTTGAAGGATGTTTGACGGATGTTTGATGGATGTTTGACGGATGTTTGACGGATGTTTGACGGATGTTTGACGGATGTTTGATGGATGTTTGACGGATGTTTGACGGATGTTTGATGGATTGACGGATGTTTGACGGATGTTTGATGGATGTTTGACGGATGTTTGAAGGATGTTTGACGGATGTTTGATGGATTGACGAATGTTTGACGGATGTTTGACGGATGTTTGACGGATGTTTGATGGATTGACGAATGTTTGACGGATGTTTGACGGATGTTTGACGGATGTTTGACGGATGTTTGATGGATTGACCGATGTTTGACGGATGTTTGACGGATGTTTGATGGATGTTTGACGGATGTCTGACGGATGTTTGACGGATGTTTGACGGATGTTTGACGGATGTTTGATGGATGTTTGACGGATGTTTGACGGATGTTTGATGGATTGACGGATGTTTGACGGATGTTTGACGGATGTTTGACGGATGTTTGTTGAATGTTTGACGGATGTTTGATGGATGTTTGACGGATGTTTGATGGATGTTTGACGGATGTTTGATGGATTGACGGATGTTTGATGGATGTTTGACGGATGTTTGATGGATTGACGGATGTTTGACGGATGTTTGACGGATGTTTGACGGATGTTTGATGGATGTTTGACGGATGTTTGACGGATGTTTGACGGATGTTTGATGGATTGACGGATGTTTGACGGATGTTTGATGGATGTTTGACGGATGTTTGATGGATTGACGGATGTTTGACGGATGTTTGACGGATGTTTGACGGATGTTTGATGGAATTTTGATGGATTGACCGATGTTTGACGGATGTTTGACGGATGTTTGATGGATGTTTGACGGATGTTTGACGGATGTTTGACGGATGTTTGACGGATGTTTGATGAATGTTTGACGGATGTTTGATGGATGTTTGACGGATGTTTGACGGATGTTTGACGGATGTTTGATGGATTGACGGATGTTTGACGGATGTTTGATGGGTGTTTGACGGATGTTTGACGGATGTTTGACGGATGTTTGATGAATGTTTGACTGATGTTTGACAAATTTTTAACCGATGTTTGACGGATGTTTGACTGATGTGTGATGGATGTTTGACGGATGTCTGACGGATGTTTGACGGATGTTTGACGGATGTTTGACGGATGTTTGACGTATGTTTGACGGATGTTTGACGAATGTTTGATGGATGTTTGATTCATGTTTGACTGATGTTTGACAAATTTTTAACCGATGTTTGACGGATGTTTGACTGATGTGTGATGGATGTTTGACGGATGTTTGACGGATGTTTGAAGGATGTTTGACGGATGTTTGATGGATGTTTGACGGATGTTTGACGGATGTTTGACGGATGTTTGACGGATGTTTGACGGATGTTTGATGGATGTTTGACGGATGTTTGACGGATGTTTGATGGATGTTTGACGGATGTTTGACTGATGTGTAATGGATGTTTGACGGATGTTTGACGGACGTTTGATGGATGTTTAATGGATGTTTGACGGATGTTTGACGTATGTTTGACGGATGTTTGACGAATGTTTGATGGATGTTTGACGGATGTCTGACGGATGTTTGACGGATGTTTGACGGATGTTTGACGGATGTTTGATGGATGTTTGACGGATGTTTGACTGATGTGTAATGGATGTTTGACGGATGTTTGACGGACGTTTGATGGATGTTTAATGGATGTTTGACGGATGTTTGACGTATGTTTGACGGATGTTTGACGAATGTTTGATGGATGTTTGATTCATGTTTGACTGATGTTTGACAAATTTTTAACCGATGTTTGACGGATGTTTGACTGATGTGTGATGGATGTTTGACGGATGTTTGACGGATGTTTGAAGGATGTTTGACGGATGTTTGATGGATGTTTGACGGATGTTTGACGGATGTTTGACGGATGTTTGACGGATGTTTGACGGATGTTTGATGGATGTTTGACGGATGTTTGACGGATGTTTGATGGATTGACGGATGTTTGACGGATGTTTGATGGATGTTTGACGGATGTTTGAAGGATGTTTGACGGATGTTTGACGGATGTTTGACGGACGTTTGATGGATGTTTAATGGATGTTTGACGGATGTTTGACGTATGTTTGACGGATGTTTGACGAATGTTTGATGGATGTTTGATTCATGTTTGACTGATGTTTGACAAATTTTTAACCGATGTTTGACGGATGTTTGACTGATGTGTGATGGATGTTTGACGGATGTTTGACGGATGTTTGACGGATGTTTGATGGATGTTTGACGGATGTCTGACGGATGTTTGACGGATGTTTGACGGATGTTTGACGGATGTTTGATGGATGTTTGACGGATGTTTGACTGATGTGTAATGGATGTTTGACGGATGTTTGACGGACGTTTGATGGATGTTTAATGGATGTTTGACGGATGTTTGACGTATGTTTGACGGATGTTTGACGAATGTTTGATGGATGTTTGATTCATGTTTGACTGATGTTTGACAAATTTTTAACCGATGTTTGACGGATGTTTGACTGATGTGTGATGGATGTTTGACGGATGTTTGACGGATGTTTGAAGGATGTTTGACGGATGTTTGATGGATGTTTGACGGATGTTTGACGGATGTTTGACGGATGTTTGACGGATGTTTGACGGATGTTTGATGGATGTTTGACGGATGTTTGACGGATGTTTGATGGATTGACGGATGTTTGACGGATGTTTGATGGATGTTTGACGGATGTTTGAAGGATGTTTGACGGATGTTTGACGGATGTTTGACGGACGTTTGATGGATGTTTAATGGATGTTTGACGGATGTTTGACGTATGTTTGACGGATGTTTGACGAATGTTTGATGGATGTTTGATTCATGTTTGACTGATGTTTGACAAATTTTTAACCGATGTTTGACGGATGTTTGACTGATGTGTGATGGATGTTTGACGGATGTTTGACGGATGTTTGACGGATGTTTGATGGATGTTTGACGGATGTTTGACGGATGTTTGACGGATGTTTGACGGATGTTTGATGAATGTTTGACGGATGTTTGACGGATGTTTGACGGATGTTTGACGGATGTTTGACGGATGTTTGATGGATTGACGGATGTTTGACGGATGTTTGATGGGTGTTTGACGGATGTTTGACGGATTATTGACGGATGTTTGACGGATGTTTGACGGATGTTTGACGGATGTTTGACGGATGTTTGATGGATGTTTGACGGATGTTTGACGGATGTTTGACGGATGTTTGACGGATGTTTGACGGATGTTTGACAGATGTTTGATGGATTGACGGATGTTTGACGGATGTTTGATGGATGTTTGACGGATGTTTGAAGGATGTTTGACGGATGTTTGATGGATGTTTGACGGATGTTTGACGGATGTTTGACGGATGTTTGACGGATGTTTGACGGATGTTTGATGGATGTTTGACGGATGTTTGACGGATGTTTGATGGATTGACGGATGTTTGACGGATGTTTGATGGATGTTTGACGGATGTTTGAAGGATGTTTGACGGATGTTTGATGGATTGACGAATGTTTGACGGATGTTTGACGGATGTTTGACGGATGTTTGATGGATTGACGAATGTTTGACGGATGTTTGACGGATGTTTGACGGATGTTTGACGGATGTTTGATGGATTGACCGATGTTTGACGGATGTTTGACGGATGTTTGATGGATGTTTGACGGATGTCTGACGGATGTTTGACGGATGTTTGACGGATGTTTGACGGATGTTTGATGGATGTTTGACGGATGTTTGACGGATGTTTGATGGATTGACGGATGTTTGACGGATGTTTGACGGATGTTTGACGGATGTTTGACGAATGTTTGACGGATGTTTGATGGATGTTTGACGGATGTTTGATGGATGTTTGACGGATGTTTGATGGATTGACGGATGTTTGATGGATGTTTGACGGATGTTTGATGGATTGACGGATGTTTGACGGATGTTTGACGGATGTTTGACGGATGTTTGACGGATGTTTGATGGATGTTTGACGGATGTTTGACGGATGTTTGACGGATGTTTGATGGATTGACGGATGTTTGACGGATGTTTGATGGATGTTTGACGGATGTTTGATGGATTGACGGATGTTTGACGGATGTTTGACGGATGTTTGACGGATAATTGACGGAATTTTGATGGATTGACCGATGTTTGACGGATGTTTGACGGATGTTTGATGGATGTTTGACGGATGTTTGACGGATGTTTGACGGATGTTTGACGGATGTTTGATGAATGTTTGACGGATGTTTGATGGATGTTTGACGGATGTTTGACGGATGTTTGACGGATGTTTGATGGATTGACGGATGTTTGACGGATGTTTGATGGGTGTTTGATGGATGTTTGACGGATGTTTGACGGATGTTTGATGAATGTTTGACGGATGTTTGATGGATGTTTGACGGATGTTTGACTGATGTGTGATGGATGTTTGACGGATGTTTGACGGATGTTTGACGGACGTTTGATGGATGTTTAATGGATGTTTGACGGATGTTTGATGTATGTTTGACGGATGTTTGACGAATGTTTGATGGATGTTTGATTCATGTTTGACTGATGTTTGACGGATTTTTAACCGATGTTTGACGGATGTTTGACTGATGTGTGATGGATGTTTGACGGATGTTTGACGGATGTTTGACGGATGTTTGATGAATGTTTGACGGATGTTTGATGGATGTTTGACGGATGTTTGACGGATGTTTGGCGGATGTTTGATGGATTGACGGATGTTTGACGGATGTTTGATGGGTGTTTGACGGATGTTTGACGGATGTTTGACGGATGTTTGATGAATGTTTGACGGATGTTTGATGGATGTTTGACGGATGTTTGATGGATTGACGGATGTTTGACGGATGTTTGACGGATGTTTGACGGAATTTTGATGGATTGACGGATGTTTGACGGATGTTTGATGGATGTTTGACGGATGTTTGATGGATTGACGGATGTTTGACGGATGTTTGACGGATGTTTGACGGATGTTTGACGGAATTTTGATGGATTGACCGATGTTTGACGGATGTTAGACGGATGTTTGATGGATGTTTGACGGATGTTTGACGGATGTTTGACGGATGTTTGACGGATGTTTGACGGATGTTCGACGGATGTTTGATGGATTGACGGATGTTTGACGGATGTTTGATGGATGTTTGACGGATGTTTGATGGATTGACGGATGTTTGACGGATGTTTGACGGATGTTTGACGGAATTTTGATGGATTGACCGATGTTTGACGGATGTTTGACGGATGTTTGATGAATGTTTGACGGATGTTTGACGGATGTTTGACGGATGTTTGACGGATGTTTGATGAATGTTTGACGGATGTTTGATGGATGTTTGACGGATGTTTGACGGATGTTTGACGGATGTTTGATGGATTGACGGATGTTTGACGGATGTTTGATGGGTGTTTGACGGATGTTTGACGGATGTTTGACGGATGTTTGATGAATGTTTGACGGATGTTTGATGGATGTTTGACGGATGTTTGACTGATGTGTGATGGATGTTTGACGGATGTTTGACGGATGTTTGACGGATGTTTGACGGACGTTTGATGGATGTTTAATGGATGTTTGACGGATGTTTGATGTATGTTTGACGGATGTTTGACGAATGTTTGATGGATGTTTGATTAATGTTTGACTGATGTTTGACGGATTTTTAACCGATGTTTGACGGATGTTTGACTGATGTGTGATGGATGTTTGACGGATGTTTGACGGATGTTTGACGGATGTTTGACAGATGTCTGACGGATATTTGACGGATGTTTGACGGATGTTTGATGAATGTTTGACGGATGTTTGACGAATGTTCGATGAATGTTTGATTGATGTTTGACGGATGTTTGACGGATGTTTGACGGATGTTTGACGGATGTGTGATGGATGTTTGATGGATGTGTGATGGATGTTTGACGGATGTTTGACGGATGTTTGACGGACGTTTGATGGATGTTTAATGGATGTTTGACGGATGTGTGATGGATGTTTGATGGATGTTTGACGGATGTTTGACGAATGTTTGACGGATGTTTGATGGATGTTTGACGGATGTTTGACGGTTGTTTGACGGATGTTTTACGGATGTTTGACGGATGTTTGACGGATGTTTGACGGATGTCTGACGGATGTTTGATTGATGTTTGACGGATGTTTGACGGATGTTTGACGGATGTTTGACGGATGTTTGACGGATGTTTGATGGATGTTTGACGGATGTTTGATGGATGTTTGACGGATGTTGGATGGATGTTTGACGGATGTGTGATGGATGTTTGACGGATGTTTGACGGATGTTTGACGGACGTTTGATGGATGTTTAATGGATGTTTGACGGATGTGTGATGGATGTTTGATGGATGTTTGACGGATGTTTGACGAATGTTTGACGGATGTTTGATGGATGTTTGACGGATGTTTGACGGTTGTTTGACGGATGTTTTACGGATGTTTGACGGATGTTTGACGGATGTTTGACGGATGTCTGACGGATGTTTGATTGATGTTTGACGGATGTTTGACGGATGTTTGACGGATGTTTGACGGATGTTTGACGGATGTTTGATGGATGTTTGACGGATGTTTGATGGATGTTTGACGGATGTTTGACGGATGTTTGACGGATGTTTGACGGATGTTTGATAGATGTTTGATGGATGTTTGACGGATGTTTGACGGATGTTTGATGGATGTTTGACGGATGTTTGACGGATGTTTGATGGATTGACGGATGTTTGACGTATGTTTGATGGATGTTTGACGGATGTTTGACGGATGTTTGACGGATATTTTATGGATGTTTGATGGATGTTTGACGGATGTTTGACGGATGTTTGATGGATGTTTGACGGATGTTTGATGCATGTTTGACGGATGTTTGACGGATGTTTGACGGATGTTTGATGGATGTTTGACGGATGTGTGACGGATGTTTGACGGATGTTTGATGGATGTTTGACGGATGTTTGACGGATGTCTGACGGATATTTGACGGATGTTTGACGGATGTTTTATGAATGTTTGACGGATGTTTGACGGATGTTTGACGGATGTTTGACGGATGTTTGACGGATGTTTGATGGATTTTTGACGGATGTTTGACGGGTGTTTGACGGATGTTTGACGGATGTTTGACGAATGTTTGACGGATGTTTGACGGATGTTTGATGGATTGACGGATGTTTGACGGATGTTTGCTGGATGTTTGACGGATGTTTGACGGATGTTTGACGGATGTTTGATGGATGTTTGACGGATGTTTGACGGATGTTTGACGGATGTTTGACGGATGTTTGATGGATGTTTGACGGATGTTTGACGGATGTTTGATGGATTGACGGATGTTTGACGGATGTTTGACGGATGTTTGATGGATTGACGGATGTTTGACGGATGTTTGACGGAATTTTGATGGATTGACGGATGTTTGACGGATGTTTGATGGATGTTTGACGGATGTTTGATGGATTGACGGATGTTTGACGGATGTTTGACGGATGTTTGACGGAATTTTGAAGGATTGACCGATGTTTGACGGATGTTTGACGGATGTTTGATGGATGTTTGACGGATGTTTGACGGATGTTTGACGGATGTTTGACGGATGTTTGACGGATGTTTGACGGATGTTTGACGGATGTTTGATGGATTGACGGATGTTTGACGGATGTTTGATGAATGTTTGACGGATGTTTGACGGATGTTTGACGGATGTTTGACGGATGTTTGACGGATGTTTGACGGATGTTTGACGGATGTTTGACGGATGTTTGATGGATGTTTGATGGATGTTTGACGGATGTTTGACGGATGTTTGACGGATGTTTGACGGATGTTTGATGGATGTTTGACGGATGTTTGACGGATGTTTGACGGATGTTTGACGGATGTTTGACGGATGTTTGATTGATGTTCGATGGATTGACGGATGTTTGACGGATGTTTGATGGATGTTTGACGGATGTTTGACGGATGTTTGATGGATTGACGGATGTTTGACGGATGTTTGACGGATGTTTGATGGATGTTTGACGGATGTTTGACGGATGTTTGACGGATGTTTGATGGATGTTTGACGGATGTTTGATGGATGTTTGACGGATGTTTCACGGATGTTTGACGGATGTTTGATGGATTGACGGATGTTTGACGGATGTTTGATGGGTGTTGGACGGATGTTTGACGGATGTTTGACGGATGTTTGATGAATGTTTGACGGATGTTTGATGGATGTTTGACGGATGTTTGACTAATGTGTGATGGATGTTTGACGGATGTTTGACGGATGTTTGACGGACGTTTGATGGATGTTTAATGGATGTTTGACGGATGTTTGATGTATGTTTGACGGATGTTTGACGAATGTTTGATGGATGTTTGATTCATGTTTGACTGATGTTTGACGGATTTTTAACCGATGTTTGACGGATGTTTGACTGATGTTTGACGGATGTTTGACGGATGTTTGACGGATGTTTGATGGATGTTTGACGGATGTCTGACGGATGTTTGATGGATGTTTGACGGATGTTTGACGGATGTTTGACGGATGTTTGACGGATGTTTGACGGATGTTTGACGGATGTTTGATGGATGTTTGACGGATGTCTGACGGATGTTTGATGGATGTTTGACGGATGTTTGACGGATGTTTGACGGATGTTTGACGGATGTTTGACGGATGTTTGACGGATGTTTGATGGATGTTTGACGGATGTTTGACGGATGTTTGATGGATTGACGGATGTTTGACGGATGTTTGACGGATGTTTGACGGAATTTTGATGGATTGACGGATGTTTGACGGATGTTTGATGGATGTTTGACGGATGTTTGATGGATTGACGGATGTTTGACGGATGTTTGACGGATGTTTGACGGATGTTTGACGGATGTTTGACGGAATTTTGATGGATTGACCGATGTTTGACGGATGTTAGACGGATGTTTGATGGATGTTTGACGGATGTTTGACGGATGTTTGACGGATGTTTGACGGATGTTTGACGGATGTTTGACGGATGTTCGACGGATGTTTGATGGATTGACGGATGTTTGACGGATGTTTGATGGATGTTTGACGGATGTTTGATGGATTGACGGATGTTTGACGGATGTTTGACGGATGTTTGACGGAATTTTGATGGATTGACCGATGTTTGACGGATGTTTGACGGATGTTTGATGGATGTTTGACGGATGTTTGACGGATGTTTGACGGATGTTTGACGGATGTTTGATGAATGTTTGACGGATGTTTGATGGATGTTTGACGGATGTTTGACGGATGTTTGACGGATGTTTGATGGATTGACGGATGTTTGACGGATGTTTGATGGGTGTTTGACGGATGTTTGACGGATGTTTGACGGATGTTTGATGAATGTTTGACGGATGTTTGATGGATGTTTGACGGATGTTTGACTGATGTGTGATGGATGTTTGACGGATGTTTGACGGATGTTTGACGGATGTTTGACGGACGTTTGATGGATGTTTAATGGATGTTTGACGGATGTTTGATGTATGTTTGACGGATGTTTGACGAATGTTTGATGGATGTTTGATTAATGTTTGACTGATGTTTGACGGATTTTTAACCGATGTTTGACGGATGTTTGACTGATGTGTGATGGATGTTGGACTGATGTTTGACGGATGTTTGACGGATGTTTGACAGATGTCTGACGGATATTTGACGGATGTTTGACGGATGTTTGATGAATGTTTGACGGATGTTTGACGAATGTTCGATGAATGTTTGATTGATGTTTGACGGATGTTTGACGGATGTTTGACGGATGTTTGACGGATGTTTGACGGATGTTTGATGGATGTTTGACGGATGTTTGACGGTTGTTTGACGGATGTTTTACGGATTTTTGACGGATGTCTGACGGATTGTTTGACGGATGTTTGATGAATGTTTGACGGATGTTGGATGGATGTTTGACGGATGTGTGATGGATGTTTGACGGATGTTTGACGGATGTTTGACGGACGTTTGATGGATGTTTAATGGATGTTTGACGGATGTGTGATGGATGTTTGATGGATGTTTGACGGATGTTTGACGAATGTTTGACGGATGTTTGATGGATGTTTGACGGATGTTTGACGGTTGTTTGACGGATGTTTTACGGATGTTTGACGGATGTTTGACGGATGTTTGACGGATGTCTGACGGATGTTTGATTGATGTTTGACGGATGTTTGACGGATGTTTGACGGATGTTTGACGGATGTTTGACGGATGTTTGACGGATGTTTGACGGATGTTTGATGGATGTTTGACGGATGTTTGACGGATGTTTGACGGATGTTTGACGGATGTTTGATAGATGTTTGATGGATGTTTGACGGATGTTTGACGGATGTTTGATGGATTGACGGATGTTTGATGGATGTTTGACGGATGTTTGACGGATGTTTGACGGATGTTTGACGGATGTTTGACGGATGTTTGACGGAATTTTGATGGATTGACGGATATTTGACGGATGTTTGACGGATGTTTGATGGATGTTTGACGGATGTTTGATGGATGTTTGACGGATGTTTGACGGATGTTTGATGGATTGACGGATGTTTGACGTATGTTTGATGGATGTTTGACGGATGTTTGACGGATGTTTGACGGATATTTTATGGATGTTTGATGGATGTTTGACGGATGTTTGACGGATGTTTGATGGATGTTTGACGGATGTTTGATGCATGTTTGACGGATGTTTGACGGATGTTTGACGGATGTTTGATGGATGTTTGACGGATGTGTGACGGATGTTTGACGGATGTTTGATGGATGTTTGACGGATGTTTGACGGATGTCTGACGGATATTTGACGGATGTTTGACGGATGTTTTATGAATGTTTGACGAATGTTTGACGGATGTTTGACGGATGTTTGACGGATGTTTGACGGATGTTTGACGGATGTTTGATGGATTTTTGATGGATGTTTGACGGATGTTTTACGGATGTTTGACGGATGTTTGACGAATGTTTGACGGATGTTTGACGGATGTTTGATGGATTGACGGATGTTTGACGGATGTTTGCTGGATGTTTGACGGATGTTTGATGGATGTTTGACGGATGTTTGATGGATGTTTGACGGATGTTTGATGGATGTTTGACGGATGTTTGACGGATGTTTGACGGATGTTTGACGGATGTTTGACAGATGTTTGATGGATTGACGGATTTTTGATGGATGTTTGACGGATGTTTGATGGATGTTTGACGGATGTTTGACGGATGTTTGATGGATTGACGGATGTTTGACGGATGTTTGATGGATGTTTGATGGATGTTTGACGGATGCTTGACGGATGTTTGATGGATGTTTGACGGATGTTTGATGGATGTTTGACGGATGTTTGATGGATGTTTGATGGATGTTTGACGGATGTTTGACGGATGTTTGATGGATGTTTGACGGATGTTTGATGGATGTTTGATGGATGTTTGACGGATGTTTGACGGATGTTTGATGGATGTTTGACGGATGTTTGACGGATGTTTGACGGATGTTTGACGGATGTTTGATGGATGTTTGACGGATGTTTGACGGATGTTTGATGGATGTTTGACGGATGTTTGACGGATGTTTGACGGTTGTTTGGCGGATGTTTGATGGATTGACGGATGTTTGACGGATGTTTGACGGATGTTTGATGAATTGACGGATGTTTGACGGATGTTTGACGGATGTTTGACGGATGTTTGATGGATGTTTGACGGATGTTTGACGGATGTTTGACGGTTGTTTGGCGGATGTTTGATGGATTGACGGATGTTTGACGGATGTTTGACGGATGTTTGATGAATTGACGGATGTTTGACGGATGTTTGACGGATGTTTGACGGATGTTTGATGGATGTTTGATGGATGTTTGACGGATGTTTGACGGATGTTTGATGGATTGAGGGATGTTTGACGGATGTTTGACGGATGTTTGATGGATGTTTGATGGATGTTTGATGGATGTTTGACAGATGTTTGACGGATGTTTGATGGATGTTTGACGGATGTTTGATGGATGTTTGATGGATGTTTGACGGATGTTTGACGGATGTTTGATGGATGTTTGACGGATGTTTGATGGATGTTTGATGGATGTTTGACGGATGTTTGACGGATGTTTGATGGATGTTTGACGGATGTTTGACGGATGTTTGACGGTTGTTTGGCGGATGTTTGATGGATTGACGGATGTTTGACGGATGTTTGACGGATGTTTGATGAATTGACGGATGTTTGACGGATGTTTGACGGATGTTTGACGGATGTTTGATGGATTGACGGATGTTTGACGGATGTTTGATGGATGTTTGACGGATGTTTGACGGATGTTTGACGGATGTTTGACGGATGTTTGATGGATGTTTGACGGATGTTTGATGGATGTTTGATGGATGTTTGACGGATGTTTGACGGATGTTTGACGGATGTTTGATGGATTGAGGGATGTTTGACGGATGTTTGATGGATGTTTGACGGATGTTTGACGGATGTTTGATGGATTGACGGATGTTTGACGGATGTTTGAAGGATGTTTGATGGATGTTTGACGGATGTTTGACGGATGTTTGACGGATGTTTGATGGATTGAGGGATGTTTGACGGATGTTTGACGGATGTTTGACGGATGTTTGACGGATGTTTGACGGATGTTTGATGGATGTTTGACGGATGTTTGACGGATGTTTGACGGATGTTTGACGGATGTTTGACGGATGTTTGATGGATGTTTGACGGATGTTTGACGGATGTTAGATGGATTGACGGATGTTTGACGGATGTTTGATGGATGTTTGACGGATGTTTGACGGATGTTTGATGGATTGACGGATGTTTGACGGATGTTTGATGGATGTTTGATGGATGTTTGACGGATGCTTGACGGATGTTTGATGGATGTTTGACGGATGTTTGATGGATGTTTGACGGATGTTTGATGGATGTTTGACGGATGTTTGACGGATGTTTGACGGATGTTTGACGGATGTTTGACAGATGTTTGATGGATTGACGGATTTTTGATGGATGTTTGACGGATGTTTGATGGATTGACGGATGTTTGACGGATGTTTGATGGATGTTTGACGGATGTTTGACGGATGTTTGATGGATTGACGGATGTTTGACGGATGTTTGATGGATGTTTGATGGATGTTTGACGGATGCTTGACGGATGTTTGATGGATGTTTGACGGATGTTTGATGGATGTTTGACGGATGTTTGATGGATGTTTGATGGATGTTTGACGGATGTTTGACGGATGTTTGACGGATGTTTGACGGATGTTTGACGGATGTTTGACGGATATTTGATGGATGTTTGACGGATGTTTGACGGATGTTTGATGGATGTTTGATGGATTGACGGATGTTTGACGGATGTTTGATGGATGTTTGATGGATGTTTGACGGATGTTTGACAGATGTTTGATGGATGTTTGATGGATGTTTGACGGATGTTTGACGGATCTTTGATGGATGTTTGACGGATGTTTGACGGATGTTTGATGGATGTTTGATGGATGTTTGACGGATGTTTGACGGATGTTTGATGGATGTTTGACGGATGTTTGATGGATGTTTGATGGATTGACGGATGTTTGACGGATGTTTGATGGATGTTTGATGGATGTTTGACGGATGTTTGACGGATGTTTGATGGTTGTTTGACGGATGTTTGATGGATGTTTGATGGATGTTTGACGGATGTTTGACGGATGTTTGACGGATGTTTGACGGATGTTTGATGGATGTTTGTCGGATGTTTGACGGATGTTTGACAGATGTTTGACGGATGCTTGACGGATGTTTGACGGATGTTTGACGGATGTTTGATGGATTGACGGATGATTGACGGATGTTTGACGGATGTTTGATGGATTGACGGATGTTTGACGGATGTTTGATGGATGTTTGATGGATGTTTAACGGATGTTTGACGGATGTTTGATGGATGTTTGACGGATGTTTGACGGATGTTTGACGGATGTTTAATGGATGTTTGATGGATGTTTGACGGATGTTTGACGGATGTTTGACGGATGTTTGACGGATGTTTGACGGATGTTTGATGGATGTTTGTCGGATGTTTGACGGATGTTTGACAGATGTTTGACGGATGCTTGACGGATGTTTGACGGATGTTTGACGGATGTTTGATGGATTGACGGATGATTGACGGATGTTTGACGGATGTTTGATGGATTGACGGATGTTTGACGGATGTTTGATGGATGTTTGATGGATGTTTAACGGATGTTTGACGGATGTTTGATGGATGTTTGACGGATGTTTGACGGATGTTTGACGGATGTTTAATGGATGTTTGATGGATGTTTGACGGATGTTTGACGGATGTTTGATGGATTGAGGGATGTTTGACGGATGTTTGACGGATGTTTGATGGATGTTTGATGGATGTTTGATGGATGTTTGACGGATGTTTGACGGATGTTTGATGGATGTTTGACGGATGTTTGATGGATGTTTTATGGATGTTTGACGGATGTTTGACGGATGTTTGATGGATGTTTGACGGATGTTTGATGGATGTTTGATGGATGTTTGACGGATGTTTGACGGATGTTTGATGGATGTTTGACGGATGTTTGACGGATGTTTGACGGTTGTTTGGCGGATGTTTGATGGATTGACGGATGTTTGACGGATGTTTGACGGATGTTTGATGAATTGACGGATGTTTGACGGATGTTTGACGGATGTTTGATGGATTGACGGATGTTTGACGGATGTTTGATGGATGTTTGACGGATGTTTGACGGATGTTTGACGGATGTTTGACGGATGTTTGATGGATGTTTGACGGATGTTTGATGGATGTTTGATGGATGTTTGACGGATGTTTGACGGATGTTTGACGGATGTTTGACGGATGTTTGATGGATGTTTGACGGATGTTTGACGGATGTTTGACGGTTGTTTGGCGGATGTTTGATGGATTGACGGATGTTTGACGGATGTTTGACGGATGTTTGATGAATTGACGGATGTTTGACGGATGTTTGACGGATGTTTGACGGATGTTTGATGGATGTTTGATGGATGTTTGACGGATGTTTGACGGATGTTTGATGGATTGAGGGATGTTTGACGGATGTTTGACGGATGTTTGATGGATGTTTGATGGATGTTTGATGGATGTTTGACAGATGTTTGACGGATGTTTGATGGATGTTTGACGGATGTTTGATGGATGTTTGATGGATGTTTGACGGATGTTTGACGGATGTTTGATGGATGTTTGACGGATGTTTGATGGATGTTTGATGGATGTTTGACGGATGTTTGACGGATGTTTGATGGATGTTTGACGGATGTTTGACGGATGTTTGACGGTTGTTTGGCGGATGTTTGATGGATTGACGGATGTTTGACGGATGTTTGACGGATGTTTGATGAATTGACGGATGTTTGACGGATGTTTGACGGATGTTTGATGGATTGACGGATGTTTGACGGATGTTTGATGGATGTTTGACGGATGTTTGACGGATGTTTGACGGATGTTTGACGGATGTTTGATGGATGTTTGACGGATGTTTGATGGATGTTTGATGGATGTTTGACGGATGTTTGACGGATGTTTGACGGATGTTTGATGGATTGAGGGATGTTTGACGGATGTTTGATGGATGTTTGACGGATGTTTGACGGATGTTTGATGGATTGACGGATGTTTGACGGATGTTTGAAGGATGTTTGATGGATGTTTGACGGATGTTTGACGGATGTTTGACGGATGTTTGATGGATTGAGGGATGTTTGACGGATGTTTGACGGATGTTTGACGGATGTTTGACGGATGTTTGACGGATGTTTGATGGATGTTTGACGGATGTTTGACGGATGTTTGACGGATGTTTGACGGATGTTTGACGGATGTTTGATGGATGTTTGACGGATGTTTGACGGATGTTAGATGGATTGACGGATGTTTGACGGATGTTTGATGGATGTTTGACGGATGTTTGACGGATGTTTGATGGATTGACGGATGTTTGACGGATGTTTGATGGATGTTTGATGGATGTTTGACGGATGCTTGACGGATGTTTGATGGATGTTTGACGGATGTTTGATGGATGTTTGACGGATGTTTGATGGATGTTTGACGGATGTTTGACGGATGTTTGACGGATGTTTGACGGATGTTTGACAGATGTTTGATGGATTGACGGATTTTTGATGGATGTTTGACGGATGTTTGATGGATTGACGGATGTTTGACGGATGTTTGATGGATGTTTGACGGATGTTTGACGGATGTTTGATGGATTGACGGATGTTTGACGGATGTTTGATGGATGTTTGATGGATGTTTGACGGATGCTTGACGGATGTTTGATGGATGTTTGACGGATGTTTGATGGATGTTTGACGGATGTTTGATGGATGTTTGATGGATGTTTGACGGATGTTTGACGGATGTTTGACGGATGTTTGACGGATGTTTGACGGATGTTTGACGGATATTTGATGGATGTTTGACGGATGTTTGACGGATGTTTGATGGATGTTTGATGGATTGACGGATGTTTGACGGATGTTTGATGGATGTTTGATGGATGTTTGACGGATGTTTGACAGATGTTTGATGGATGTTTGATGGATGTTTGACGGATGTTTGACGGATCTTTGATGGATGTTTGACGGATGTTTGACGGATGTTTGATGGATGTTTGATGGATGTTTGACGGATGTTTGACGGATGTTTGATGGATGTTTGACGGATGTTTGATGGATGTTTGATGGATTGACGGATGTTTGACGGATGTTTGATGGATGTTTGATGGATGTTTGACGGATGTTTGACGGATGTTTGATGGTTGTTTGACGGATGTTTGATGGATGTTTGATGGATGTTTGACGGATGTTTGACGGATGTTTGACGGATGTTTGACGGATGTTTGATGGATGTTTGTCGGATGTTTGACGGATGTTTGACAGATGTTTGACGGATGCTTGACGGATGTTTGACGGATGTTTGACGGATGTTTGATGGATTGACGGATGATTGACGGATGTTTGACGGATGTTTGATGGATTGACGGATGTTTGACGGATGTTTGATGGATGTTTGATGGATGTTTAACGGATGTTTGACGGATGTTTGATGGATGTTTGACGGATGTTTGACGGATGTTTGACGGATGTTTGATGGATGTTTGATGGATGTTTGACGGATGTTTGACGGATGTTTGATGGATTGAGGGATGTTTGACGGATGTTTGACGGATGTTTGATGGATGTTTGATGGATGTTTGATGGATGTTTGACGGATGTTTGACGGATGTTTGATGGATGTTTGACGGATGTTTGATGGATGTTTTATGGATGTTTGACGGATGTTTGACGGATGTTTGATGGATGTTTGACGGATGTTTGATGGATGTTTGATGGATGTTTGACGGATGTTTGACGGATGTTTGATGGATGTTTGACGGATGTTTGACGGATGTTTGACGGTTGTTTGGCGGATGTTTGATGGATTGACGGATGTTTGACGGATGTTTGACGGATGTTTGATGAATTGACGGATGTTTGACGGATGTTTGACGGATGTTTGATGGATTGACGGATGTTTGACGGATGTTTGATGGATGTTTGACGGATGTTTGACGGATGTTTGACGGATGTTTGACGGATGTTTGATGGATGTTTGACGGATGTTTGATGGATGTTTGATGGATGTTTGACGGATGTTTGACGGATGTTTGACGGATGTTTGATGGATTGAGGGATGTTTGACGGATGTTTGATGGATGTTTGACGGATGTTTGACGGATGTTTGATGGATTGACGGATGTTTGACGGATGTTTGACGGATGTTTGAAGGATGTTTGATGGATGTTTGACGGATGTTTGACGGATGTTTGACGGATGTTTGATGGATTGAGGGATGTTTGACGGATGTTTGACGGATGTTTGATGGATTGACGGATGTTTGACGGATGTTTGATGGATGTTTGACGGATGTTTGACGGATGTTTGACGGATGTTTGACGGATGTTTGACGGATGTTTGATGGATGTTTGACGGATGTTTGATGGATGTTTGATGGATGTTTGACGGATGTTTGACGGATGTTTGATGGATTGACCGATGTTTGACGGATGTTTGATGGATGTTTGACGGATGTTTGACGGATGTTTGACGGATGTTTGACGGATGTTTGATGGATGTTTGACGGATGTTTGATGGATGTTTGATGGATGTTTGACGGATGTTTGACGGATGTTTGATGGATGTTTGATGGATTGACGGATGTTTGACGGATGTTTGATGGATGTTTGATGGATGTTTAACGGATGTTTGACGGATGTTTGATGGATGTTTGACGGATGTTTGACGGATGTTTGACGGCTGTTTGATGGATGTTTGATGGATGTTTGACGGATGTTTGATGGATTGAGGGATGTTTGACGGATGTTTGATGGATGTGTGATGGATGTTTGATGGATGTTTGACGGATGTTTGACGGATGTTTGATGGATGTTTGACGGATGTTTGATGGATGTTTGACGGATGTTTGACGGATGTTTGACGGATGTTTGATGGATGTTTGACGGATGTTTGATGGATGTTTGATGGATGTTTGACGGATGTTTGACGGATGTTTGATGGATTGACGGATGTTTGACGGATGTTTGATGGATGTTTGATGGATGTTTGACGGATGTTTGATGGATGTTTTACGGATGTTTGATGGATGTTTGATGGATGTTTGACGGATGTTTGACGGATGTTTGACGGATGTTTGACGGATGTTTGACGGATGTTTGACGGATGTTTGATGGATGTTTGACGGATGTTTGACGGATGTTTGACGGATGTTTGACGGATGTTTGACGGATGTTTGACGGATGTTTGATGGATGTTTGACGGATGTTTGACGGATGTTAGATGGATTGACGGATGTTTGACGGATGTTTGATGGATGTTTGACGGATGTTTGACGGATGTTTGATGGATTGACGGATGTTTGACGGATGTTTGATGGATGTTTGATGGATGTTTGACGGATGCTTGACGGATGTTTGATGGATGTTTGATGGATGTTTGACGGATGTTTGATGGATGTTTTACGGATGTTTGATGGATGTTTGATGGATGTTTGACGGATGTTTGACGGATGTTTGACGGATGTTTGATGGATGTTTGACGGATGTTTGACGGATGTTAGATGGATTGACGGATGTTTGACGGATGTTTGATGGATGTTTGACGGATGTTTGACGGATGTTTGATGGATTGACGGATGTTTGACGGATGTTTGACGGATGTTTGACGGATGTTTGACGGATGTTTGATGGATTGACGGATGTTTGACGGATGTTTGACGGATGTTTGATGGATGTTTGACGGATGTTTGACGGATGTTAGATGGATTGACGGATGTTTGACGGATGTTTGATGGATGTTTGACGGATGTTTGACGGATGTTTGATGGATTGACGGATGTTTGACGGATGTTTGATGGATGTTTGATGGATGTTTGACGGATGCTTGACGGATGTTTGATGGATGTTTGATGGATGTTTGACGGATGTTTGATGGATGTTTTACGGATGTTTGATGGATGTTTGATGGATGTTTGACGGATGTTTGACGGATGTTTGACGGATGTTTGACGGATGTTTGACGGATGTTTGATGGATGTTTGACGGATGTTTGACGGATGTTAGATGGATTGACGGATGTTTGACGGATGTTTGATGGATGTTTGACGGATGTTTGACGGATGTTTGATGGATTGACGGATGTTTGACGGATGTTTGATGGATGTTTGATGGATGTTTGACGGATGCTTGACGGATGTTTGATGGATGTTTGATGGATGTTTGACGGATGTTTGATGGATGTTTTACGGATGTTTGATGGATGTTTGATGGATGTTTGACGGATGTTTGACGGATGTTTGACGGATGTTTGATGGATGTTTGACGGATGTTTGACGGATGTTAGATGGATTGACGGATGTTTGACGGATGTTTGATGGATGTTTGACGGATGTTTGACGGATGTTTGATGGATTGACGGATGTTTGACGGATGTTTGACGGATGTTTGACGGATGTTTGACGGATGTTTGACGGATGTTTGATGGATGTTTGATGGATTGACGGATGTTTGACGGATTTTTGATGGATGTTTGAAGGATGTTTGACGGATGTTTGACGGATGTGTGACGGATGTTTGACGATTGTTTGATGGATGTTTGACGGATGTTTGACGGATGTTTGACGGATGTTTGACAGATGTTTGATGGATTGATGGATGTTTGATGGATGTTTGACGGATGTTTGACGGATGTGTAATGGATTGACAGATGTTTGACGGATTTTTGATGGATGTTTGACGGATGTTTGACGGATGTTTGACGGATGTTTGATGGATTGACGGATGTTTGACGGATGTTTGATGGATGTTTGATGGATGTTTGACGGATGTTTGATGGATGTTTTACGGATGTTTGATGGATGTTTGATGGATGTTTGACGGATGTTTGACGGATGTTTGACGGATGTTTGACGGATGTTTGATGGATGTTTGACGGATGTTTGACGGATGTTTGATGGATGTTTGACGGATGTTTGACGGATGTTTGATGGATGTTTGACGGATGTTTGACGGATGTTAGATGGATTGACGGATGTTTGACGGATGTTTGATGGATGTTTGACGGATGTTTGACGGATGTTTGATGGATTGACGGATGTTTGACGGATGTCTGATGGATGTTTGATGGATGTTTGACGGATGCTTGACGGATGTTTGATGGATGTTTGACGGATGTTTGATGGATGTTTGACGGATGTTTGATGGATGTTTGACGGATGTTTGACGGATGTTTGACGGATGTTTGACGGATGTTTGACAGATGTTTGATGGATTGACGGATTTTTGATGGATGTTTGACGGATGTTTGATGGATTGACGGATGTTTGACGGATGTTTGATGGATGTTTGACGGATGTTTGACGGATGTTTGATGGATTGACGGATGTTTGATGGATGTTTGATGGATGTTTGACGGATGCTTGACGGATGTTTGATGGATGTTTGACGGATGTTTGATGGATGTTTGACGGATGTTTGATGGATGTTTGATGGATGTTTGACGGATGTTTGACGGATGTTTGACGGATGTTTGACGGATGTTTGACGGATGTTTGACGGATATTTGATGGATGTTTGACGGATGTTTGACGGATGTTTGATGGATGTTTGATGGATGTTTGATGGATTGACGGATGTTTGACGGATGTTTGATGGATGTTTGATGGATGTTTGACGGATGTTTGACGGATGTTTGATGGATGTTTGATGGATGTTTGACGGATGTTTGACGGATCTTTGACGGATGTTTGACGGATGTTTGACGGATGTTTGATGGATGTTTGATGGATGTTTGACGGATGTTTGACGGATGTTTGATGGATGTTTGACGGATGTTTGATGGATGTTTGATGGATTGACGGATGTTTGACGGATGTTTGATGGATGTTTGATGGATGTTTGACGGATGTTTGACGGATGTTTGATGGTTGTTTGACGGATGTTTGATGGATGTTTGATGGATGTTTGACGGATGTTTGACGGATGTTTGACGGATGTTTGACGGATGTTTGATGGATGTTTGTCGGATGTTTGACGGATGTTTGACAGATGTTTGACGGATGCTTGACGGATGTTTGACGGATGTTTGACGGATGTTTGATGGATTGACGGATGTTTGACGGATGTTTGACGGATGTTTGATGGATTGACGGATGTTTGACGGATGTTTGATGGATGTTTGATGGATGTTTGACGGATGTTTGACGGATGTTTGATGGATGTTTGACGGATGTTTGACGGATGTTTGACGGATGTTTGATGGATGTTTGATGGATGTTTGACGGATGTTTGACGGATGTTTGATGGATTGAGGGATGTTTGACGGATGTTTGATGGATGTTTGATGGATGTTTGATGGATGTTTGACGGATGTTTGACGGATGTTTGATGGATGTTTGACGGATGTTTGATGGATGTTTGATGGATGTTTGACGGATGTTTGACGGATGTTTGATGGATGTTTGACGGATGTTTGATGGATGTTTGATGGATGTTTGACGGATGTTTGACGGATGTTTGATGGATGTTTGACGGATGTTTGACGGATGTTTGACGGTTGTTTGGCGGATGTTTGATGGATTGACGGATGTTTGACGGATGTTTGACGGATGTTTGATGGATTGACGGATGTTTGACGGATGTTTGACGGATGTTTGATGGATGTTTGATGGATGTTTGACGGATGTTTGACGGATGTTTGATGGATGTTTGACGGATGTTTGACGGATGTTTGACGGATGTTTGATGGATGTTTGATGGATGTTTGACGGATGTTTGACGGATGTTTGATGGATTGAGGGATGTTTGACGGATGTTTGATGGATGTTTGATGGATGTTTGATGGATGTTTGACGGATGTTTGACGGATGTTTGATGGATGTTTGACGGATGTTTGATGGATGTTTGATGGATGTTTGACGGATGTTTGACGGATGTTTGATGGATGTTTGACGGATGTTTGATGGATGTTTGATGGATGTTTGACGGATGTTTGACGGATGTTTGATGGATGTTTGACGGATGTTTGACGGATGTTTGACGGTTGTTTGGCGGATGTTTGATGGATTGACGGATGTTTGACGGATGTTTGACGGATGTTTGATGGATTGACGGATGTTTGACGGATGTTTGACGGATGTTTGATGGATTGACGGATGTTTGACGGATGTTTGATGGATGTTTGACGGATGTTTGACGGATGTTTGACGGATGTTTGACGGATGTTTGATGGATGTTTGACGGATGTTTGATGGATGTTTGATGGATGTTTGACGGATGTTTGACGGATGTTTGACAGATGTTTGACGGATGCTTGACGGATGTTTGACGGATGTTTGACGGATGTTTGACGGATGTTTGATGGATTGAGGGATGTTTGACGGATGTTTGACGGATGTTTGATGGATTGACGGATGTTTGACGGATGTTTGATGGATGTTTGACGGATGTTTGACGGATGTTTGACGGATGTTTGACGGATGTTTGACGGATGTTTGATGGATGTTTGACGGATGTTTGATGGATGTTTGATGGATGTTTGACGGATGTTTGACGGATGTTTGATGGATTGACGGATGTTTGACGGATGTTTGACGGATGTTTGACGGATGTTTGATGGATTGACGGATGTTTGACGGATGTTTGACGGATGTTTGAAGGATGTTTGATGGATGTTTGACGGATGTTTGACGGATGTTTGACGGATGTTTGATGGATTGAGGGATGTTTGACGGATGTTTGACGGATGTTTGATGGATTGACGGATGTTTGACGGATGTTTGATGGATGTTTGACGGATGTTTGACGGATGTTTGATGGATTGACGGATGTTTGACGGATGTTTGACGGATGTTTGACGGATGTTTGACGGATGTTTGATGGATTGACGGATGTTTGACGGATGTTTGACGGATGTTTGATGGATGTTTGACGGATGTTTGACGGATGTTAGATGGATTGACGGATGTTTGACGGATGTTTGATGGATGTTTGACGGATGTTTGACGGATGTTTGATGGATTGACGGATGTTTGACGGATGTTTGATGGATGTTTGATGGATGTTTGACGGATGCTTGACGGATGTTTGATGGATGTTTGATGGATGTTTGACGGATGTTTGATGGATGTTTTACGGATGTTTGATGGATGTTTGATGGATGTTTGACGGATGTTTGACGGATGTTTGACGGATGTTTGACGGATGTTTGACGGATGTTTGATGGATGTTTGACGGATGTTTGACGGATGTTAGATGGATTGACGGATGTTTGACGGATGTTTGATGGATGTTTGACGGATGTTTGACGGATGTTTGATGGATTGACGGATGTTTGACGGATGTTTGATGGATGTTTGATGGATGTTTGACGGATGCTTGACGGATGTTTGATGGATGTTTGATGGATGTTTGACGGATGTTTGATGGATGTTTTACGGATGTTTGATGGATGTTTGATGGATGTTTGACGGATGTTTGACGGATGTTTGACGGATGTTTGATGGATGTTTGACGGATGTTTGACGGATGTTAGATGGATTGACGGATGTTTGACGGATGTTTGATGGATGTTTGACGGATGTTTGACGGATGTTTGATGGATTGACGGATGTTTGACGGATGTTTGACGGATGTTTGACGGATGTTTGACGGATGTTTGACGGATGTTTGATGGATGTTTGATGGATTGACGGATGTTTGACGGATTTTTGATGGATGTTTGAAGGATGTTTGACGGATGTTTGACGGATGTGTGACGGATGTTTGACGATTGTTTGATGGATGTTTGACGGATGTTTGACGGATGTTTGACGGATGTTTGACAGATGTTTGATGGATTGATGGATGTTTGATGGATGTTTGACGGATGTTTGACGGATGTGTAATGGATTGACAGATGTTTGACGGATTTTTGATGGATGTTTGACGGATGTTTGACGGATGTTTGACGGATGTTTGATGGATTGACGGATGTTTGACGGATGTTTGATGGATGTTTGATGGATGTTTGACGGATGTTTGATGGATGTTTTACGGATGTTTGATGGATGTTTGATGGATGTTTGACGGATGTTTGACGGATGTTTGACGGATGTTTGACGGATGTTTGATGGATGTTTGACGGATGTTTGACGGATGTTTGATGGATGTTTGACGGATGTTTGACGGATGTTTGATGGATGTTTGACGGATGTTTGACGGATGTTAGATGGATTGACGGATGTTTGACGGATGTTTGATGGATGTTTGACGGATGTTTGACGGATGTTTGATGGATTGACGGATGTTTGACGGATGTCTGATGGATGTTTGATGGATGTTTGACGGATGCTTGACGGATGTTTGATGGATGTTTGACGGATGTTTGATGGATGTTTGACGGATGTTTGATGGATGTTTGACGGATGTTTGACGGATGTTTGACGGATGTTTGACGGATGTTTGACAGATGTTTGATGGATTGACGGATTTTTGATGGATGTTTGACGGATGTTTGATGGATTGACGGATGTTTGACGGATGTTTGATGGATGTTTGACGGATGTTTGACGGATGTTTGATGGATTGACGGATGTTTGATGGATGTTTGATGGATGTTTGACGGATGCTTGACGGATGTTTGATGGATGTTTGACGGATGTTTGATGGATGTTTGACGGATGTTTGATGGATGTTTGATGGATGTTTGACGGATGTTTGACGGATGTTTGACGGATGTTTGACGGATGTTTGACGGATGTTTGACGGATATTTGATGGATGTTTGACGGATGTTTGACGGATGTTTGATGGATGTTTGATGGATGTTTGATGGATTGACGGATGTTTGACGGATGTTTGATGGATGTTTGATGGATGTTTGACGGATGTTTGACGGATGTTTGATGGATGTTTGATGGATGTTTGACGGATGTTTGACGGATCTTTGACGGATGTTTGACGGATGTTTGACGGATGTTTGATGGATGTTTGATGGATGTTTGACGGATGTTTGACGGATGTTTGATGGATGTTTGACGGATGTTTGATGGATGTTTGATGGATTGACGGATGTTTGACGGATGTTTGATGGATGTTTGATGGATGTTTGACGGATGTTTGACGGATGTTTGATGGTTGTTTGACGGATGTTTGATGGATGTTTGATGGATGTTTGACGGATGTTTGACGGATGTTTGACGGATGTTTGACGGATGTTTGATGGATGTTTGTCGGATGTTTGACGGATGTTTGACAGATGTTTGACGGATGCTTGACGGATGTTTGACGGATGTTTGACGGATGTTTGATGGATTGACGGATGTTTGACGGATGTTTGACGGATGTTTGATGGATTGACGGATGTTTGACGGATGTTTGATGGATGTTTGATGGATGTTTGACGGATGTTTGACGGATGTTTGATGGATGTTTGACGGATGTTTGACGGATGTTTGACGGATGTTTGATGGATGTTTGATGGATGTTTGACGGATGTTTGACGGATGTTTGATGGATTGAGGGATGTTTGACGGATGTTTGATGGATGTTTGATGGATGTTTGATGGATGTTTGACGGATGTTTGACGGATGTTTGATGGATGTTTGACGGATGTTTGATGGATGTTTGATGGATGTTTGACGGATGTTTGACGGATGTTTGATGGATGTTTGACGGATGTTTGATGGATGTTTGATGGATGTTTGACGGATGTTTGACGGATGTTTGATGGATGTTTGACGGATGTTTGACGGATGTTTGACGGTTGTTTGGCGGATGTTTGATGGATTGACGGATGTTTGACGGATGTTTGACGGATGTTTGATGGATTGACGGATGTTTGACGGATGTTTGACGGATGTTTGATGGATGTTTGATGGATGTTTGACGGATGTTTGACGGATGTTTGATGGATGTTTGACGGATGTTTGACGGATGTTTGACGGATGTTTGATGGATGTTTGATGGATGTTTGACGGATGTTTGACGGATGTTTGATGGATTGAGGGATGTTTGACGGATGTTTGATGGATGTTTGATGGATGTTTGATGGATGTTTGACGGATGTTTGACGGATGTTTGATGGATGTTTGACGGATGTTTGATGGATGTTTGATGGATGTTTGACGGATGTTTGACGGATGTTTGATGGATGTTTGACGGATGTTTGATGGATGTTTGATGGATGTTTGACGGATGTTTGACGGATGTTTGATGGATGTTTGACGGATGTTTGACGGATGTTTGACGGTTGTTTGGCGGATGTTTGATGGATTGACGGATGTTTGACGGATGTTTGACGGATGTTTGATGGATTGACGGATGTTTGACGGATGTTTGACGGATGTTTGATGGATTGACGGATGTTTGACGGATGTTTGATGGATGTTTGACGGATGTTTGACGGATGTTTGACGGATGTTTGACGGATGTTTGATGGATGTTTGACGGATGTTTGATGGATGTTTGATGGATGTTTGACGGATGTTTGACGGATGTTTGACAGATGTTTGACGGATGCTTGACGGATGTTTGACGGATGTTTGACGGATGTTTGACGGATGTTTGATGGATTGAGGGATGTTTGACGGATGTTTGACGGATGTTTGATGGATTGACGGATGTTTGACGGATGTTTGATGGATGTTTGACGGATGTTTGACGGATGTTTGACGGATGTTTGACGGATGTTTGACGGATGTTTGATGGATGTTTGACGGATGTTTGATGGATGTTTGATGGATGTTTGACGGATGTTTGACGGATGTTTGATGGATTGACGGATGTTTGACGGATGTTTGACGGATGTTTGACGGATGTTTGATGGATTGACGGATGTTTGACGGATGTTTGACGGATGTTTGAAGGATGTTTGATGGATGTTTGACGGATGTTTGACGGATGTTTGACGGATGTTTGATGGATTGAGGGATGTTTGACGGATGTTTGACGGATGTTTGATGGATTGACGGATGTTTGACGGATGTTTGATGGATGTTTGACGGATGTTTGACGGATGTTTGACGGATGTTTGACGGATGTTTGACGGATGTTTGATGGATGTTTGACGGATGTTTGATGGATGTTTGATGGATGTTTGACGGATGTTTGACGGATGTTTGATGGATTGACGGATGTTTGACGGATGTTTGATGGATGTTTGACGGATGTTTGACGGATGTTTGACGGATGTTTGACGGATGTTTGATGGATGTTTGACGGATGTTTGATGGATGTTTGATGGATGTTTGACGGATGTTTGACGGATGTTTGATGGATGTTTGATGGATTGACGGATGTTTGACGGATGTTTGATGGATGTTTGATGGATGTTTAACGGATGTTTGACGGATGTTTGATGGATGTTTGACGGATGTTTGACGGATGTTTGACGGCTGTTTGATGGATGTTTGATGGATGTTTGACGGATGTTTGACGGTTGTTTGACGGATGTTTGATGGATTGAGGGATGTTTGACGGATGTTTGATGGATGTGTGATGGATGTTTGATGGATGTTTGACGGATGTTTGACGGATGTTTGACGGATGTTTGATGGATGTTTGACGGATGTTTGATGGATGTTTGACGGATGTTTGACGGATGTTTGACGGATGTTTGATGGATGTTTGACGGATGTTTGATGGATGTTTGATGGATGTTTGACGGATGTTTGACGGATGTTTGATGGATGTTTGATGGATTGACGGATGTTTGACGGATGTTTGATGGATGTTTGATGGATGTTTAACGGATGTTTGACGGATGTTTGATGGATGTTTGACGGATGTTTGACGGATGTTTGACGGATATTTGATGGATGTTTGATGGATGTTTGACGGATGTTTGACGGATGTTTGACGGATGTTTGATGGATTGAGGGATGTTTGACGGATGTTTGATGGATGTTTGATGGATGTTTGATGGATGTTTGACGGATGTTTGACGGATGTTTGATGGATGTTTGACGGATGTTTGATGGATGTTTGATGGATTGACGGATGTTTGACGGATGTTTGACGGATGTTTGACGGATGTTTGACGGTTGTTTGGCGGATGTTTGATGGATTGACGGATGTTTGACATATGTTTGATGGATGTTTGATGGATTGACGGATGTTTGACGGATGTTTGATGGATTGACGGATGTTTGACGGATGTTTGATGGATGTTTGACGGATGTTTGACGGATGTTTGACGGATGTTTGACGGATGTTTGATGGATGTTTGACGGATGTTTGATGGATGTTTGATGGATGTTTGACGGATGTTTGACGGATGTTTGATGGATGTTTGATGGATTGACGGATGTTTGACGGATGTTTGATGGATGTTTGATGGATGTTTAACGGATGTTTGACGGATGTTTGATGGATGTTTGACGGATGTTTGACGGATGTTTGACGGATGTTTGATGGATGTTTGATGGATGTTTGACGGATGTTTGACGGATGTTTGACGGATGTTTGATGGATTGAGGGATGTTTGACGGATGTTTGATGGATGTTTGATGGATGTTTGATGGATGTTTGACGGATGTTTGACGGATGTTTGATGGATGTTTGACGGATGTTTGATGGATGTTTGATGGATGTTTGATGGATGTTTGACGGATGTTTGACGGATGTTTGATGGTTGTTTGACGGATGTTTGATGGATGTTTGACGGATGTTTGGCGGATGTTTGACAGATGTTTGATGGATTGACGGATGTTTGATGGATGTTTGACGGATGTTTGACGGATGTTTGATGGATTGACGGATGTTTGACGGATGTTTGATGGATGTTTGACGGATGTTTGACGGATGTTTGATGGATTGACGGATGTTTGACGGATGTTTGACGGATGTTTGATGGATTGACGGATGTTTGACGGATGTTTGATGGATGTTTGATGGATGTTTGACGGATGTTTGACGGATGTTTGATGGATGTTTGACGGATGTTTGACGGATGTTTGACGGTTGTTTGGCGGATGTTTGACGGATGTTTGATGGATTGACGGATGTTTGACGGATGTTTGATGGATTTTTGATGGATGTTTGACGGATGTTTGACGGATGTTTGATGGATGTTTGACGGATGTTTGATGGATGTTTGATGGATTGACGGATGTTTGACGGATGTTTGATGGATGTTTGATGGATGTTTGACGGATGTTTGACGGATGTTTGATGGTTGTTTGACGGATGTTTGATGGATGTTTGATGGATGTTTGACGGATGTTTGACGGATGTTTGACGGATGTTTGACGGATGTTTGATGGATGTTTGTCGGATGTTTGACGGATGTTTGACAGATGTTTGACGGATGCTTGACGGATGTTTGACGGATGTTTGACGGATGTTTGATGGATTGACGGATGTTTGACGGATGTTTGACGGATGTTTGATGGATTGACGGATGTTTGACGGATGTTTGATGGATGTTTGATGGATGTTTAACGGATGTTTGACGGATGTTTGATGGATGTTTGACGGATGTTTGACGGATGTTTGACGGATGTTTGATGGATGTTTGATGGATGTTTGACGGATGTTTGACGGATGTTTGATGGATTGAGGGATGTTTGACGGATGTTTGATGGATGTTTGATGGATGTTTGATGGATGTTTGACGGATGTTTGACGGATGTTTGATGGATGTTTGACGGATGTTTGATGGATGTTTGATGGATGTTTGACGGATGTTTGACGGATGTTTGATGGATGTTTGACGGATGTTTGATGGATGTTTGATGGATGTTTGACGGATGTTTGACGGATGTTTGATGGATGTTTGACGGATGTTTGACGGATGTTTGACGGTTGTTTGGCGGATGTTTGATGGATTGACGGATGTTTGACGGATGTTTGACGGATGTTTGACGGATGTTTGATGGATTGACGGATGTTTGACGGATGTTTGATGGATTGACGGATGTTTGACGGATGTTTGATGGATGTTTGACGGATGTTTGACGGATGTTTGACGGATGTTTGACGGATGTTTGATGGATGTTTGACGGATGTTTGATGGATGTTTGATGGATGTTTGACGGATGTTTGACGGATGTTTGACGGATGTTTGATGGATTGAGGGATGTTTGACGGATGTTTGATGGATGTTTGACGGATGTTTGACGGATGTTTGATGGATTGACGGATGTTTGACGGATGTTTGACGGATGTTTGAAGGATGTTTGATGGATGTTTGACGGATGTTTGACGGATGATTGACGGATGTTTGATGGATTGAGGGATGTTTGACGGATGTTTGACGGATGTTTGATGGATTGACGGATGTTTGACGGATGTTTGATGGATGTTTGACGGATGTTTGACGGATGTTTGACGGATGTTTGACGGATGTTTGACGGATGTTTGATGGATGTTTGACGGATGTTTGATGGATGTTTGATGGATGTTTGACGGATGTTTGACGGATGTTTGATGGATTGACGGATGTTTGACGGATGTTTGATGGATGTTTGACGGATGTTTGACGGATGTTTGACGGATGTTTGACGGATGTTTGATGGATGTTTGACGGATGTTTGATGGATGTTTGATGGATGTTTGACGGATGTTTGACGGATGTTTGATGGATGTTTGACGGATGTTTGACGGATGTTTGATGGATGTTTGACGGATGTTTGATGGATGTTTGACGGATGTTTGACGGATGTTTGACGGATGTTTGACGGATGTTTGACGGATGTTTGACGGCTGTTTGATGGATGTTTGATGGATGTTTGACGGATGTTTGACGGATGTTTGACGGATGTTTGATGGATTGGGGGATGTTTGACGGATGTTTGATGGATGTGTGATGGATGTTTGATGGATGTTTGACGGATGTTTGACGGATGTTTGATGGATGTTTGACGGATGTTTGATGGATGTTTGACGGATGTTTGACGGATGTTTGACGGATGTTTGATGGATGTTTGACGGATGTTTGATGGATGTTTGATGGATGTTTGACGGATGTTTGACGGATGTTTGATGGATGTTTGATGGATTGACGGATGTTTGACGGATGTTTGATGGATGTTTGATGGATGTTTAACGGATGTTTGACGGATGTTTGATGGATGTTTGACGGATGTTTGACGGATGTTTGACGGATGTTTGATGGATGTTTGATGGATGTTTGACGGATGTTTGACGGATGTTTGACGGATGTTTGATGGATTGAGGGATGTTTGACGGATGTTTAAAGGATGTTTGATGGATGTTTGATGGATGTTTGACGGATGTTTGACGGATGTTTGATGGATGTTTGACGGATGTTTGATGGATGTTTGATGGATTGACGGATGTTTGACGGATGTTTGACGGATGTTTGACGGTTGTTTGGCGGATGTTTGATGGATTGACAGATGTTTGACGGATGTTTGATGGATGTTTGATGGATTGACGGATGTTTGACGGATGTTTGATGGATTGACGGATGTTTGACGGATGTTTGATGGATGTTTGACGGATGTTTGACGGATGTTTGACGGATGTTTGACGGATGTTTGATGGATGTTTGACGGATGTTTGATGGATGTTTGATGGATGTTTGACGGATGTTTGACGGATGTTTAATGGATGTTTGATGGATTGACGGATGTTTGACGGATGTTTGATGGATGTTTGATGGATGTTTAACGGATGTTTGACGGATGTTTGATGGATGTTTGACGGATGTTTGACGGATGTTTGACGGATGTTTGATGGATGTTTGATGGATGTTTGACGGATGTTTGACGGATGTTTGACGGATGTTTGATGGATTGAGGGATGTTTGACGGATGTTTGATGGATGTTTGATGGATGTTTGATGGATGTTTGACGGATGTTTGACGGATGTTTGATGGATGTTTGACGGATGTTTGATGGATGTTTGATGGATGTTTGATGGATGTTTGGCGGATGTTTGACGGATGTTTGATGGTTGTTTGACGGATGTTTGATGGATGTTTGACGGATGTTTGGCGGATGTTTGACAGATGTTTGATGGATTGACGGATGTTTGATGGATGTTTGACGGATGTTTGACGGATGTTTGATGGATTGACGGATGTTTGACGGATGTTTGATGGATGTTTGACGGATGTTTGACGGATGTTTGATGGATTGACGGATGTTTGACGGATGTTTGATGGATGTTTGATGGATGTTTGACGGATGTTTGATGGATGTTTGATGGATGTTTGACGGATGTTTGACGGATGTTTGACGGTTGTTTGGCGGATGTTTGACGGATGTTTGATGGATTGACGGATGTTTGACGGATGTTTGATGGATGTTTGACGGATGTTTGACGGATGTTTGATGGATTGATGGATGTTTGACGGATGTTTGACGGATGTTTGATGGATTGACGGATGTTTGACGGATGTTTGATGGATGTTTGACGGATGTTTGACGGATGTTTGACGGATGTTTGACGGATGTTTGATGGATGTTTGACGGATGTTTGATGGATGTTTGATGGATGTTTGACGGATGTTTGACGGATGTTTAATGGATGTTTGATGGATTGACGGATGTTTGACGGATGTTTGATGGATGTTTGATGGATGTTTAACGGATGTTTGACGGATGTTTGATGGATGTTTGACGGATGTTTGACGGATGTTTGACGGATGTTTGATGGATGTTTGACGGATGTTTGACGGATGTTTGATGGATTGACGGATGTTTGACGGATGTTTGATGGATTGACGGATGTTTGACGGATGTTTGATGGATGTTTGATGGATGTTTGACGGATGTTTGACGGATGTTTGATGGATGTTTGACGGATGTTTGACGGATGTTTGACGGATTTTTGGCGGATGTTTGACAGATGTTTGATGGATTGATGGATGTTTGACGGATGTTTGACGGATGTTTGATGGATGTTTGACGGATGTTTGACGGATGTTTGACAGATGTTTGACGGATGTTTGACAGATGTTTGATGGATTGACGGATGTTTGACGGATGTTTGATGGATGTTTGACGGATGTTTGATGGATTTTTGACGGATGTTTGACGGATGTTTGACGGATGTTTGACGGATGTTTGACGGATGTTTGACAGATGTTTGATGGATTGACGGATGTTTGATGGATGTTTGACGGATGTTTGATGGATTGACGGATGTTTGACGGATGTTTGATGGATGTTTGACGGATGTTTGACGGATGTTTGATGGATTGACGGATGTTTGACGGATGTTTGATGGATGTTTGATGGATGTTTGACGGATGCTTGACGGATGTTTGATGGATGTTTGACGGATTTTTGATGGATGTTTGACGGATGTTTGATGGATGTTTGATGGATGATTGACGGATGTTTGACGGATGTTTGACGGATGTTTGATGGATGTTTGACGGATGTTTGACGGATGTTTGATGGATGTTTGACGGATGTTTGATGGATGTTTGATGGATGTTTGACGGATGTTTGACGGATGTTTGATGGATGTTTGACGGATGTTTGACGGATGTTTGACGGATGTTTGACGGATGTTTGACGGATGTTTGACGGATGTTTGATGGATGTTTGACGGATGTTTGACGGATGTTTGACGGATGTTTGACGGATGTTTGACGGATGTTTGACGGATGTTTGATGGATGTTTGATGGATGCTTGAAGGATTGACGGATGTTTGATGGATGTTTGATGGATGTTTGACGGATGTTTGACGGATGTTTGATGGATGTTTGACGGATGTTTGACGGATGTTTGACGGATGTTTGACGGATGTTTGACGGATGTTTGATGGATGTTTGACGGATGTTTGACGGATGTTTGACGGATGTTTGACGGATGTTTGACGGATGTTTGATGGATGTTTGACGGATGTTTGACGGATGTTAGATGGATTGACGGATGTTTGACGGATGTTTGATGGATGTTTGACGGATGTTTGACGGATGTTTGATGGATTGACGGATGTTTGACGGATGTTTGATGGATGTTTGATGGATGTTTGACGGATGCTTGACGGATGTTTGATGGATGTTTGACGGATGTTTGATGGATGTTTGACGGATGTTTGATGGATGTTTGACGGATGTTTGACGGATGTTTGACGGATGTTTGACGGATGTTTGACAGATGTTTGATGGATTGACGGATTTTTGATGGATGTTTGACGGATGTTTGATGGATTGACGGATGTTTGACGGATGTTTGATGGATGTTTGACGGATGTTTGACGGATGTTTGATGGATTGACGGATGTTTGACGGATGTTTGATGGATGTTTGATGGATGTTTGACGGATGCTTGACGGATGTTTGATGGATGTTTGACGGATGTTTGATGGATGTTTGACGGATGTTTGATGGATGTTTGATGGATGTTTGACGGATGTTTGACGGATGTTTGACGGATGTTTGACGGATGTTTGACGGATGTTTGACGGATATTTGATGGATGTTTGACGGATGTTTGACGGATGTTTGATGGATGTTTGATGGATGTTTGATGGATTGACGGATGTTTGACGGATGTTTGATGGATGTTTGATGGATGTTTGACGGATGTTTGACGGATGTTTGATGGATGTTTGATGGATGTTTGACGGATGTTTGACGGATCTTTGACGGATGTTTGACGGATGTTTGACGGATGTTTGATGGATGTTTGATGGATGTTTGACGGATGTTTGACGGATGTTTGATGGATATTTGACGGATGTTTGATGGATGTTTGATGGATTGACGGATGTTTGACGGATGTTTGATGGATGTTTGATGGATGTTTGACGGATGTTTGACGGATGTTTGATGGTTGTTTGACGGATGTTTGATGGATGTTTGATGGATGTTTGACGGATGTTTGACGGATGTTTGACGGATGTTTGACGGATGTTTGATGGATGTTTGTCGGATGTTTGACGGATGTTTGACAGATGTTTGACGGATGCTTGACGGATGTTTGACGGATGTTTGACGGATGTTTGATGGATTGACGGATGTTTGACGGATGTTTGACGGATGTTTGATGGATTGACGGATGTTTGACGGATGTTTGATGGATGTTTGATGGATGTTTAACGGATGTTTGACGGATGTTTGATGGATGTTTGACGGATGTTTGACGGATGTTTGACGGATGTTTGATGGATGTTTGATGGATGTTTGACGGATGTTTGACGGATGTTTGATGGATTGAGGGATGTTTGACGGATGTTTGATGGATGTTTGATGGATGTTTGATGGATGTTTGACGGATGTTTGACGGATGTTTGATGGATGTTTGATGGATGTTTGACGGATGTTTGACGGATGTTTGATGGATGTTTGACGGATGTTTGACGGATGTTTGACGGTTGTTTGGCGGATGTTTGATGGATTGACGGATGTTTGACGGATGTTTGACGGATGTTTGATGGATTGACGGATGTTTGACGGATGTTTGACGGATGTTTTATGGATTGACGGATGTTTGACGGATGTTTGATGGATGTTTGACGGATGTTTGACGGATGTTTGACGGATGTTTGACGGATGTTTGATGGATGTTTGACGGATGTTTGATGGATGTTTGATGGATTGACGGATGTTTGACGGATGTTTGACGGATGTTTGACGGATGTTTGATGGATGTTTGACGGATGTTTGACGGATGTTTGATGGATGTTTGACGGATGTTTGACGGATGTTTGATGGATGTTTGACGGATGTTTGACGGATGTTTGATGGATTGACGGATGTTTGACGGATGTTTGACGGATGTTTGACGGATGTTTGATGGATGTTTGACGGATGTTTGACGGATGTTTGATGGATGTTTGACGGATGTTTGACGGATGTTTGATGGATTGACGGATGTTTGACGGATGTTTGATGGATGTTTGACGGATGTTTGACGAATGTTTGACGGATACTTGATGGATTGACGGATGTTTGACGGATGTTTGACGGATGTTTGATGGATGTTTGATGGATTTTTGACGGATGCTTGACGGATGTTTGATGGATGTTTGACGGATGTTTGATGGATGTTTGACGGATGTTTGATGGATGTTTGATGGATGGTTGACGGATGTTTGACGGATGTTTGATGGATGTTTGACGGATGTTTGACGGATGTTTGATGGATGTTAGATGGATGTTTGACGGATGTTTGATGTGTTGAGGATGTTTGACGGATGTTTGATGGAAGTTTGACGGATGTTTTACGGATGTTTGACGGATGTTTGATGGATTGACGGATGTTTGAAGGATGTTTGACGGATGTTTGATGGATGTTTGATGGATGTTCGACGGATGCTTGACGGATGTTTGATGGATGTTTGACGGATGTTTGATGGATGTTTGACGGATGTTTGATGGATGTTTGATGGATGTTTGATGGATGTTTGACGGATAATTGATTGATATTTGATGGATGTTTGCTGGATGTTTGACGGATGTTTGACGGATGTTTGATGGATGTTTGATGGATTGACGGATGTTTGACGGATGTTTGACGGATTTTTGATAAATGTTTGACGGATGTTTGACGGATGTTTGACGGATGTTTGACGGATGTTTGACGGATGTTTGACAGAAGTTTGATGGATTGACGGATGTTTGACAGATGTTTGATGGATTGACGGATGTTTGACGGATGTTTAATGGATGTTTGACGGATGTTTGACGGATGTTTGACGGATGTTTGACGGATGTTTGACGGATGTTTGATGGATGTTTGACGGATGTTTGACGGATGTTTGACAGATGTTTGACGGATGTTTGACAGATGTTTGATGGATTGACGGATGTTTGACGGATGTTTGACGGATGTTTGACGGATGTTTGACGGATGTTTGATGGATGTTTGACGGATGTTTTACGGATGTTTGACGGATGTTTGATGGATTGACGGATGTTTGACGGATGTTTGACGGATGTTTGATAGATGATTGACGGATGTTTGACGGCTGTTTGATGGATGTTTGACGGATGTTAGACGGATGTTTCACGGATGTTTGATGGATTGACGGATGTTTGACGGATGTTTGATGGATTGACGGATGTTTGACGGATGTTTGACGGATGTTTGACGGATGTTTGATGGATGTTTGACGGATGTTTGACGGATGTTTGATGGATTGACGGATGTTTGACGGATGTTTGATGGATGTTTGACGGATGTTTGATGGATTGACGGATGTTTGATGGATGTTTGACGGATGTTTGACGGATGTTTGATGGGTGTTTGGCGGATGTTTGACGGATGTTTGATGGATGTTTGACGGATGTTTGACGGATGTTTGATGGATTGACGGATGTTTGACGGATGTTTGATGGATGTTTGACGGATGTTTGACGGATGTTTGACAGATACTTGATGGATTGACGGATGTTTGACGGATGTTTGATGGATGTTTGATGGATGTTTGACGGATGCTTGACGGATGTTTGATGGATGTTTGACGGATGTTTGACGAATGTTTGACGGATACTTGATGGATTGACGGATGTTTGACGGATGTTTGACGGATGTTTGATGGATGTTTGATGGATTTTTGACGGATGCTTGACGGATGTTTGATGGATGTTTGACGGATGTTTGATGGATGTTTGACGGATGTTTGATGGATGTTTGATGGATGGTTGACGGATGTTTGACGGATGTTTGATGGATGTTTGACGGATGTTTGACGGATGTTTGATGGATGTTAGATGGATGTTTGACGGATGTTTGATGTGTTGAGGATGTTTGACGGATGTTTGATGGAAGTTTGACGGATGTTTTACGGATGTTTGACGGATGTTTGATGGATTGACGGATGTTTGAAGGATGTTTGACGGATGTTTGATGGATGTTTGATGGATGTTCGACGGATGCTTGACGGATGTTTGATGGATGTTTGACGGATGTTTGATGGATGTTTGACGGATGTTTGATGGATGTTTGATGGATGTTTGATGGATGTTTGACGGATAATTGATTGATATTTGATGGATGTTTGCTGGATGTTTGACGGATGTTTGACGGATGTTTGATGGATGTTTGATGGATTGACGGATGTTTGACGGATGTTTGACGGATTTTTGATAAATGTTTGACGGATGTTTGACGGATGTTTGACGGATGTTTGACGGATGTTTGACGGATGTTTGACAGAAGTTTGATGGATTGACGGATGTTTGACAGATGTTTGATGGATTGACGGATGTTTGACGGATGTTTAATGGATGTTTGACGGATGTTTGACGGATGTTTGACGGATGTTTGACGGATGTTTGACGGATGTTTGATGGATGTTTGACGGATGTTTGACGGATGTTTGACAGATGTTTGACGGATGTTTGACAGATGTTTGATGGATTGACGGATGTTTGACGGATGTTTGACGGATGTTTGACGGATGTTTGACGGATGTTTGATGGATGTTTGACGGATGTTTTACGGATGTTTGACGGATGTTTGATGGATTGACGGATGTTTGACGGATGTTTGACGGATGTTTGATAGATGATTGACGGATGTTTGACGGCTGTTTGATGGATGTTTGACGGATGTTAGACGGATGTTTCACGGATGTTTGATGGATTGACGGATGTTTGACGGATGTTTGATGGATTGACGGATGTTTGACGGATGTTTGACGGATGTTTGACGGATGTTTGATGGATGTTTGACGGATGTTTGACGGATGTTTGATGGATTGACGGATGTTTGACGGATGTTTGATGGATGTTTGACGGATGTTTGATGGATTGACGGATGTTTGATGGATGTTTGACGGATGTTTGACGGATGTTTGATGGGTGTTTGGCGGATGTTTGACGGATGTTTGATGGATGTTTGTCGGATGTTTGACGGATGTTTGACAGATGTTTGACGGATGTTTGATAGATGATTGACGGATGTTTGACGGCTGTTTGATGGATGTTTGACGGATGTTAGACGGATGTTTCACGGATGTTTGATGGATTGACGGATGTTTGACGGATGTTTGATGGATTGACGGATGTTTGACGGATGTTTGACGGATGTTTGACGGATGTTTGACGGATGTTTGATGGATGTTTGACGGATGTTTGACGGATGTTTGATGGATTGACGGATGTTTGACGGATGTTTGATGGATGTTTGACGGATGTTTGATGGATTGACGGATGTTTGATGGATGTTTGACGGATGTTTGACGGATGTTTGATGGGTGTTTGGCGGATGTTTGACGGATGTTTGATGGATGTTTGTCGGATGTTTGACGGATGTTTGACAGATGTTTGACGGATGCTTGACGGATGTTTGACGGATGTTTGACGGATGTTTGATGGATTGACGGATGTTTGACGGATGTTTGACGGATGTTTGATGGATTGACGGATGTTTGACGGATGTTTGATGGATGTTTGATGGATGTTTAACGGATGTTTGACGGATGTTTGATGGATGTTTGACGGATGTTTGACGGATGTTTGACGGATGTTTGATGGATGTTTGATGGATGTTTGACGGATGTTTGACGGATGTTTGATGGATTGAGGGATGTTTGACGGATGTTTGATGGATGTTTGATGGATGTTTGATGGATGTTTGACGGATGTTTGACGGATGTTTGATGGATGTTTGATGGATGTTTGACGGATGTTTGACGGATGTTTGATGGATGTTTGACGGATGTTTGACGGATGTTTGACGGTTGTTTGGCGGATGTTTGATGGATTGACGGATGTTTGACGGATGTTTGACGGATGTTTGATGGATTGACGGATGTTTGACGGATGTTTGACGGATGTTTTATGGATTGACGGATGTTTGACGGATGTTTGATGGATGTTTGACGGATGTTTGACGGATGTTTGACGGATGTTTGACGGATGTTTGATGGATGTTTGACGGATGTTTGATGGATGTTTGATGGATTGACGGATGTTTGACGGATGTTTGACGGATGTTTGACGGATGTTTGATGGATGTTTGACGGATGTTTGACGGATGTTTGATGGATGTTTGACGGATGTTTGACGGATGTTTGATGGATGTTTGACGGATGTTTGACGGATGTTTGATGGATTGACGGATGTTTGACGGATGTTTGACGGATGTTTGACGGATGTTTGATGGATGTTTGACGGATGTTTGACGGATGTTTGATGGATGTTTGACGGATGTTTGACGGATGTTTGATGGATTGACGGATGTTTGACGGATGTTTGATGGATGTTTGACGGATGTTTGACGAATGTTTGACGGATACTTGATGGATTGACGGATGTTTGACGGATGTTTGACGGATGTTTGATGGATGTTTGATGGATTTTTGACGGATGCTTGACGGATGTTTGATGGATGTTTGACGGATGTTTGATGGATGTTTGACGGATGTTTGATGGATGTTTGATGGATGGTTGACGGATGTTTGATGGATGTTTGTCGGATGTTTGACGGATGTTTGACGGATGTTTGACGGATGTTTGATAGATGATTGACGGATGTTTGACGGCTGTTTGATGGATGTTTGACGGATGTTAGACGGATGTTTCACGGATGTTTGATGGATTGACGGATGTTTGACGGATGTTTGATGGATTGACGGATGTTTGACGGATGTTTGACGGATGTTTGACGGATGTTTGATGGATGTTTGACGGATGTTTGACGGATGTTTGATGGATTGACGGATGTTTGACGGATGTTTGACGGATGTTTGACGGATGTTTGATGGATGTTTGACGGATGTTTGACGGATGTTTGATGGATTGACGGATGTTTGACGGATGTTTGATGGATGTTTGACGGATGTTTGATGGATTGACGGATGTTTGATGGATGTTTGACGGATGTTTGACGGATGTTTGATGGGTGTTTGGCGGATGTTTGACGGATGTTTGATGGATGTTTGACGGATGTTTGACGGATGTTTGATGGATTGACGGATGTTTGACGGATGTTTGATGGATTGACGGATGTTTGACGGATGTTTGATGGATGTTTGACGGATGTTTGATGGATGTTTGACGGATGTTTTATGGATTGACGGATGTTTGACGGATGTTTGATGGATGTTTGACGGATGTTTGACGGATGTTTGACGGATGTTTGACGGATGTTTGATGGATGTTTGACGGATGTTTGATGGATGTTTGATGGATTGACGGATGTTTGACGGATGTTTGACGGATGTTTGACGGATGTTTGATGGATGTTTGACGGATGTTTGACGGATGTTTGATGGATGTTTGACGGATGTTTGACGGATGTTTGATGGATGTTTGACGGATGTTTGACGGATGTTTGATGGATTGACGGATGTTTGACGGATGTTTGACGGATGTTTGACGGATGTTTGATGGATGTTTGACGGATGTTTGACGGATGTTTGATGGATGTTTGACGGATGTTTGACGGATGTTTGATGGATTGACGGATGTTTGACGGATGTTTGATGGATGTTTGACGGATGTTTGACGAATGTTTGACGGATACTTGATGGATTGACGGATGTTTGACGGATGTTTGACGGATGTTTGATGGATGTTTGATGGATTTTTGACGGATGCTTGACGGATGTTTGATGGATGTTTGACGGATGTTTGACGGATGTTTGATGGATGTTTGACGGATGTTTGACGGATGTTTGATGGATGTTTGACGGATGTTTGACGGATGTTTGATGGATGTTTGACGGATGTTTGACGGATGTTTGATGGATGTTTGACGGATGTTTGACGGATGTTTGATGGATGTTTGACGGATGTTTGACGGATGTTTGATGGATTGACGGATGTTTGACGGATGTTTGACGGATGTTTGACGGATGTTTGATGGATGTTTGACGGATGTTTGACGGATGTTTGATGGATGTTTGACGGATGTTTGACGGATGTTTGATGGATTGACGGATGTTTGACGGATGTTTGATGGATGTTTGACGGATGTTTGACGAATGTTTGACGGATACTTGATGGATTGACGGATGTTTGACGGATGTTTGACGGATGTTTGATGGATGTTTGATGGATTTTTGACGGATGCTTGACGGATGTTTGATGGATGTTTGACGGATGTTTGATGGATGTTTGACGGATGTTTGATGGATGTTTGACGGATGTTTGACGGATGTTTGACGGATGTTTGACGGATGTTTGATGGATGTTTGACGGATGTTTGATGGATGTTTGATGGATTGACGGATGTTTGACGGATGTTTGACGGATGTTTGACGGATGTTTGATGGATGTTTGACGGATGTTTGACGGATGTTTGACGGATGTTTGACGGATGTTTGATGGATTGACGGATGTTTGACGGATGTTTGACGGATGTTTGACGGATGTTTGATGGATGTTTGACGGATGTTTGACGGATGTTTGATGGATGTTTGACGGATGTTTGACGGATGTTTGATGGATTGACGGATGTTTGACGGATGTTTGATGGATGTTTGACGGATGTTTGACGAATGTTTGACGGATACTTGATGGATTGACGGATGTTTGACGGATGTTTGACGGATGTTTGATGGATGTTTGATGGATTTTTGACGGATGCTTGACGGATGTTTGATGGATGTTTGACGGATGTTTGATGGATGTTTGACGGATGTTTGATGGATTTTTGACGGATGCTTGACGGATGTTTGATGGATGTTTGACGGATGTTTGATGGATGTTTGACGGATGTTTGATGGATGTTTGACGGATGTTTGACGGATGTTTGACGGATGTTTGACGGATGTTTGATGGATGTTTGACGGATGTTTGATGGATGTTTGATGGATTGACGGATGTTTGATGGATGTTTGACGGATGTTTGACGGATGTTTGATGGATGTTTGACGGATGTTTGACGGATGTTTGATGGATGTTTGACGGATGTTTGACGGATGTTTGATGGATGTTTGACGGATGTTTGACGGATGTTTGATGGATGTTTGACGGATGTTTGACGGATGTTTGATGGATGTTTGACGGATGTTTGACGGATGTTTGATGGATTGACGGATGTTTGACGGATGTTTGACGGATGTTTGACGGATGTTTGATGGATGTTTGACGGATGTTTGACGGATGTTTGATGGATGTTTGACGGATGTTTGACGGATGTTTGATGGATTGACGGATGTTTGACGGATGTTTGATGGATGTTTGACGGATGTTTGACGAATGTTTGACGGATACTTGATGGATTGACGGATGTTTGACGGATGTTTGACGGATGTTTGATGGATGTTTGATGGATTTTTGACGGATGCTTGACGGATGTTTGATGGATGTTTGACGGATGTTTGATGGATGTTTGACGGATGTTTGATGGATGTTTGACGGATGTTTGACGGATGTTTGACGGATGTTTGACGGATGTTTGATGGATGTTTGACGGATGTTTGATGGATGTTTGATGGATTGACGGATGTTTGACGGATGTTTGACGGATGTTTGACGGATGTTTGATGGATGTTTGACGGATGTTTGACGGATGTTTGACGGATGTTTGACGGATGTTTGATGGATTGACGGATGTTTGACGGATGTTTGACGGATGTTTGACGGATGTTTGATGGATGTTTGACGGATGTTTGACGGATGTTTGATGGATGTTTGACGGATGTTTGACGGATGTTTGATGGATTGACGGATGTTTGACGGATGTTTGATGGATGTTTGACGGATGTTTGACGAATGTTTGACGGATACTTGATGGATTGACGGATGTTTGACGGATGTTTGACGGATGTTTGATGGATGTTTGATGGATTTTTGACGGATGCTTGACGGATGTTTGATGGATGTTTGACGGATGTTTGATGGATGTTTGACGGATGTTTGATGGATGTTTGACGGATGTTTGACGGATGTTTGACGGATGTTTGACGGATGTTTGATGGATGTTTGACGGATGTTTGATGGATGTTTGATGGATTGACGGATGTTTGACGGATGTTTTATGGATTGACGGATGTTTGACGGATGTTTGATGGATGTTTGACGGATGTTTGACGGATGTTTGACGGATGTTTGACGGATGTTTGATGGATGTTTGACGGATGTTTGATGGATGTTTGATGGATTGACGGATGTTTGACGGATGTTTGACGGATGTTTGACGGATGTTTGATGGATGTTTGACGGATGTTTGACGGATGTTTGATGGATGTTTGACGGATGTTTGACGGATGTTTGATGGATGTTTGACGGATGTTTGACGGATGTTTGATGGATTGACGGATGTTTGACGGATGTTTGACGGATGTTTGACGGATGTTTGATGGATGTTTGACGGATGTTTGACGGATGTTTGATGGATGTTTGACGGATGTTTGACGGATGTTTGATGGATTGACGGATGTTTGACGGATGTTTGATGGATGTTTGACGGATGTTTGACGAATGTTTGACGGATACTTGATGGATTGACGGATGTTTGACGGATGTTTGACGGATGTTTGATGGATGTTTGATGGATTTTTGACGGATGCTTGACGGATGTTTGATGGATGTTTGACGGATGTTTGATGGATGTTTGACGGATGTTTGATGGATGTTTGATGGATGGTTGACGGATGTTTGACGGATGTTTGATGGATGTTTGACGGATGTTTGACGGATGTTTGATGGATGTTAGATGGATGTTTGACGGATGTTTGATGTGTTGAGGATGTTTGACGGATGTTTGATGGAAGTTTGACGGATGTTTTACGGATGTTTGACGGATGTTTGATGGATTGACGGATGTTTGAAGGATGTTTGACGGATGTTTGATGGATGTTTGATGGATGTTCGACGGATGCTTGACGGATGTTTGATGGATGTTTGACGGATGTTTGATGGATGTTTGACGGATGTTTGATGGATGTTTGATGGATGTTTGATGGATGTTTGACGGATAATTGATTGATATTTGATGGATGTTTGCTGGATGTTTGACGGATGTTTGACGGATGTTTGATGGATGTTTGATGGATTGACGGATGTTTGACGGATGTTTGACGGATTTTTGATAAATGTTTGACGGATGTTTGACGGATGTTTGACGGATGTTTGACGGATGTTTGACGGATGTTTGACAGAAGTTTGATGGATTGACGGATGTTTGACAGATGTTTGATGGATTGACGGATGTTTGACGGATGTTTAATGGATGTTTGACGGATGTTTGACGGATGTTTGACGGATGTTTGACGGATGTTTGACGGATGTTTGATGGATGTTTGACGGATGTTTGACGGATGTTTGACAGATGTTTGACGGATGTTTGACAGATGTTTGATGGATTGACGGATGTTTGACGGATGTTTGACGGATGTTTGACGGATGTTTGACGGATGTTTGATGGATGTTTGACGGATGTTTTACGGATGTTTGACGGATGTTTGATGGATTGACGGATGTTTGACGGATGTTTGACGGATGTTTGATAGATGATTGACGGATGTTTGACGGCTGTTTGATGGATGTTTGACGGATGTTAGACGGATGTTTCACGGATGTTTGATGGATTGACGGATGTTTGACGGATGTTTGATGGATTGACGGATGTTTGACGGATGTTTGACGGATGTTTGACGGATGTTTGATGGATGTTTGACGGATGTTTGACGGATGTTTGATGGATTGACGGATGTTTGACGGATGTTTGATGGATGTTTGACGGATGTTTGATGGATTGACGGATGTTTGATGGATGTTTGACGGATGTTTGACGGATGTTTGATGGGTGTTTGGCGGATGTTTGACGGATGTTTGATGGATGTTTGACGGATGTTTGACGGATGTTTGATGGATTGACGGATGTTTGACGGATGTTTGATGGATGTTTGACGGATGTTTGACGGATGTTTGACAGATACTTGATGGATTGACGGATGTTTGACGGATGTTTGATGGATGTTTGATGGATGTTTGACGGATGCTTGACGGATGTTTGATGGATGTTTGACGGATGTTTGACGAATGTTTGACGGATACTTGATGGATTGACGGATGTTTGACGGATGTTTGACGGATGTTTGATGGATGTTTGATGGATTTTTGACGGATGCTTGACGGATGTTTGATGGATGTTTGACGGATGTTTGATGGATGTTTGACGGATGTTTGATGGATGTTTGATGGATGGTTGACGGATGTTTGACGGATGTTTGATGGATGTTTGACGGATGTTTGACGGATGTTTGATGGATGTTAGATGGATGTTTGACGGATGTTTGATGTGTTGAGGATGTTTGACGGATGTTTGATGGAAGTTTGACGGATGTTTTACGGATGTTTGACGGATGTTTGATGGATTGACGGATGTTTGAAGGATGTTTGACGGATGTTTGATGGATGTTTGATGGATGTTCGACGGATGCTTGACGGATGTTTGATGGATGTTTGACGGATGTTTGATGGATGTTTGACGGATGTTTGATGGATGTTTGATGGATGTTTGATGGATGTTTGACGGATAATTGATTGATATTTGATGGATGTTTGCTGGATGTTTGACGGATGTTTGACGGATGTTTGATGGATGTTTGATGGATTGACGGATGTTTGACGGATGTTTGACGGATTTTTGATAAATGTTTGACGGATGTTTGACGGATGTTTGACGGATGTTTGACGGATGTTTGACGGATGTTTGACAGAAGTTTGATGGATTGACGGATGTTTGACAGATGTTTGATGGATTGACGGATGTTTGACGGATGTTTAATGGATGTTTGACGGATGTTTGACGGATGTTTGACGGATGTTTGACGGATGTTTGACGGATGTTTGATGGATGTTTGACGGATGTTTGACGGATGTTTGACAGATGTTTGACGGATGTTTGACAGATGTTTGATGGATTGACGGATGTTTGACGGATGTTTGACGGATGTTTGACGGATGTTTGACGGATGTTTGATGGATGTTTGACGGATGTTTTACGGATGTTTGACGGATGTTTGATGGATTGACGGATGTTTGACGGATGTTTGACGGATGTTTGATAGATGATTGACGGATGTTTGACGGCTGTTTGATGGATGTTTGACGGATGTTAGACGGATGTTTCACGGATGTTTGATGGATTGACGGATGTTTGACGGATGTTTGATGGATTGACGGATGTTTGACGGATGTTTGACGGATGTTTGACGGATGTTTGATGGATGTTTGACGGATGTTTGACGGATGTTTGATGGATTGACGGATGTTTGACGGATGTTTGATGGATGTTTGACGGATGTTTGATGGATTGACGGATGTTTGATGGATGTTTGACGGATGTTTGACGGATGTTTGATGGGTGTTTGGCGGATGTTTGACGGATGTTTGATGGATGTTTGACGGATGTTTGACGGATGTTTGATGGATTGACGGATGTTTGACGGATGTTTGATGGATGTTTGACGGATGTTTGACGGATGTTTGACAGATACTTGATGGATTGACGGATGTTTGACGGATGTTTGATGGATGTTTGATGGATGTTTGACGGATGCTTGACGGATGTTTGATGGATGTTTGACGGATGTTTGATGGATGTTTTACGGATGTTTGATGGATGTTTGATGGATGGTTGACGGATGTTTGACGGATGTTTGATGGATGTTTGACGGATGTTTGACGGATGTTTGATGGATGTTTGATGGATGTTTGACGGATGTTTGATGGATTGACGGATGTTTGACGGATGTTTGATGGATCTTTGACGGATGTTTGACGGATGTTTGATGGATTGACGGATGTTTGACGGATGTTTGACGGATGTTTGATGGATGTTTGATGGATGTTTGACGGATGCTCGACGGATGTTTGATGGATGTTTGACGGATTTTTGATGGATGTTTGACGGATGTTTGATGGATGTTTGATGGATGTTTGATGGATGTTTGACGGATAATTGATGGATGTTTGATGGATGTTTGATGGATGTTTGACGGATGTTTGACGGATTTTTGATGGATGTTTGATGGATTGACGGATGTTTGACGGATGTTTGACGGATGTTTGATGGATGTTTGATGGATGTTTGACGGATGTTTGACGGATGTTTGACGGATGTTTGATGGATGTTTGACGGATGTTTGACGGATGTTTGACGGATGTTTGACGGATGTTTGACAGATGTTTGATGGATTGACGGATGTTTGACAGATGTTTGATGGATTGACGGATGTTTGACGGATGTTTGATGGATGTTTGACGGATGTTTGACGGATGTTTGATGGATGTTTGACGGATGTTTGACGGATGTTTGACGGATGTTTGATGGATGTTTGACGGATGTTTGAAGGATGTTTGACGGATGTTTGACAGATGTTTGATGGATTGACGGATGTTTAACGGATGTTTGACGGATGTTTGACGGATGTTTGATGGATGTTTGACGGATGTTTTACGGATGTTTGACGGATGTTTGATGGATTGACGGATGTTTGACGGATGTTTGACGGATGTTTGACGGATGTTTGACGGATGTTTGACGGATGTTTGACGGATGTTTGACGTATATTTGACGGATGTTTGACGGATGTTTGATGGATGTTTGATGGATGTTTGACGGATGTTTGATGGATGTTTGACGGATGTTTGACGGATGTTTGATGGAATGACGGATGTTTGACGGATGTTTGATGGATATTTGACGGATGTTTGACGGATGTTTGACGGATGTTTGATGGATTGACGGATGTTTGACGGATGTTTGATGGATGTTTGATGGATGTTTGACGGATGCTTGACGGATGTTTGATGGATGTTTGACGGATGTTTGATGGATGTTTGACGGATGTTTAATGGATGTTTGATGGATGTTTGACGGATGTTTGACGGATGTTTGACGGATGTTTGACGGATGTTTGATGGATGTTTGACGGATGTTTGATGGATGTTTGACGGATGTTTGACGGATGTTTGACGGATGTTTGACAGATGTTTGATGGATTGACGGATGTTTGACGGATGTTTGACGGATGTTTGACGGATGTTTGATTGATGTTTGACGGATGTTTGACGGATGTTTGACGGATGTTTGATGGATGTTTGACGGATGTTTGATGGATGTTTGATGGATGTTTGATGGATTGACGGATGTTTGACGGATGTTTGACGGATGTTTGATGGATGTTTGATGGATGTTTGATGGATTGATGGATGTTTGACGGATGTTTGACGGATGTTTGATGGATGTTTGATGGATTGACGGATGTTTGACGGATGTTTGACGGATGTTTGACGGATGTTTGACGGATGTTTGACGGATGTTTGACGGATGTTTGATGGATGTTTGACGGATGTTTGACGGATGTTTGACGGATGTTTGATGGATGATTGACGGATGTTTGACGGATGTTTGATGGATGTTTGATGGATGTTTGACGGATGTTTGACGGATGTTTGATGGATGTTTGACGGATGTTTGACGGATGTTTGACGGATGTTTGACAGATGTTTGATGGATTGACGGATGTTTGACGGATGTTTGACGGATGTTTTATGGATGTTTGACGGATGTTAGACGGATGTTTGACGGATGTTTGACGGATGTTTGACGGATGTTTGACGGATGTTTGACGGATGTTTGATGGATGATTGACGGATGTTTGACGGATGTTTGATGGATGTTTGATGGATGTTTGACGGATGTTTGACGGATGTTTGATGGATGTTTGACGGATGTTTGACGGATGTTTGATGGATGTTTGACGGATGTTTGACAGATGTTTGATGGATTGACGGATGTTTGATTGATGTTTGACGGATGTTTGACCGATGTTTGATGGATGTTTGACGGATGTTTGACGGATGTTTGACGTATGTTTGATGGATTGACGGATGTTTGACGGATGTTTGACGGATGTTTGATGGATGTTTGACGGATGTTTGACGGATGTTTGATGGATGTTTGACGGATGTTTGACGGATGTTTGATGGATTGACGGATGTTTGACGGATGTTTGACGGATGTTTGATGGATGTTTGACGGATGTTTGACGGATGTTTGATGGATTGACGGATGTTTGACGGATGTTTGATGGATTGACGGATGTTTGACGGATGTTTGATGGATGTTTGATGGATGTTTGACGGATGCTTGACGGATGTTTGATGGATGTTTGACGGATGTTTGATGGATGTTTGACGGATGTTTAATGGATGTTTGATGGATGTTTGACGGATGTTTGACGGATGTTTGACGGATGTTTGACGGATGTTTGATGGATGTTTGACGGATGTTTGATGGATGTTTGACGGATGTTTGACGGATGTTTGACGGATGTTTGACAGATGTTTGATGGATTGACGGATGTTTGACGGATGTTTGACGGATGTTTGATTGATGTTTGACGGATGTTTGACGGATGTTTGACGGATGTTTGATGGATGTTTGACGGATGTTTGATGGATGTTTGATGGATGTTTGATGGATTGACGGATGTTTGACGGATGTTTGACGGATGTTTGATGGATGTTTGATGGATGTTTGATGGATTGATGGATGTTTGACGGATGTTTGACGGATGTTTGATGGATGTTTGATGGATTGACGGATGTTTGACGGATGTTTGACGGATGTTTGACGGATGTTTGACGGATGTTTGACGGATGTTTGACGGATGTTTGATGGATGTTTGACGGATGTTTGACGGATGTTTGACGGATGTTTGATGGATGATTGACGGATGTTTGACGGATGTTTGATGGATGTTTGATGGATGTTTGACGGATGTTTGACGGATGTTTGATGGATGTTTGACGGATGTTTGACGGATGTTTGACGGATGTTTGACAGATGTTTGATGGATTGACGGATGTTTGACGGATGTTTGACGGATGTTTTATGGATGTTTGACGGATGTTAGACGGATGTTTGACGGATGTTTGACGGATGTTTGACGGATGTTTGACGGATGTTTGACGGATGTTTGATGGATGATTGACGGATGTTTGACGGATGTTTGATGGATGTTTGATGGATGTTTGACGGATGTTTGACGGATGTTTGATGGATGTTTGACGGATGTTTGACGGATGTTTGATGGATGTTTGACGGATGTTTGACAGATGTTTGATGGATTGACGGATGTTTGATTGATGTTTGACGGATGTTTGACCGATGTTTGATGGATGTTTGACGGATGTTTGACGGATGTTTGACGTATGTTTGATGGATTGACGGATGTTTGACGGATGTTTGACGGATGTTTGATGGATGTTTGACGGATGTTTGACGGATGTTTGATGGATGTTTGACGGATGTTTGACGGATGTTTGATGGATTGACGGATGTTTGACGGATGTTTGACGGATGTTTGATGGATGTTTGACGGATGTTTGACGGATGTTTGATGGATTGACGGATGTTTGACGGATGTTTGATGGATGTTTGATAGATGTTTGACGGATGCTTGACGGATGTTTGATGGATGTTTGACGGATGTTTGATGGATGTTTGACGGATGTTTGATGGATGTTTGATGGATGTTTGACGGATGTTTGACGGATGTTTGATGGATGTTTGACGGATGTTTGACGGATGTTTGATGTATGTTTGACGGATGTTTGATGGATTGACGGATGTTTGACGGATGTTTGATGGATGTTTGACGGATGTTTGACGGATGTTTGACGGATGTTTGATGGATTGACGGATGTTTGACAGATGTTTGACGGATGTTTGATGGATGTTTGATGGATGTTTGACGGATGTTTGATGGATGTTTGATGGATGTTTGACGGATGTTTGACGGATGTTTGACGGATGTTTGATGGATGTTTGACGGATGTTTGACGGATGTTTGACGGATGTTTGACGGATGTTTGACAGATGTTTGATGGATTGACGGATGTTTGACAGATGTTTGATGGATTGACGGATGTTTGACGGATGTTTGATGGATGTTTGACGGATGTTTGATGGATGTTTGACGGATGTTTGACGGATGTTTGATGGATTGAGGGATGTTTGACGGATGTTTGATGGATGTTTGATGGATGTTTGACGGATGTTTGACGGATGTTTGACGGATGTTTGATGGATGTTTGACGGATGTTTGACGGATGTTTGACGGATGTTTGACGGATGTTTGACAGATGTTTGATGGATTGACGGATGTTTGACAGATGTTTGATGGATTGACGGATGTTTGACGGATGTTTGATGGATGTTTGACGGATGTTTGACGGATGTTTGATGGATTGACGGATGTTTGACGGATGTTTGATGGATGTTTGACGGATGTTTGATGGATTGACGGATGTTTGACGGATGTTTGACGGATGTTTGACGGATGTTTGATGGATGTTTGACGGATGTTTGACGGATGTTTGATGGATGTTTGACGGATGTTTGACGGATGTTTGATGGATTGACGGATGTTTGACGGATGTTTGATGGATGTTTGATAGATGTTTGACGGATGCTTGACGGATGTTTGATGGATGTTTGACGGATGTTTGATGGATGTTTGACGGATGTTTGATGGATGTTTGATGGATGTTTGACGGATGTTTGACGGATGTTTGATGGATGTTTGACGGATGTTTGACGGATGTTTGATGTATGTTTGACGGATGTTTGATGGATTGACGGATGTTTGACGGATGTTTGACGGATGTTTGACGGATGTTTGACGGATGTTTGACGGAATTTTGATGGATTGACCGATGTTTGACGGATGTTTGACGGAATTTTGATGGATTGACCGATTATTGACGGATGTTTGATGGATGTTTGACGGATGTTTGACGGATGTTTGACGGATGTTTGACGGATGTTTGACGGATGTTTGACGGATGTTTGACGGATGTTTGATGGATGTTTGACGGATGTTTGACGGATGTTTGACGGATGTTTGACGGATGTTTGACAGATGTTTGATGGATTGACGGATGTTTGACGGATGTTTGACGGATGTTTGATTGATGTTTGACGGATGTTTGACGGATGTTTGACGGATGTTTGATGGATGTTTGACGGATGTTTGATGGATGTTTGACGGATGTTTGACGGATGTTTGACGGATGTTTGACGGATGTTTGACGGATGTTTGATGGATGTTTGACGGATGTTTGACGGATGTTTGACGGATGTTTGACGGATGTTTGACAGATGTTTGATGGATTGACGGATGTTTGACGGATGTTTGACGGATGTTTGATGGATGTTTGACGGATGTTTGACGGATGTTTGACGGATGTTTGATGGATGTTTGACGGACGTTTGATGGATGTTTGATGGATGTTTGATGGATTGACGGATGTTTGACGGATGTTTGACGGATGTTTGATGGATGTTTGATGGATGTTTGATGGATTGATGGATGTTTGACGGATGTTTGACGGATGTTTGACGGATGTTTGACGGATGTTTGACGGATGTTTGATGGATGTTTGACGGATGTTTGACGGATGTTTGACGGATGTTTGACGGATGTTTGACGGATGTTTGACGGATGTTTGATGGATGTTTGATGGATGTTTGATGGATTGATGGATGTTTGACGGATGTTTGACGGATGTTTGACAGATGTTTGATGGATTGACGGATGTTTGACGGATGTTTGACGGATGTTTGATTGATGTTTGACGGATGTTTGACGGATGTTTGACGGATGTTTGATGGATGTTTGACGGATGTTTGATGGATGTTTGATGGATGTTTGATGGATTGACGGATGTTTGACGGATGTTTGACGGATGTTTGATGGATGTTTGATGGATGTTTGATGGATTGATGGATGTTTGACGGATGTTTGACGGATGTTTGATGGATGTTTGATGGATTGACGGATGTTTGACGGATGTTTGACGGATGTTTGACGGATGTTTGACGGATGTTTGACGGATGTTTGACGGATGTTTGACGGATGTTTGATGGATGTTTGACGGATGTTTGACGGATGTTTGACGGATGTTTGATGGATGATTGACGGATGTTTGACGGCTGTTTGACGGATGTTTGACGGATGTTTGATGGATGTTTGACGGATGTTTGACGGATGTTTGACGGATGTTTGACGGATGTTTGATGGATGTTTGACGGATGTTTGATGGATGTTTGACGGATGTTTGATGGATGTTTGACGGATGTTTGATGGATGTTTGATGGATGTTTGATGGATTGACGGATGTTTGACGGATGTTTGATGGATGTTTGACGGATGTTTGACAGATGTTTGATGGATTGACGGATGTTTGACGGATGTTTGACGGATGTTTTATGGATGTTTGACGGATGTTAGACGGATGTTTGACGGATGTTTGATGGATTGACGGATGTTTGACGGATGTTTGACGGATGTTTGATGGATGATTGACGGATGTTTTATGGATGTTTGACGGATGTTTGATGGATGTTTGACGGATGTTTGACGGATGATTGATGGATTGATGGATGTTTGACGGATGTTTGACGGATGTTTGATTGATGTTTGACGGATGTTTGACGGATGTTTGACGGATGTTTGACGGATGTTTGATGGATGTTTGACGGATGTTTGACAGATGTTTGATGGATTGACGGATGTTTGACGGATGTTTGACGGATGTTTGATGGATGTTTGACGGATGTTTGACAGATGTTTGATGGATTGACGGATGTTTGACGGATGTTTGACGGATGTTTTATGGATGTTTGACGGATGTTAGACGGATGTTTGACGGATGTTTGACGGATGTTTGACGGATGTTTGACGGATGTTTGACGGATGTTTGATGGATGATTGACGGATGTTTTATGGATGTTTGACGGATGTTTGACGGATGTTTGACGGATGTTTGACGGATGTTTGACGGATGTTTGATGGATGTTTGACGGATGTTTGACGGATGTTTGATGGGTGTTTGACGGATGTTTGACGGATGTTTGACGGAATTTTGATGGATTGACGGATGTTTGACGGATGTTTGATGGATGTTTGACGGATGATTGATGGATTGACGGATGTTTGACGGATGTTTGACGGATGTTTGACGGATGTTTGACGGAATTTTGATGGATGTTTGATGGATGTTTGATGGATTGACGGATGTTTGACGGATGTTTGACGAATGTTTGACGGATGTTTGATGGATGTTTGATGGATTGACGGATGTTTGACGGATGTTTGACGGATGTTTGACGGATGTTTGATTGATGTTTGACGGATGTTTGAAGGATGTTTGACGGATGTTTGACGGATGTTTGATGGATGTTTGACGGATGTTTGACAGATGTTTGATGGATTGACGGATGTTTGACGGATGTTTGACGGATGTTTTATGGATGTTTGACGGATGTTAGACGGATGTTTGACGGATGTTTGACGGATGTTTGACGGATGTTTGACGGATGTTTGACGGATGTTTGATGGATGATTGACGGATGTTTTATGGATGTTTGACGGATGTTTGACGGATGTTTGACGGATGTTTGACGGATGTTTGACGGATGTTTGATGGATGTTTGACGGATGTTTGACGGATGTTTGACGGATGTTTGACGGATGTTTGACGGATGTTTGACGGATGTTTGACGGATGTTTGATGGATGTTTGACGGATGTTTGACGGATGTTGACGGATGTTTGATGGATGTTTGATGGATGTTTGACGGATGTTTGATGGATGTTTGAGGGATGTTTGATGGATGTTTGATGGATGTTTGATGGATTGACGGATGTTTGACGGATGTTTGACGAATGTTGACGGATGTTTGATGGATGTTTGACGGATGTTTGACGGTTGTTTGACGGATGTTTGACGGATGTTTGACGGATGTTTGACGGATGTTTGACGGAATTTTGATGGATTGACCGATGTTTGATGGATGTTTGACGGATGTTTGACGGATGTTTGATGGATTGACGGATGTTTGACGGATGTTTGATGGGTGTTTGACGGATGTTTGACGGATTTTTGACGGATGTTTGACGGATGTTTGATAGATGTTTGACGGATGTTTGACGGATGTTTGACGGATGTTTGACGGATGTTTGATGGATTGACGGATGTTTGATGGATGTTTGACGGATGTTTGACGGATGTTTGACGGATGTTTGACGGATGTTTGACGGATGTTTGATGAATGTTTGACGGATGTTTGACGGAATTTTGATGGATTGACGGATGTTTGACGGATGTTTGATGGATGTTTGACGGATGATTGATGGATTGACGGATGTTTGACGGATGTTTGACGGATGTTTGACGGATGTTTGACGGATGTTTGACGGAATTTTGATGGATTGACCGATGTTTGACGGATGTTTGACGGAATTTTGATGGATTGACCGATTATTGACGGATGTTTGACGGATGTTTGATGGGTGTTTGACGGATGTTTGACGGATGTTTGACGGAATTTTGATGGATTGACGGATGTTTGACGGATGTTTGATGGATGTTTGACGGATGATTGATGGATTGACGGATGTTTGACGGATGTTTGACGGATGTTTGACGGATGTTTGACGGATGTTTGACGGAATTTTGATGGATTGACCGATGTTTGACGATGTTTGACGGAATTTTGATGGATTGACCGATGTTTGACGGATGTTTGACGGATGTTTGATGGATGTTTGACGGATGTTTGACGGATGTTTGACGGATGTTTGACGGATGTTTGACGGATGTTTGATGGATGTTTGACGGATGTTTGACGGATGTTTGACGGATGTTTGACGGATGTTTGATGGATGTTTGACGGATGTTTGACGGATGTTTGATGGATGTTTGACGGATGTTTGACGGATGTTTGACGGATGTTTGACGGATGTTTGACGGATGTTTGATGGATGTTTGACGGATGTTTGACGGATGTTCGACGGATGTTTGATGGATTGACGGATGTTAGACGGATGTTTGATGGATGTTTGACGGATGTTTGACGGATGTTTGATGGATTGACGGATGTTTGACGGATGTTTGATGGATGTTTGACGGATGTTTGACGGATGTTTGACGGATGTTTGAAGGATGTTTGACGGATGTTTGAAGGATGTTTGACGGATGTTTGACGGATGTTTGACGGATGCTTGATGGATGTTTGACGGATGTTTGACGGATGTTTGACGGATGTTTGACGGATGTTTGACGGATGTTTGACATGTTTGACGGATGTTTGATGGATTACCGGATGTTTGACGGATGTTTGATGGATGTTTGACGGAGTTTGATGGATTGACGGATGTTTGACGGATGTTTGACGGATGTTTGACGAATGTTTGACGGATGTTTGATGGATGTTTGACGGATGTTTGACGGTTGTTTGACGGATGATTGATGGATTGATGGATGTTTGACGGATGTTTGATGGATGTTTGACAGATGTTTGATGGATTGACGGATGTTTGACGGATGTTTGACGGATGTTTGATTGATGTTTGACGGATGTTTGACGGATGTTTGACGGATGTTTGACGGATGTTTGATGGATGTTTGACGGATGTTTGACAGGATGTTTGATGGATTGACGGATGTTTGACGGATGTTTGACGGATGTTTTATGGATGTTTGACGGATGTTAGACGGATGTTTGACGGATGTTTGACGGATGTTTGACGGATGTTTGACGGATGTTTGACGGATGTTTGATGGATGATTGACGGATGTTTTATGGATGTTTGACGGATGTTTGACGGATGTTTGACGGATGTTTGACGGATGTTTGACGGATGTTTGATGGATGTTTGACGGATGTTTGACGGATGTTTGACGGATGTTTGATGGATGTTTGACGGATGTTTGACGGATGTTTGATGGATGTTTGACGGATGTTTGACGGATGTTTGATGGATGTTTGACGGATGTTTGATGGATGTTTGACGGATGTTTGATGGATGTTTGACGGATGTTTGATGGATGTTTGATGGATGTTTGATGGATTGACGGATGTTTGACGGATGTTTGACGAATGTTTGACGGATGTTTGATGGATGTTTGACGGATGTTTGACGGTTGTTTGACGGATGTTTGACGGATGTTTGACGGATGTTTGACGGATGTTTGACGGAATTTTGATGGATTGACCGATGTTTGATGGATGTTTGACGGATGTTTGACGGATGTTTGATGGATTGACGGATGTTTGACGGATGTTTGATGGGTGTTTGACGGATGTTTGACGGATGTTTGACGGATGTTTGACGGATGTTTGATAGATGTTTGACGGATGTTTGACGGATGTTTGACGGATGTTTGACGGATGTTTGATGGATTGACGGATGTTTGATGGATGTTTGACGGATGTTTGACGGATGTTTGACGGATGTTTGACGGATGTTTGATGAATGTTTGACGGATGTTTGACGGAATTTTGATGGATTGACGGATGTTTGACGGATGTTTGATGGATGTTTGACGGATGATTGATGGATTGACGGATGTTTGACGGATGTTTGACGGATGTTTGACGGATGTTTGACGGAATTTTGATGGATTGACCGATGTTTGACGGATGTTTGACGGAATTTTGATGGATTGACCGATTATTGACGGATGTTTGACGGATGTTTGATGGGTGTTTGACGGATGTTTGACGGATGTTTGACGGAATTTTGATGGATTGACGGATGTTTGACGGATGTTTGATGGATGTTTGACGGATGATTGATGGATTGACGGATGTTTGACGGATGTTTGACGGATGTTTGACGGAATTTTGATGGATTGACCGATGTTTGACGGATGTTTGACGGAATTTTGATGGATTGACCGATGTTTGACGGATGTTTGACGGATGTTTGATGGATGTTTGACGGATGTTTGACGGATGTTTGACGGATGTTTGACGGATGTTTGACGGATGTTTGATGGATGTTTGACGGATGTTTGACGGATGTTTGACGGATGTTTGACGGATGTTTGATGGATGTTTGACGGATGTTTGACGGATGTTTGATGGATGTTTGACGGATGTTTGACGGATGTTTGACGGATGTTTGACGGATGTTTGACGGATGTTTGATGGATGTTTGACGGATGTTTGACGGATGTTCGACGGATGTTTGATGGATTGACGGATGTTAGACGGATGTTTGATGGATGTTTGACGGATGTTTGACGGATGTTTGATGGATTGACGGATGTTTGACGGATGTTTGATGGATGTTTGACGGATGTTTGACGGATGTTTGACGGATGTTTGAAGGATGTTTGACGGATGTTTGAAGGATGTTTGACGGATGTTTGACGGATGTTTGACGGATGCTTGATGGATGTTTGACGGATGTTTGACGGATGTTTGACGGATGTTTGACGGATGTTTGACGGATGTTTGACGGATGTTTGACATGTTTGACGGATGTTTGATGGATTACCGGATGTTTGACGGTGTTTGATGGATGTTTGACGGATGTTTGATGGATTGACGGATGTTTGACGGATGTTTGACGGATGTTTGACGGATGTTTGACGGATGTTTGACGGAATTTTGATGGATTGACGGATGTTTGACGGATGTTTGATGGATGTTTGACGGATGATTGATGGATTGACGGATGTTTGACGGATGTTTGACGGATGTTTGACGGATGTTTGACGGAATTTTGATGGATTGACCGATGTTTGACGGATGTTTGACGGAATTTTGATGGATTGACCGATTATTGACGGATGTTTGACGGATGTTTGATGGATGTTTGACGGATGTTTGACGGATGTTTGACGGATGTTTGACGGATGTTTGATGGATGTTTGACGGATGTTTGATGGATGTTTGACGGATGTTTGACGGATGTTTGACGGATGTTTGATGGATTGACGGATGTTTGACGGATGTTTGATGGGTGTTTGACGGATGTTTGACGGATGTTTGACGGATGTTTGAAGGATGTTTGACGGATGTTTGAAGGATGTTTGACGGATGTTTGACGGATGTTTGATGGATTGACGGATGTTTGACGGATGTTTGATGGATGTTTGACGGATGTTTGACGGATGTTTGACGGATGTTTGAAGGATGTTTGACGGATGTTTGAAGGATGTTTGACGGATGTTTGACGGATGTTTGACGGATGCTTGATGGATGTTTGACGGATGTTTGACGGATGTTTGACGGATGTTTGACGGATGTTTGACGGATGTTTGACGGATGTTTGACATGTTTGACGGATGTTTGATGGATTACCGGATGTTTGACGGATGTTTGATGGATGTTTGACGGATGTTTGATGGATTGACGGATGTTTGACGGATGTTTGACGGATGTTTGACGGATGTTTGACGGAATTTTGATGGATTGACGGATGTTTGACGGATGTTTGATGGATGTTTGACGGATGATTGATGGATTGACGGATGTTTGACGGATGTTTGACGGATGTTTGACGGATGTTTGACGGATGTTTGACGGAATTTTGATGGATTGACCGATGTTTGACGGATGTTTGACGGATGTTTGACGGATGTTTGACGGATGTTTGACGGAATTTTGATGGATTGACGGATGTTTGACGGATGTTTGATGGATGTTTGACGGATGATTGATGGATTGACGGTAGTTTGACGGATGTTTGACGGATGTTTGACGGATGTTTGACGGATGTTTGACGGATGTTTGACGGAATTTTGATGGATTGACCGATGTTTGACGGATGTTTGACGGAATTTTGATGGATTGACCGATTATTGACGGATGTTTGACGGATGTTTGATGGATGTTTGACGGATGTTTGACGGATGTTTGACGGATGTTCGACGGATGTTTGATGGATTGACGGATGTTAGACGGATGTTTGATGGATGTTTGACGGATGTTTGACGGATGTTTGATGGATTGACGGATGTTTGACGGATGTTTGATGGATGTTTGACGGATGTTTGACGGATGTTTGACGGATGTTTGAAGGATGTTTGACGGATGTTTGACGGATGTTTGACGGATGTTTGACGGATGTTTGACGGATGCTTGATGGATGTTTTACGGATGTTTGACGGATGTTTGACGGATGTTTGACGGATGTTTGACGGATGTTTGACGGATGTTTGACATGTTTGACGGATGTTTGATGGATTACCGGATGTTTGACGGATGTTTGATGGATGTTTGACGGATGTTTGATGGATTGACGGATGTTTGACGGATGTTTGACGGATGTTTGACGGAATTTTGATGGATTGACGGATGTTTGACGGATGTTTGATGGATGTTTGACGGATGATTGATGGATTGACGGATGTTTGACGGATGTTTGACGGATGTTTGACGGATGTTTGACGGATGTTTGACGGAATTTTGATGGATTGACCGATGTTTGACGGATGTTTGACGGAATTTTGATGGATTGACCGATTATTGACGGATGTTTGACGGATGTTTGATGGATGTTTGACGGATGTTTGATGGATGTTTGACGGATGTTTGACTGATGTGTGATGGATGTTTGACCGATGTTTGACGGATGTCTGATGAATGTTTGACGGATGTTTGATGGATGTTTGACGGATGTTTGACTGATGTGTGATGGATGTTTGACCGATGTTTGACGGATGTTTGACGAATGTTTGACGGATGTTTGATGGATGTTTGACGGATGTTTGACGGTTGTTTGACGGATGTTTGACGGATGTTTGACGGATGTTTGACGGATGTTTGACGGAATTTTGATGGATTGACCGATGTTTGATGGATGTTTGACGGATGTTTGACGGATGTTTGACGGATGTTTGATGGATTGACGGATGTTTGACGGATGTTTGATGGGTGTTTGACGGATGTTTGACGGATGTTTGACGGATGTTTGACGGATGTTTGATAGATGTTTGACGGATGTTTGACGGATGTTTGACGGATGTTTGATGGATTGACGGATGTTTGATGGATGTTTGACGGATGTTTGACGGATGTTTGACGGATGTTTGACGGATGTTTGACGGATGTTTGATGAATGTTTGACGGATGTTTGACGGAATTTTGATGGATTGACGGATGTTTGACGGATGTTTGATGGATGTTTGACGGATGATTGATGGATTGATGGATGTTTGACGGATGTTTGACGGATGTTTGACGGATGTTTGACGGATGTTTGACGGAATTTTGATGGATTGACCGATGTTTGACGGATGTTTGACGGAATTTTGATGGATTGACCGATTATTGACGGATGTTTGACGGATGTTTGATGGGTGTTTGACGGATGTTTGACGGAATTTTGATGGATTGACGGATGTTTGACGGATGTTTGATGGATGTTTGACGGATGATTGATGGATTGACGGATGTTTGACGGATGTTTGACGGATGTTTGACGGATGTTTGACGGATGTTTGACGGAATTTTGATGGATTGACCGATGTTTGACGGATGTTTGACGGAATTTTGATGGATTGACCGATTATTGACGGATGTTTGACGGATGTTTGATGGGTGTTTGACGGATGTTTGACGGATGTTTGACGGATGTTTGACGGATGTTTGACGGAATTTTGATGGATTGACCGATGTTTGACGGATGTTTGACGGATGTTTGACGGATGTTTGACGGATGTTTGACGGATGTTTGACGGAATTTTGATGGATTGACCGATGTTTGACGGATGTTTGACGGAATTTTGATGGATTGACCGATTATTGACGGATGTTTGACGGATGTTTGATGGGTGTTTGACGGATGTTTGACGGATGTTTGACGGATGTTTGATGAATGTTTGACGGATGTTTGATGGATGTTTGACGGATGTTTGACTGATGTGTGATGGATGTTTGACCGATGTTTGACGGATGTTTGATGAATGTTTGACGGATGTTTGATGAATGTTTGACGGATGTTTGATGGATGTTTGACGGATGTTTGATGGATTGACGGATGTTTGACGGATGTTTGATGAATGTTTGACGGATGTTTGACGGATGTTCGATGAATGTTTGATTGATGTTTGACGGATGTTTGACGGTTGTTTGACGGATGTTTGACGGATGTTTGACGGATGTTTGACGGATGTTTGACGGAATTTTGATGGATTGACGGATGTTTGATGGATGTTTGACGGATGTTTGACGGATGTTTGACGGATGTTTGATGGATTGACGGATGTTTGACGGATGTTTGATGGGTGTTTGACGGATGTTTGACGGATGTTTGACGGATGTTTGACGGATGTTTGATAGATGTTTGACGGATGTTTGACGGATGTTTGACGGATGTTTGACGGATGTTTGATGGATTGACGGATGTTTGATGGATGTTTGACGGATGTTTGACGGATGTTTGACGGATGTTTGACGGATGTTTGACGGATGTTTGATGAATGTTTGACGGATGTTTGATGGATGTTTGACGGATGTTTGACTGATGTGTGATGGATGTTTGACCGATGTTTGACGGATGTTTGATGGATGTTTGACGGATGTTTGACGGATGTTTGACGGATGTTTGACGGATGTTTGATAGATGTTTGACGGATGTTTGACGGATGTTTGACGGATGTTTGATGGATTGACGGATGTTTGATGGATGTTTGACGGATGTTTGACGGATGTTTGACGGATGTTTGACGGATGTTTGACGGATGTTTGACGGATGTTTGACGGAATTTTGATGGATTGACGGATGTTTGACGGATGTTTGACGGATGTTTGATGGATGTTTGACGGATGTTTGATGGATGTTTGACGGATGTTTGACGGATGTTTGATGGATTGACGGATGTTTGACGGAAGTTTGATGGATGTTTGACGGATGTTTGACGGATGTCTGACGGATATTTGACGGATGTTTGACGGATGTTTGATGAATGTTTGACGGATGTTTGACGGATGTTCGATGAATGTTTGATTGATGTTTGACGGATGTTTGACGGATGTTTGACGGATGTTTGACGGATGTTTGACGGATGTTTGACGGATGTTTGACGGATGTTTGACGGATGTCTGACGGATGTTTGACGGATGTTTGACGGATGTTTGACGGATGTTTGACGGATGTTTGACGGATGTTTGACGGATGTTTGATGGATGTTTGACGGATGTTTGATGGATGTTTGACGGATGTTTGACGGATGTTTGATGGATTGACGGATGTTTGATGGATGTTTGACGGATGTTTGACGGATGTTTGACGGATGTTTGACGGATGTTTGACGGATGTTTGACGGATGTTTGATGGATTGACGGATGTTTGACGGAAGTTTGATGGATGTTTGACGGATGTTTGACGGATGTCTGACGGATATTTGATGGATGTTTGACGGATGTTTGACGGATGTTTGACGGATGTTTGACGGATGTTTGACGGATGTTTGACGGATGTTTGACGGATGTTTGATGGATGTTTGACGGATGTTTGATGGATGTTTGACGGATGTTTGACGGATGTTTGATGGATTGACGGATGTTTGATGGATGTTTGACGGATGTTTGACGGATGTTTGACGGATGTTTGACGGATGTTTGACGGATGTTTGACGGATGTCTGACGGATGTTTGACGGATGTTTGACGGATGTTTGACGGATGTTTGACGGATGTTTGACGGATGTTTGACGGATGTTTGATGGATGTTTGACGGATGTTTGATGGATGTTTGACGGATGTTTGACGGATGTTTGATGGATTGACGGATGTTTGACGGAAGTTTGATGGATGTTTGACGGATGTTTGACGGATGTCTGACGGATATTTGATGGATGTTTGACGGATGTTTGACGGATGTTTGACGGATGTTTGACGGATGTTTGACGGATGTTTGACGGATGTTTGACGGATGTTTGATGGATGTTTGACGGATGTTTGATGGATGTTTGACGGATGTTTGACGGATGTTTGATGGATTGACGGATGTTTGATGGATGTTTGACGGATGTTTGACGGATGTTTGACGGATGTTTGACGGATGTTTGACGGATGTTTGATGAATGTTTGACGGATGTTTGATGGATGTTTGACGGATGTTTGACTGATGTGTGATGGATGTTTGACCGATGTTTGACGGATGTTTGATGGATGTTTGACGGATGTTTGACGGATGTTTGACGGATGTTTGACGGATGTTTGATAGATGTTTGACGGATGTTTGACGGATGTTTGACGGATGTTTGATGGATTGACGGATGTTTGATGGATGTTTGACGGATGTTTGACGGATGTTTGACGGATGTTTGACGGATGTTTGACGGATGTTTGACGGATGTTTGACGGAATTTTGATGGATTGACGGATGTTTGACGGATGTTTGACGGATGTTTGATGGATGTTTGACGGATGTTTGATGGATGTTTGACGGATGTTTGACGGATGTTTGATGGATTGACGGATGTTTGACGGAAGTTTGATGGATGTTTGACGGATGTTTGACGGATGTCTGACGGATATTTGACGGATGTTTGACGGATGTTTGACGGATGTTTGACGGATGTTTGACGGATGTCTGACGGATGTTTGATGGATGTTTGACGGATGTTTGACGGATGTTTGACGGAAGTTTGATGGATGTTTGACGGATGTTTGACGGATGTCTGACGGATGTTTGACGGATGTTTGACGGATGTTTGATGAATGTTTGACGGATGTTTGATGGATGTTTGACGGATGTTTGACTGATGTGTGATGGATGTTTGACCGATGTTTGACGGATGTTTGATGGATGTTTGACGGATGTTTGACGGATGTTTGACGGATGTTTGACGGATGTTTGATAGATGTTTGACGGATGTTTGACGGATGTTTGACGGATGTTTGATGGATTGACGGATGTTTGATGGATGTTTGACGGATGTTTGACGGATGTTTGACGGATGTTTGACGGATGTTTGACGGATGTTTGACGGATGTTTGACGGAATTTTGATGGATTGACGGATGTTTGACGGATGTTTGACGGATGTTTGATGGATGTTTGACGGATGTTTGATGGATGTTTGACGGATGTTTGACGGATGTTTGATGGATTGACGGATGTTTGACGGAAGTTTGATGGATGTTTGACGGATGTTTGACGGATGTCTGACGGATATTTGACGGATGTTTGACGGATGTTTGATGAATGTTTGACGGATGTTTGACGGATGTTCGATGAATGTTTGATTGATGTTTGACGGATGTTTGACGGATGTTTGACGGATGTTTGACGGATGTTTGACGGATGTTTGACGGATGTTTGACGGATGTTTGACGGATGTCTGACGGATGTTTGATGGATGTTTGACGGATGTTTGACGGATGTTTGACGGATATTTTATGGATTTTTGATGGATAATTGACGGATATTTGATGGATGTTTGACGGATGTTTGACGGATGTTTGATGGATGTTTGACGGATGTTTGACGGATGTTTGACGGATGTTTGACGGATGTTTGATGAATGTTTGACGGATGTTTGATGGATGTTTGACGGATGTTTGACGGAATTTTGATGGATTGACCGATGTTTGACGGATGTTTGACGGATGTTTGATGGATGTTTGACGGATGTTTGATGGATTGACGGATGTTTGACGGATGTTTGATGAATGTTTGACGGATGTTTGACGGATGTTCGATGAATGTTTGATTGATGTTTGACGGATGTTTGACGGTTGTTTGACGGATGTTTGACGGATGTTTGACGGATGTTTGACGGATGTTTGACGGAATTTTGATGGATTGACGGATGTTTGATGGATGTTTGACGGATGTTTGATGGATGTTTGACGGATGTTTGATGGATTGACGGATGTTTGACGGATGTTTGATGGGTGTTTGACGGATGTTTGACGGATGTTTGACGGATGTTTGATGAATGTTTGACGGATGTTTGATGGGTGTTTGACGGATGTTTGACGGATGTTTGACGGATGTTTGATGAATGTTTGACGGATGTTTGATGGATGTTTGACAAATGTTTGACTGATGTGTGATGGATGTTTGACCGATGTTTGACGGATGTTTGATGGATGTTTGACGGATGTTTGACGGATGTTTGACGGATGTTTGATAGATGTTTGACGGATGTTTGACGGATGTTTGACGGATGTTTGACGGATGTTTGATGGATTGACGGATGTTTGATGGATGTTTGACGGATGTTTGACGGATGTTTGACGGATGTTTGACGGATGTTTGACGGATGTTTGACGGAATTTTGATGGATTGACGGATGTTTGACGGATGTTTGACGGATGTTTGATGGATGTTTGACGGATGTTTGATGGATGTTTGACGGATGTTTGACGGATATTTGATGGATTGACGGATGTTTGACGGAAGTTTGATGGATGTTTGACGGATGTTTGACGGATGTCTGACGGATATTTGACGGATGTTTGACGGATGTTTGATGAATGTTTGACGGATGTTTGACGGATGTTCGATGAATGTTTGATTGATGTTTGACGGATGTTTGACGGATGTTTGACGGATGTTTGACGGATGTTTGACGGATGTTTGAAGAATGTTTGACGGATGTTTGACGGATGTCTGACGGATGTTTGATGGATGTTTGACGGATGTTTGACGGATGTTTGACGGATATTTTATGGATTTTTGATGGATAATTGACGGATATTTGATGGATGTTTGACGGATGTTTGACGGATGTTTGATGGATGTTTGACGGATGTTTGACGGATGTTTGGCGGATGTTTTACGGATTTTTGACGGATGTCTGACGGATGTTTGATGGATGTTTGACGGATGTTTGACGGATGTTTGACTGATGTGTGATGGATGTTTGACGGATGTTTGACGGATGTTTGACGAATGTTTGATGGATGTTTGATTCATGTTTGACTGATGTTTGACGGATTTTTAACCGATGTTTGACGGATGTTTGACTGATGTGTGATGGATGTTTGACGGATGTTTGACGGATGTTTGACGGATGTTTGACGGATGTTTGACGGATGTTTGATGGATGTTTGACGGATGTTTGACGGATGTTTGACGGATGTTTTACGGATTTTTGACGGATGTCTGACGGATGTTTGATGGATGTTTGACGGATGTTTGACTGATGTGTGATTGATGTTTGACGGATGTTTGACGGATGTTTGACGGATGTTTGATGGATGTTTGACGGATGTTTGACGGATGTTTGACGGATGTTTTACGGATTTTTGACGGATGTCTGACGGATGTTTGATGGATGTTTGACGGATGTTTGACGGATGTTTGACTGATGTGTGATGGATGTTTGACGGATGTTTGACGGATGTTTGACGAATGTTTGATGGATGTTTGATTCATGTTTGACTGATGTTTGACGGATTTTTAACCGATGTTTGACGGATGTTTGACTGATGTGTGATGGATGTTTGACGGATGTTTGACGGATGTTTGACGGATGTTTGACGGATATTTGACGGATGTTTGACGGATGTTTGATGAATGTTTGACGGATAAATGACGGATATTTGACGGATGTTTGACGGATGTTTGACGGATGTTTGATGGATGTTTGACGGATGTTTGACGGATGTTTGACGGATGTTTGACTGATGTGTGATGGATTTTTGACGGATGTTTGACGGATGTTTGACGGATGTTTGATGAATGTTTGACGGATGTTTGATGGATGTTTGACGGATGTTTGACTGATGTTTGATGGATGTTTGACGGATGTTTGATGGATGTTTGAATGATGTTTGATGGATGTTTGATGGTTGTTTGACGGATGTTTGACGGATGTTTGACGGATGTTTGACGGATGTTTGACAGATGTTTGATGGATTGACGGATGTTTGACGGATGTTTGATGGATTGACGGATGTTTGACGGATGTTTGACGGATGTTTGACGGATGTTTGATGGATGTTTGACGGATGTTTGACGGATGTTTGATGGATGTTTGACGGATGTTTGATGGATGTTTGAGGGATGTTTGACAGATGTTTGATGGATTGACGGATGTTTGACGGATGTTTGATGGATGGACGGATGTTTGACGGATGTTTGACGGATGTTTGACGGATGATTGATGGATGTTTGACGGATGTTTGACGGATGTTTGATGGATGTTTGACGGATGTTTGACGGATGTTTGATGGATGTTTGATGGATGTTTGACGGATGTTTGACGGATGTTTGACGGATGTTTGATGGATGTTTGATGGATGTTTGACGGATGTTTGACGGATGTTTGACGGATGTTTGACGGATGTTTGACGGATGTTTGATGGATGTTTGACGGATGTTTGACGGATGTTTGACGGATGTTTGACGGATGTTTGACAGATGTTTGATGGATTGACGGATGTTTGTCGGATGTTTGACGGATGTTTGACGGATGTCTGACGGATGTTTGATGGATGTTTGACGGATGTTTGACGGATGTTTGACGGATGTTTGACGGATGTTTGACAGATGTTTGATGGATTGACGGATGTTTGACGGATGTTTGACGGTTGTTTGACGGATGTCTGACGGATGTTTGATGGATGTCTGACGGATGTTTGATGGATGTTTGACGGATGTTTTACGGATGTTTGACGGATGTTTGATGGATTGACGGATGTTTGACGGATGTTTGACGGATGTTTGACGGATGTTTGACGGATGTTTGACGGATGTTTGACAGATGTTTGATGGATTGACGGATGTTTGACGTATGTTTGATGGATGTTTGACGGATGTTTGACGGATGTTTGATGGATGTTTGACGGATGTTTGACAGATGTTTGACGGATGTTTGACGGATGTTTGACAGATGTTTGATGGATTGACGGATGTTTGTCGGATGTTTGACGGATGTTTGACGGATGTCTGACGGATGTTTGATGGATGTTTGACGGATGTTTGACGGATGTTTGACGGATGTTTGACGGATGTTTGACAGATGTTTGATGGATTGACGGATGTTTGACGGATGTTTGACGGATGTTTGACGGATGTTTGATGGATGTTTGATGGATGTTTGACGGATGTTTGACGGATGTTTGACGGATGTTTGACGGATGTTTGACGGATGTTTGACGGATGTTTGACGGATGTTTGATGGATGTTTGACGGATGTTTGACGGATGTTTGACGGATGTTTGACGGATGTTTGACAGATGTTTGACGGATGTTTGACGGATGTTTGACGGATGTTTGACGGATGTTTGATGGATGTTTGACGGATGTTTGACGGATGTTTGATGGATGTTTGACGGATGTTTGACAGATGTTTGACGGATGTTTGACGGATGTTTGATGGATGTTTGATGGATGTTTGATGGATTGACGGATGTTTGACGGATGTTTGACGGATGTTTGATGGATGTTTGATGGATGTTTGATGGATTGATGGATGTTTGACGGATGTTTGACGGATGTTTGATTGATGTTTGATGGATTGACGGATGTTTGACGGATGTTTGACGGATGTTTGACGGATGTTTGACGGATGTTTGACGGATGTTTGACGGATGTTTGATGGATGTTTGACGGATGTTTGACGGATGTTTGACGGATGTTTGATGGATGTTTGACGGATGTTTGATGGATATTTGACGGATGTTTGACGGATGTTTGACAGATGTTTGATGGATTGACGTATGTTTGACGGATGTTTGACGGATGTTTGACGGATGTTTGATGGATGTTTGATGGATGTTTGACGGATGTTTGACGGATGTTTGACGGATGTTTGACGGATGTTTGACGGATGTTTGATGGATGTTTGACGGATGTTTGACGGATGTTTGACGGATGTTTGACGGATGTTTGACAGATGTTTGATGGATTGACGGATGTTTGTCGGATGTTTGACGGATGTTTGACGGATGTCTGACGGATGTTTGATGGATGTTTGACGGATGTTTGACGGATGTTTGACGGATGTTTGACGGATGTTTGACAGATGTTTGATGGATTGACGGATGTTTGACGGATGTTTGACGGTTGTTTGACGGATGTCTGACGGATGTTTGATGGATGTCTGACGGATGTTTGATGGATGTTTGACGGATGCTTTACGGATGTTTGACGGATGTTTGATGGATTGACGGATGTTTGACGGATGTTTGACGGATGTTTGACGGATGTTTGACGGATGTTTGACAGATGTTTGATGGATTGACGGATGTTTGACGTATGTTTGATGGATGTTTGACGGATGTTTGACGGATGTTTGACGGATGATTGACGGATGTTTGATGTATGTTTGACGGATGTTTGATGGATGTTTGACGGATGTTTGATGTATGTTTGACGGATGATTGACGGATGTTTGATGGATGTTTGACGGATGCTTGACGGATGTTTGATGGATGTTTGACGGATGTTTGATGGATGTTTGACGGATGTTTGATGGATGTTTGATGGATGTTTGACGGATGTTTGACGGATGTTTGATGGATGTTTGACGGATGTTTGACGGATGTTTGATGTATGTTTGACGGATGTTTGATGGATGTTTGACGGATGTTTGACGGATGTTTGACGGATGTTTGACGGATGTTTGACAGATGTTTGATGGATTGACGGATGTTTGACAGATGTTTGATGGATTGACGGATGTTTGACGGATGTTTGATGGATGTTTGACGGATGTTTGATGGATGTTTGACGGATGTTTGACGGATGTTTGATGGATTGAGGGATGTTTGACGGATGTTTGATGGATGTTTGATGGATGTTTGACGGATGTTTGACGGATGTTTGACGGATGTTTGATGGATGTTTGACGGATGTTTGACGGATGTTTGACGGATGTTTGACGGATGTTTGACAGATGTTTGATGGATTGACGGATGTTTGATGGATTGACGGATGTTTGACGGATGTTTGATGGATGTTTGACGGATGTTTGATGGATGTTTGATGGATTGACGGATGTTTGACGGATGTTTGATGGATGTTTGACGGATGTTTGACGGATGTTTGATGTATGTTTGACGGATGTTTGACGGATGTTTGATGGATTGACGGATGTTTGACGGATGTTTGATGGATGTTTGATGGATGTTTGACGGATGTTTGACGGATGTTTGACGGATGTTTGATGGATGTTTGACGGATGTTTGACGGATGTTTGACGGATGTTTGACGGATGTTTGACAGATGTTTGATGGATTGACGGATGTTTGACAGATGTTTGATGTATTGACGGATGTTTGACGGATGTTTGATGGATGATTGACGGATGTTTGATGGATGTTTGACGGATGTTTGACGGATGTTTGACGGATGTTTGATGGATGTTTGATGGATGTTTGACGGATGTTTGATGGATGTTTGACGGATGTTTGACAGATGTTTGATGAATTGACGTATGTTTGACGGATGTTTGACGGATGTTTGACGGATGTTTGACGGATGTTTAATGGATGTTTGACGGATGTTTTACGGATGTTTGACGGATGTTTGATGGATTGACGGATGTTTGACGGATGTTTGATGGATTGGCGGATGTTTGACGGATGTTTGACGGATGTTTGACGGATGTTTGACGAATGTTTGATGGATGTTTGACGAATGTTTGACGGATGTTTGATGGATGTTTGACGGATGTTTGACGGATGTTTGATGGATGCTTGACGGATGTTTGATGGATGTTTGACGGATGTTTGATGGATGTTTGACGGATGTTTGATGGATGTTTGATGGATGTTTGACGGATGTTTGACGGATGTTTGACGGATGTTTGATGGATGTTTGACGGATGTTTGACGGATGTTTGATGGATGTTTGACGGATGTTTGACGGATGATTGATTGATGTTTGACGGATGTTTGACAGATGTTTGATGGATTGACGGATGTTTGACGGATGTTTGACGGATGTTTGACCGATGTTTGATGGATGTTTGACGGATGTTTGACGGATGTTTGACGTATGTTTGATGGATTGACGGATGTTTGACGGATGTTTGACGGATGTTTGATGGATGTTTGACGGATGATTGACGGATGTTTGATGGATGTTTGACGGATGTTTGACGGATGTTTGATGGATTGACGGATGTTTGACGGATGTTTGATGGATGTTTGACGGATGTTTGACGGATGTTTGACGGATGTTTGATGGATTGACGGATGTTTGACGAATGTTTGACGGATGTTTGATGGATGTTTGATGGATGTTTGACGGATGCTTGACGGATGTTTGATGGATGTTTGACGGATGTTTGATGGATGTTTGACGGATGTTTGATGGATGTTTGATGGATGTTTGACGGATGTTTGACGGATAATTGATTGATGTTTGATGGATGTTTGATGGATGTTTGACGGATGTTTGACGGATGTTTGATGGATGTTTGATGGATTGACGGATGTTTGACGGATGTTTGACGGATGTTTGATGGATGTTTGATGGATGTTTGACGGATGCTTGACGGATGTTTGATGGATGTTTGACGCATGTTTGATGGATGTTTGACGGATGTTTGATGGATGTTTGATGGATGTTTGACGGATGTTTGACGGATAATTGATGGATTTTTGATGGATGTTTGATGGATGTTTGATGGATGTTTGATGGATTGACGGAAGTTTGACTAATGTTTGACGGATGTTTGATGGATGTTTGACGGATGTTTGACGGATGTTTGACGGATGTTTGGCGGATGGTTGACGGATATTTGACGGATGTTTGATGGATTGACGGATGTTTGACGGATGTTTGACGGATGTTTGACGGATGTTTGACAGATGTTTGATGGATTGACGTATGTTTGACGGATGTTTGACGGATGTTTGACGGATGTTTGATGGATGTTTGATGGATGTTTGACGGATGTTTGACGGATGTTTGACGGATGTTTGACGGATGTTTGACGGATGTTTGATGGATGTTTGACGGATGTTTGACGGATGTTTGACGGATGTTTGACGGATGTTTGACAGATGTTTGATGGATTGACGGATGTTTGTCGGATGTTTGACGGATGTTTGACGGATGTCTGACGGATGTTTGATGGATGTTTGACGGATGTTTGACGGATGTTTGACGGATGTTTGACGGATGTTTGACAGATGTTTGATGGATTGACGGATGTTTGACGTATGTTTGATGGATGTTTGACGGATGTTTGACGGATGTCTGACGGATGTTTGACAGATGTTTGATGGATTGACGGATGTTTGACGGATGTTTGACGGATGTTTGACGGATGTTTGACAGATGTTTGATGGATTGACGGATGTTTGACGTATGTTTGATGGATGTTTGACGGATGTTTGACGGATGTCTGACGGATGTTTGACAGATGTTTGATGGATTGACGGATGTTTGACGGATGTTTGACGGATGTTTGACGGATGTTTGACGGATGTTTGACGGATGTTTGACGGATGTTTGATGGATGTTTGACGGATGTTTGACGGATGTTTGACGGATGTTTGACGGATGTTTGACAGATGTTTGACGGATGTTTGACGGATGTTTGACGGATGTTTGACGGATGTTTGATGGATGTTTGACGGATGTTTGACGGATGTTTGATGGATGTTTGACGGATGTTTGACAGATGTTTGACGGATGTTTGACGGATGTTTGATGGATGTTTGATGGATGTTTGATGGATTGACGGATGTTTGACGGATGTTTGACGGATGTTTGATGGATGTTTGATGGATGTTTGATGGATTGATGGATGTTTGACGGATGTTTGACGGATGTTTGATTGATGTTTGATGGATTGACGGATGTTTGACGGATGTTTGACGGATGTTTGACGGATGTTTGACGGATGTTTGACGGATGTTTGACGGATGTTTGATGGATGTTTGACGGATGTTTGACGGATGTTTGACGGATGTTTGATGGATGTTTGACGGATGTTTGATGGATATTTGACGGATGTTTGACGGATGTTTGACAGATGTTTGATGGATTGACGTATGTTTGACGGATGTTTGACGGATGTTTGACGGATGTTTGATGGATGTTTGATGGATGTTTGACGGATGTTTGACGGATGTTTGACGGATGTTTGACGGATGTTTGACGGATGTTTGATGGATGTTTGACGGATGTTTGACGGATGTTTGACGGATGTTTGACGGATGTTTGACAGATGTTTGATGGATTGACGGATGTTTGTCGGATGTTTGACGGATGTTTGACGGATGTCTGACGGATGTTTGATGGATGTTTGACGGATGTTTGACGGATGTTTGACGGATGTTTGACGGATGTTTGACAGATGTTTGATGGATTGACGGATGTTTGACGGATGTTTGACGGTTGTTTGACGGATGTCTGACGGATGTTTGATGGATGTCTGACGGATGTTTGATGGATGTTTGACGGATGCTTTACGGATGTTTGACGGATGTTTGATGGATTGACGGATGTTTGACGGATGTTTGACGGATGTTTGACGGATGTTTGACAGATGTTTGATGGATTGACGGATGTTTGACGTATGTTTGATGGATGTTTGACGGATGTTTGACGGATGTTTGACGGATGATTGACGGATGTTTGATGTATGTTTGACGGATGTTTGATGGATGTTTGACGGATGTTTGATGTATGTTTGACGGATGATTGACGGATGTTTGATGGATGTTTGACGGATGCTTGACGGATGTTTGATGGATGTTTGACGGATGTTTGATGGATGTTTGACGGATGTTTGATGGATGTTTGATGGATGTTTGACGGATGTTTGACGGATGTTTGATGGATGTTTGACGGATGTTTGACGGATGTTTGATGTATGTTTGACGGATGTTTGATGGATGTTTGACGGATGTTTGACGGATGTTTGACGGATGTTTGACGGATGTTTGACAGATGTTTGATGGATTGACGGATGTTTGACAGATGTTTGATGGATTGACGGATGTTTGACGGATGTTTGATGGATGTTTGACGGATGTTTGATGGATGTTTGACGGATGTTTGACGGATGTTTGATGGATTGAGGGATGTTTGACGGATGTTTGATGGATGTTTGATGGATGTTTGACGGATGTTTGACGGATGTTTGACGGATGTTTGATGGATGTTTGACGGATGTTTGACGGATGTTTGACGGATGTTTGACGGATGTTTGACAGATGTTTGATGGATTGACGGATGTTTGACAGATGTTTGATGGATTGACGGATGTTTGACGGATGTTTGATGGATGTTTGACGGATGTTTGATGGATGTTTGATGGATTGACGGATGTTTGACGGATGTTTGATGGATGTTTGACGGATGTTTGACGGATGTTTGATGTATGTTTGACGGATGTTTGACGGATGTTTGATGGATTGACGGATGTTTGACGGATGTTTGATGGATGTTTGATGGATGTTTGACGGATGTTTGACGGATGTTTGACGGATGTTTGATGGATGTTTGACGGATGTTTGACGGATGTTTGACGGATGTTTGACGGATGTTTGACAGATGTTTGATGGATTGACGGATGTTTGACAGATGTTTGATGGATTGACGGATGTTTGACAGATGTTTGATGGATTGACGGATGTTTGACGGATGTTTGATGGATGTTTGACGGATGTTTGATGGATGTTTGATGGATTGACGGATGTTTGACGGATGTTTGATGGATGTTTGACGGATGTTTGACGGATGTTTGATGTATGTTTGACGGATGTTTGACGGATGTTTGATGGATTGACGGATGTTTGACGGATGTTTGATGGATGTTTGATGGATGTTTGACGGATGTTTGACGGATGTTTGACGGATGTTTGATGGATGTTTGATGGATGTTTGACGGATGTTTGATGGATGTTTGACGGATGTTTGACAGATGTTTGATGAATTGACGTATGTTTGACGGATGTTTGACGGATGTTTGACGGATGTTTGATGGATGTTTGATGGATGTTTGACGGATGTTTGATGGATGTTTGACGGATGTTTGACAGATGTTTGATGAATTGACGTATGTTTGACGGATGTTTGACGGATGTTTGACGGATGTTTGATGGATGTTTAATGGATGTTTGACGGATGTTTTACGGATGTTTGACGGATGTTTGATGGATTGACGGATGTTTGACGGATGTTTGATGGATTGGTGGATGTTTGACGGATGTTTGACGGATGTTTGACGGATGTTTGACGAATGTTTGATGGATGTTTGACGGATGTTTGACGGATGTTTGATGGATGTTTGACGGATGTTTGACGGATGTTTGATGGATGCTTGACGGATGTTTGATGGATGTTTGACGGATGTTTGATGGATGTTTGACGGATGTTTGATGGATGTTTGATGGATGTTTGACGGATGTTTGACGGATGTTTGACGGATGTTTGATGGATGTTTGACGGATGTTTGACGGATGTTTGATGGATGTTTGACGGATGTTTGACGGATGATTGATTGATGTTTGACGGATGTTTGACAGATGTTTGATGGATTGACGGATGTTTGACGGATGTTTGACGGATGTTTGACCGATGTTTGATGGATGTTTGACGGATGTTTGACGGATGTTTGACGTATGTTTGATGGATTGACGGATGTTTGACGGATGTTTGACGGATGTTTGATGGATGTTTGACGGATGATTGACGGATGTTTGATGGATGTTTGACGGATGTTTGATGGATTGACGGATGTTTGACGGATGTTTGATGGATGTTTGACGGATGTTTGACGGATGTTTGACGGATGTTTGATGGATTGACGGATGTTTGACGAATGTTTGACGGATGTTTGATGGATGTTTGATGGATGTTTGACGGATGCTTGACGGATGTTTGATGGATGTTTGACGGATGTTTGATGGATGTTTGACGGATGTTTGATGGATGTTTGATGGATGTTTGACGGATGTTTGACGGATAATTGATTGATGTTTGATGGATGTTTGATGGATGTTTGACGGATGTTTGACGGATGTTTGATGGATGTTTGATGGATTGACGGATGTTTGACGGATGTTTGACGGATGTTTGATGGATGTTTGATGGATGTTTGACGGATGCTTGACGGATGTTTGATGGATATTTGACGCATGTTTGATGGATGTTTGACGGATGTTTGATGGATGTTTGATGGATGTTTGACGGATGTTTGACGGATAATTGATGGATTTTTGATGGATGTTTGATGGATGTTTGATGGATGTTTGATGGATGTTTGATGGATTGACGGAAGTTTGACTAATGTTTGACGGATGTTTGATGGATGTTTGACGGATGTTTGACGGATGTTTGACGGATGTTTGACGGATGGTTGACGGATATTTGACGGATGTTTGATGGATTGACGGATGTTTGACGGATGTTTGACGGATGTTTGACGGATGTTTGACAGATGTTTGATGGATTGACGTATGTTTGACGGATGTTTGACGGATGTTTGACGGATGTTTGATGGATGTTTGATGGATGTTTGACGGATGTTTGACGGATGTTTGACGGATGTTTGACGGATGTTTGACGGATGTTTGATGGATGTTTGACGGATGTTTGACGGATGTTTGACGGATGTTTGACGGATGTTTGACAGATGTTTGATGGATTGACGGATGTTTGTCGGATGTTTGACGGATGTTTGACGGATGTCTGACGGATGTTTGATGGATGTTTGACGGATGTTTGACGGATGTTTGACGGATGTTTGACGGATGTTTGACAGATGTTTGATGGATTGACGGATGTTTGACGGATGTTTGACGGTTGTTTGACGGATGTCTGACGGATGTTTGATGGATGTCTGACGGATGTTTGATGGATGTTTGACGGATGTTTTACGGATGTTTGACGGATGTTTGATGGATTGACGGATGTTTGACGGATGTTTGACGGATGTTTGACGGATGTTTGACGGATGTTTGACGGATGTTTGACGGATGTTTGACGGATGTTTGACAGATGTTTGATGGATTGACGGATGTTTGACGTATGTTTGATGGATGTTTGACGGATGTTTGACGGATGTTTGACGGATGATTGACGGATGATGGATGGATGTTTGACGGATGTTTGACGGATGTTTGACGGATATTTGACGGATGTTTGATGGATTGACGGATGTTTGACAGATGTTTGATGGATTGACGGATGTTTGACGGATGTTTGACGGATGTTTGATGGATGTTTGACAGATGTTTGACGGATGTTTGACGGATGTTTGACGGATGTTTGACGGATGTTTGATGGATGTTTGACGGATGTTTGACGGATGTTTGACGGATGTTTGACGGATGTTTGACGGATGATGGATGGATGTTTGACGGATGTTTGACGGATGTTTGACGGATGTTTGACGGATGTTTGACGGATATTTGACGGATGTTTGATGGATTGACGGATGTTTGACGGATGTTTGACAGATGTTTGATGGATTGACGGATGTTTGACGGATGTTTGACGGATGTTTGATGGATGTTTGACGGATGTTTGACGGTTGTTTGACGGATGTTTGACGGATGTTTGACGGATGTTTGACGGATGTTTGACGGATGTTTGATGGATGTTTGATGGATGTTTGACGGATGTTTGATGGTTTGACGGATGTTTGACGGATGTTTGATGGATGTTTGACGGATGTTTGACGGATGTGTGATGCATTTTTAATGGATTGACGGATGTTTGACGGATGTTTGACGGATGTTTGAAGGATGTTTGACGGATGTTTGACGGATGTTTGATGGATGTTTGATGGATGTTTGATGGATGTTTGACGGATGTTTGACGGATGTTTGACGGATGTTTGATGGATGTTTGACGGATGTTTGACGGATGTTTGACGGATGTTTGGCGGATGTTTGATGGATGTTTGACGGATGTTTGATGGATGTTTGACGGATGTTTGATGGATGTTTGATGGATGTTTGACGGATAATTAATTGATGTTTGATGGATGTTTGATGGATGTTTGACGGATGTTTGACGGATGTTTGATGGATTGACGGATGTTTGACGGATGTTTGACGGATGTTTGATGGATGTTTGATGGATGTTTGACGGATGCTTGACGGATGTTTGATGGATGTTTGACGCATGTTTGATGGATGTTTGACGGATGTTTGATGGATGTTTGATGGATGTTTGACGGATGTTTGACGGATGTTTGATGGATTTTTGATGGATGTTTGATGGATGTTTGACGGATGTTTGATGGATGTTTGATGGATTGACGGAAGTTTGACTAATGTTTGACGGATGTTTGATGGATGTTTGACGGATGTTTGACGGATGTTTGACGGATGTTTGACGGATGGTTGACGGATGTTTGACGGATGTTTGAAGGATGTTTGACGGATGTTTGACGGATGTTTGATGGATGTTTGATGGATTGACGGAAGTTTGACTAATGTTTGACGGATGTTTGATGGATGTTTGACGGATGTTTGACGGATGTTTGACGGATGTTTGATGGATGTTTGATGGATGTTTGACGGATGCTTGACGGATGTTTGATGGATGTTTGACGCATGTTTGATGGATGTTTGACGGATGTTTGATGGATGTTTGATGGATGCTTGACGGATGTTTGACGGATGTTTGATGGATTTTTGATGGATGTTTGATGGATGTTTGACGGATGTTTGATGGATGTTTGATGGATTGACGGAAGTTTGACTAATGTTTGACGGATGTTTGATGGATGTTTGACGGATGTTTGACGGATGTTTGACGGATGTTTGACGGATGGTTGACGGATATTTGACGGATGTTTGATGGATTGACGGATGTTTGACGGATGTTTGACGGATGTTTGACAGATGTAAGATGGATTGACGTATGTTTGACGGATGTTTGACGGATGTTTGACGGATGTTTGATGGATTGACGGATGTTTGACGGATGTTTGACGGATGTTTGACGGATGTTTGACGGATGTTTTACGGATGTTTGACGGATGTTTGATGGATTGACGGATGTTTGACGGATGTTTGACGGATGTTTGACGGATGTTTGACGGATGTTTGACGGATGATTGACGGATGATGGATGGATGTTTGACGGATGTTTGACGGATGTTTGACGGATGTTTGACGGATATTTGACGGATGTTTGATGGATTGACGGATGTTTGACGGATGTTTGACAGATGTTTGATGGATTGACGGATGTTTGACGTATGTTTGATGGATGTTTGACGGATGTTTGACGGATGTTTGACGGATGATTGACGGATGATGGATGGATGTTTGACGGATGTTTGACGGATGTTTGACGGATGTTTGACGGATATTTGACGGATGTTTGATGGATTGACGGATGTTTGACGGATGTTTGACAGATGTTTGATGGATTGACGGATGTTTGACGGATTTTTGACGGATGTTTGATGGATGTTTGACAGATGTTTGACGGATGTTTGACGGATGTTTGACGGATGTTTTACGGATGTTTGATGGATGTTTGACGGATGTTTGACGGATGTTTGACGGATGTTTGACGGATGTTTGACGGATGATGGATGGATGTTTGACGGATGTTTGACGGATGTTTGACGGATGTTTGACGGATGTTTGACGGATATTTGACGGATGTTTGATGGATTGACGGATGTTTGACGGATGTTTGACAGATGTTTGATGGATTGACGGATGTTTGACGGATGTTTGACGGATGTTTGATGGATGTTTGACGGATGTTTGACGGTTGTTTGACGGATGTTTGACGGATGTTTGATGCATTTTTAATGGATTGACGGATGTTTGACGGATGTTTGACGGATGTTTGAAGGATGTTTGACGGATGTTTGACGGATGTTTGATGGATTGACGGATGTTTGACGGATGTTTGACGGATGTTTGATGGATGTTTGACGGATGTTTGACGGATGTTTGACGGATGTTTGGCGGATGTTTGATGGATGTTTGACGGATGTTTGATGGATGTTTGACGGATGTTTGATGGATGTTTGATGGATGTTTGACGGATGTTTGACGGATAATTAATTGATGTTTGATGGATGTTTGATGGATGTTTGACGGATGTTTGACGGATGTTTGATGGATTGACGGATGTTTGACGGATGTTTGACGGATGTTTGATGGATGTTTGATGGATGTTTGACGGATGCTTGACGGATGTTTGATGGATGTTTGACGCATGTTTGATGGATGTTTGACGGATGTTTGATGGATGTTTGATGGATTGACGGAAGTTTGACTAATGTTTGACGGATGTTTGACGGATGTTTGACGGATGTTTGACGGATGTTTGATGGATGTTTGATGGATGTTTGACGGATGTTTGACGGATGTTTGATGGATTTTTGATGGATGTTTGATGGATGTTTGACGGATGTTTGATGGATGTTTGATGGATTGACGGAAGTTTGACTAATGTTTGACGGATGTTTGATGGATGTTTGACGGATGTTTGACGGATGTTTGACGGATGTTTGACGGATGGTTGACGGATGTTTGACGGATGTTTGAAGGATGTTTGACGGATGTTTGACGGATGTTTGATGGATGTTTGATGGATGTTTGACGGATGTTTGACGGATGTTTGATGGATTTTTGATGGATGTTTGATGGATGTTTGACGGATGTTTGATGGATGTTTGATGGATTGACGGAAGTTTGACTAATGTTTGACGGATGTTTGATGGATGTTTGACGGATGTTTGACGGATGTTTGACGGATGTTTGATGGATGTTTGATGGATGTTTGACGGATGCTTGACGGATGTTTGATGGATGTTTGACGCATGTTTGATGGATGTTTGACGGATGTTTGATGGATGTTTGATGGATGTTTGACGGATGTTTGACGGATGTTTGATGGATTTTTGATGGATGTTTGATGGATGTTTGACGGATGTTTGATGGATGTTTGATGGATTGACGGAAGTTTGACTAATGTTTGACGGATGTTTGATGGATGTTTGACGGATGTTTGACGGATGTTTGACGGATGTTTGACGGATGGTTGACGGATATTTGACGGATGTTTGATGGATTGACGGATGTTTGACGGATGTTTGACGGATGTTTGACGGATGTTTGACAGATGTTTGATGGAATGACGTATGTTTGACGGATGTTTGACGGATGTTTGACGGATGTTTGATGGATGTTTGATGGATGTTTGACGGATGTTTGACGGATGTTTGACGGATGTTTGACGGATGTTTGACGGATGTTTGACGGATGTTTGATGGATGTTTGACGGATGTTTGACGGATGTTTGACGGATGTTTGACGGATGTTTGACAGATGTTTGATGGATTGACGGATGTTTGTCGGATGTTTGACGGATGTTTGACGGATGTCTGACGGATGTTTGATGGATGTTTGACGGATGTTTGACGGATGTTTGACGGATGTTTGACGGATGTTTGACAGATGTTTGATGGATTGACGGATGTTTGACGGATGTTTGACGGTTGTTTGACGGATGTCTGACGGATGTTTGATGGATGTCTGACGGATGTTTGATGGATGTTTGACGGATGTTTTACGGATGTTTGACGGATGTTTGATGGATTGACGGATGTTTGACGGATGTTTGACGGATGTTTGACGGATGTTTGACAGATGTTTGATGGATTGACGGATGTTTGACGTATGTTTGACGGATGTTTGACGGATGTTTGACAGATGTTTGATGGATTGACGTATGTTTGACGGATGTTTGACGGATGTTTGACGGATGTCTGACGGATGTTTGATGGATGTTTGACGGATGTTTGACGGATGTTTGACGGATGTTTGACGGATGTTTGACAGATGTTTGATGGATTGACGGATGTTTGACGGATGTTTGACGGTTGTTTGACGGATGTCTGACGGATGTTTGATGGATGTCTGACGGATGTTTGATGGATGTTTGACGGATGTTTTACGGATGTTTGACGGATGTTTGATGGATTGACGGATGTTTGACGGATGTTTGACGGATGTTTGACGGATGTTTGACGGATGTTTGACGGATGATGGATGGATGTTTGACGGATGTTTGACGGATGTTTGACGGATGTTTGACGGATATTTGACGGATGTTTGATGGATTGACGGATGTTTGACGGATGTTTGACAGATGTTTGATGGATTGACGGATGTTTGACGGATGTTTGACGGATGTTTGATGGATGTTTGACGGATGTTTGACGGATGTTTGACGGATGTTTGACGGATGTTTGACGGATGTTTGATGGATGTTTGACGGATGTTTGACGGATGTTTGACGGATGTTTGACGGATGTTTGACGGATGATGGATGGATGTTTGACGGATGTTTGACGGATGTTTGACGGATGTTTGACGGATGTTTGACGGATATTTGACGGATGTTTGATGGATTGACGGATGTTTGACGGATGTTTGACAGATGTTTGATGGATTGACGGATGTTTGACGGATGTTTGACGGATGTTTGATGGATGTTTGACGGATGTTTGACGGATGTTTGACGGATGTTTGACGGATGTTTGACGGATGTTTGACGGATGTTTGACGGATGTTTGATGGATGTTTGATGGATGTTTGACGGATGTTTGATGGTTTGACGGATGTTTGACGGATGTTTGATGGATGTTTGACGGATGTTTGACGGATGTTTGATGGATTTTTAATGGATTGACGGATGTTTGACGGATGTTTGACGGATGTTTGAAGGATGTTTGACGGATGTTTGACGGATGTTTGATGGATTGACGGATGTTTGACGGATATTTGACGGATGTTTGACGGATGTTTGATGGATGTTTGACGGATGTTTGACGGATGTTTGACGGATGTTTGGCGGATGTTTGATGGATGTTTGACGGATGTTTGATGGATGTTTGACGGATGTTTGACGGATGTTTGACGGATGTTTGACGGATGTTTGACGGATGTTTGACAGATGTTTGATGGATTGACGGATGTTTGACGGATGTTTGACGGATGTTTGACGGATGTTTGACGGATGTTTGACGGATGTTTGATGGATGTTTGACGGATTTTTGACGGATGTTTGACGGATGTTTGATGGATTGATGGATGTTTGACGGATGTTTGATGGATGTTTGACGGATGTTTGATGGATGATTGACGGATGTTTGACGGATGTTTGACGGATGTTTGACGGATGTTTGACGGATGTTTGACGGATGTTTGATGGATGTTTGACGGATGTTTGACGGATGTTTGATGGATGTTTGAAGGATTGACGGATGTTTGACGGATGTTTGATGGATGTTTGATGGATGTTTGACGGATGTTTGACGGATGTTTGATGGATGTTTGACGGATGTTTGACGGATGTTTGACGGATGTTTGACGGATGTTTGACGGATGTTTGACGGATGTTTGACGGATGTTTGACAGATGTTTGATGGATTGACGGATGTTTGACGGATGTTTGACGGATGTTTGATGGATGTTTGACTGATGTTTGACGGATGTTTGCCAGATGTTTGATGGAGGTTTGATGGATGTTTGACGGATGTTTGATGGATGTTTGACGGATGTTTGACGGATGTTTGACGGATGTTTGACGGATGTTTGACAGATGTTTGATAGATTGACGGATGTTTGACGGATGTTTGACGGATGTTTTATGGATGTTTGACGGATGTTTGATGGATGATTGACGGATGTTTGACGGATGTTTGATGGATGTTTGATGGATGTTTGACGGATGTTTGACGGATGTTTGATGGATGTTTGATGGATGTTTGATGGATGTTTGACGGATGTTTGATGGATGTTTGATGGATGTTTGACGGATGTTTGACGGATGTTTGATGGATGTTTGATGGATGTTTGATGGATGTTTGACGGATGTTTGATGGATGTTTGATGGATGTTTGACGGATGTTTGACGGATGTTTGATGGATGTTTGATGGATGTTTGATGGATGTTTGACGGATGTTTGATGGATGTTTGATGGATGTTTGACGGATGTTTGACGGATAATTGATGGATGTTTGATGGATGTTTGATGGATGTTTGACGGATGTTTGACGGATGTTTGACGGATGTTTGACGGATGTTTGATGGATGATTGATGGATGTTTGACGGATGTTTGATGGATGTTTGATGGATGTTTGACGGATGTTTGATGGATTGATGGATGTTTGACGGATGTTTGACGGATGTTTGACGGATAATTGATGGATGTTTGATGGATGTTTGACGGATGTTTTACGGATGTTTGACGGATGTTTGATGGTTTGATGGATGTTTGACGGATGTTTGACGGATGTTTGACGGATGTTTGACGGATGTTTGATGGATGATTGACGATTGTTTGACGGATGTTTGACGGATGTTTGATGGATGTTTGACGGATGTTTGACGGATAATTGATGGATGTTTGATGGATGTTTGACGGATGTTTTACGGATGTTTGACGGATGTTTGATGGATTGATGGATGTTTGACGGATGTTTGATGGATGTTTGACGGATGTTTTACGGATGTTTGACGGATGTTTGATGGATTGATGGATGTTTGACGGATGTTTGACGGATGTTTGACGGATGTTTGACGGATGTTTGATGGATGATTGACGGATGTTTGACGGATGTTTGATGGATGTTTGATGGATGTTTGACGGATGTTTGACGGATGTTTGATGGATGTTTGATGGATGTTTGACGGATGTTTTACGGATGTTTGACGGATGTTTGATGGATTGATGGATGTTTGGCGGATGTTTGACGGATGTTTGACGGATGTTTGACGGATGTTTGATGGATGTTTGACGGATGTTTGATGTATGTTTGACAGATGTTTGATGGATATGTGATGGATGTTTGATGGATGTTTGACGGATGTTTGACGGATGTTTGATGGATGTTTGACGGATGTTTGACGGATGTTTGATGGATTTATGGATGTTTGACGGATGTTTGATGGATGTTTGACGGATGTTTGATGGATGTTTGACGGATGTTTGACGGATGTTTGACGGATGTTTGACGGATACTTGATGGATTGATGGATGTTTGACGGATGTTTGACGGATGTTTGATGGATGTTTGATGGATGTTTGACGGATGCTTGACGGATGTTTGACGGATGTTGGATGGATGTTTGACAGATGTTTGATGGATTGACGGATGTTTGACGGATGTTTGACGGATGTTTGATGGATGTTTGATGGATTGACGGATGTTTGACGGATGTTTGACGGATGTTTGATGGATTGACGGATGTTTGACGGATGTTTGACGGATGTTTGAAGGATGTTTGACGGATGTTTGACGGATGTTTGAAGGATGTTTGACGGATGTTTGATGGATGTTTGATGGATTGACGGATGTTTGACGGATGTTTGACGGATGTTTGAAGGATGTTTGACGGATGTTTGACGGATGTTTGATGGATTGACGGATGTTTGACGGATGTTTGACGGATGTTTGATGGATGTTTGATGGATGTTTGATGGATGTTTGACGGATGTTTGACGGATGTTTGATGGATAATTGACGGATGTTTGACGGATGTTTGACGGATGATTGACGGATGTTTGACAGATGTTTGATGGATTGACGGATGTTTGACGGATGTTTGACGGATGTTTGACGGATGTTTGATGGATGTTTGACTGATGTTTGATGGATTGATGGATGTTTGACGGATGTTTGACGGATGTTTGACGGATGTTTGACGGATGTTTGATTGATGTTTGACGGATGTTTGACGGATGTTTGACGGATGTTTGGCGGATGTTTGATGGATGTTTGACGGATGTTTGATGGATGTTTGACGGATGTTTGACGGATGTTTGACGGATGTTTGACGGATGTTTGACGGATGTTTGACAGATGTTTGATGGATTGACGGATGTTTGACGGATGTTTGACGGATGTTTGACGGATGTTTGACGGATGTTTGATGGATGTTTGACGGATGTTTGACGGATGTTTGATGGATTGATGGATGTTTGACGGATGTTTGACGGATGTTTGATGGATGTTTGACGGATGTTTGATGGATGATTGACGGATGTTTGACGGATGTTTGACGGATGTTTGACTGATGTTTGACGGATGTTTGACGGATGTTTGACGGATATTTGATGGATGTTTGACGGATGTTTGACGGATGTTTGATGGATGTTTGACGGATGTTTAACGGATGTTTGATGGATTGATGGATGTTTGACGGATGCTTGATGGATGTTTGACGGATGTTTGATGGATGTTTGATGGATGTTTGACGGATGTTTGACGGATAATTGATGGATGTTTGATGGATGTTTGATGGATGTTTGACGGATGTTTGACGGATGTTTGATGGATGTTTGACGGATGTTTGACGGATGTTTGATGGATTGACGGATGTTTGACGGATGTTTGATGGATGTTTGACGGATGTTTGACGGATGTTTGACGGATACTTGATGGATTGACGGATGTTTGACGGATGTTTGACGGATGTTTGATGGATGTTTGATGGATGTTTGACGGATGCTTGACGGATGTTTGACGGATGTTTGACGGATGTTTGACAGATGTTTGATGGATTGACGGATGTTTGACGGATGTTTGACGGATGTTTGATGGATGTTTGATGGATTGACGGATGTTTGACGGATGTTTGACGGATGTTTGATGGATTGACGGATGTTTGACGGATGTTTGATGGATTGACGGATGTTTGACGGATGTTTGACGGATGTTTGATGGATGTTTGGTGGATGTTTGATGGATGTTTGACGGATGTTTGACGGATGTTTGATGGATGTTTGACGGATGTTTGACGGATGTTTGACGGATGTTTGACAGATGTTTGATGGATTGACTGATGTTTGACGGATGTTTGACGGATGTTTGATGGATGTTTGACGGATGTTTGATGGATGTTTGACGGATGTTTGACGGATGTTTGATGGATGTTTGACGGATGTTTGATGGATGTTTGACGGATGTTTGACGGATGTTTGACGGATGTTTGACGGATGTTTGATGGATGTTTGACAGATGTTTGATGGATTGACGGATGTTTGACGGATGTTTGACGGATGTTTGATGGATGTTTGACGGATGTTTGAAGGATGTTTGACGGATGTTTGATGGGTTGATGGATGTTTGACGTATGTTTGACGGATGTTTGATGGATGTTTGACGGATGTTTGATGGATGATTGACGGATGTTTGACGGATGTTTGACGGATGTTTGACGGATGTTTGACGGATGTTTGACGGATGTTTGACGGATGTTTGATGGATGTTTGACGGATGTTTGATGGATGTTTGATGGATGTTTGAAGGATTGACGGATGTTTGACGGATGTTTGACGGATGTTTGATGGATGTTTGATGGATGTTTGACGGATGTTTGACGGATGTTTGATGGATGTTTGACGGATGTTTGATGGATGTTTGACGGATGTTTGACGGATGTTTGACAGATGTTTGATGGATTGACGGATGTTTGACGGATGTTTGACGGATGTTTGATGGATGTTTGACTGATGTTTGACGGATGTTTGACGGATGTTTGATGGAGGTTTGATGGATGTTTGACGGATGTTTGATGGATGTTTGACGGATGTTTGACGGATGTTTGACGGATGTTTGACGGATGTTTGATGGATGTTTGACAGATGTTTGATGGATTGACGGATGTTTGACGGATGTTTGACGGATGTTTGATGGATGTTTGACGGATGTTTGAAGGATGTTTGACGGATGTTTGATGGGTTGATGGATGTTTGACGTATGTTTGATGGATGTTTGATGGATGTTTGACGGATGTTTGACGGATGTTTGATGGATGTTTGACGGATGTTTGACGGATGTTTGATGGATTGACGGATGTTTGACGGATGTTTGATGGATGTTTGACGGATGTTTGACGGATGTTTGACGGATACTTGATGGATTGACGGATGTTTGACGGATGTTTGACGGATGTTTGATGGATGTTTGATGGATGTTTGACGGATGCTTGACGGATGTTTGACGGATGTTTGACGGATGTTTGACAGATGTTTGATGGATTGACGGATGTTTGACGGATGTTTGACGGATGTTTGATGGATGTTTGATGGATTGACGGATGTTTGACGGATGTTTGACGGATGTTTGATGGATTGACGGATGTTTGACGGATGTTTGATGGATTGACGGATGTTTGACGGATGTTTGATGGATGTTTGGTGGATGTTTGATGGATGTTTGACGGATGTTTGACGGATGTTTGATGGATGTTTGACGGATGTTTGACGGATGTTTGACGGATGTTTGACAGATGTTTGATGGATTGACTGATGTTTGACGGATGTTTGACGGATGTTTGATGGATGTTTGACGGATGTTTGATGGATGTTTGACGGATGTTTGACGGATGTTTGATGGATGTTTGACGGATGTTTGATGGATGTTTGACGGATGTTTGACGGATGTTTGACGGATGTTTGACGGATGTTTGATGGATGTTTGACAGATGTTTGATGGATTGACGGATGTTTGACGGATGTTTGACGGATGTTTGATGGATGTTTGACGGATGTTTGACGGATGTTTGACAGATGTTTGATGGATTGACGGATGTTTGACGGATGTTTGACGGATGTTTGATGGATGTTTGACTGATGTTTGACGGATGTTTGACGGATGTTTGATGGAGGTTTGATGGATGTTTGACGGATGTTTGATGGATGTTTGACGGATGTTTGACGGATGTTTGACGGATGTTTGACGGATGTTTGATGGATGTTTGACAGATGTTTGATGGATTGACGGATGTTTGACGGATGTTTGACGGATGTTTGATGGATTGACGGATGTTTGACGGATGTTTGATGGATGTTTGACGGATGTTTGACGGATGTTTGACGGATACTTGATGGATTGACGGATGTTTGACGGATGTTTGACGGATGTTTGATGGATGTTTGATGGATGTTTGACGGATGCTTGACGGATGTTTGACGGATGTTTGACGGATGTTTGACAGATGTTTGATGGATTGACGGATGTTTGACGGATGTTTGACGGATGTTTGATGGATGTTTGATGGATTGACGGATGTTTGACGGATGTTTGACGGATGTTTGATGGATTGACGTATGTTTGACGGATGTTTGATGGATGTTTGACGGATGTTTGATGGATGATTGACGGATGTTTGACGGATGTTTGACGGATGTTTGACGGATGTTTGACGGATGTTTGACGGATGTTTGATGGATGTTTGACGGATGTTTGATGGATGTTTGATGGATGTTTGAAGGATTGACGGATGTTTGACGGATGTTTGACGGATGTTTGATGGATGTTTGATGGATGTTTGACGGATGTTTGACGGATGTTTGATGGATGTTTGACGGATGTTTGATGGATGTTTGACGGATGTTTGACGGATGTTTGACAGATGTTTGATGGATTGACGGATGTTTGACGGATGTTTGACGGATGTTTGATGGATGTTTGACTGATGTTTGACGGATGTTTGACGGATGTTTGACAGATGTTTGATGGATTGACGGATGTTTGACGGATGTTTGACGGATGTTTGATGGATGTTTGACTGATGTTTGACGGATGTTTGACGGATGTTTGACAGATGTTTGATGGATTGACGGATGTTTGACGGATGTTTGACGGATGTTTGATGGATGTTTGACTGATGTTTGACGGATGTTTGACGGATGTTTGACGGATAATTGATGGATGTTTGATGGATGTTTGATGGATGTTTGACGGATGTTTGACGGATGTTTGATGGATGTTTGACGGATGTTTGACGGATGTTTGATGGATTGACGGATGTTTGACGGATGTTTGATGGATGTTTGACGGATGTTTGACGGATGTTTGACGGATACTTGATGGATTGACGGATGTTTGACGGATGTTTGACGGATGTTTGATGGATGTTTGATGGATGTTTGACGGATGCTTGACGGATGTTTGACGGATGTTTGACGGATGTTTGACAGATGTTTGATGGATTGACGGATGTTTGACGGATGTTTGACGGATGTTTGATGGATGTTTGATGGATTGACGGATGTTTGACGGATGTTTGACGGATGTTTGATGGATTGACGGATGTTTGACGGATGTTTGATGGATTGACGGATGTTTGACGGATGTTTGACGGATGTTTGATGGATGTTTGGTGGATGTTTGATGGATGTTTGACGGATGTTTGACGGATGTTTGATGGATGTTTGACGGATGTTTGACGGATGTTTGACGGATGTTTGACAGATGTTTGATGGATTGACTGATGTTTGACGGATGTTTGACGGATGTTTGATGGATGTTTGACGGATGTTTGATGGATGTTTGACGGATGTTTGACGGATGTTTGATGGATGTTTGACGGATGTTTGATGGATGTTTGACGGATGTTTGACGGATGTTTGACGGATGTTTGACGGATGTTTGATGGATGTTTGACAGATGTTTGATGGATTGACGGATGTTTGACGGATGTTTGACGGATGTTTGATGGATGTTTGACGGATGTTTGAAGGATGTTTGACGGATGTTTGATGGGTTGATGGATGTTTGACGTATGTTTGACGGATGTTTGATGGATGTTTGACGGATGTTTGATGGATGATTGACGGATGTTTGACGGATGTTTGACGGATGTTTGACGGATGTTTGACGGATGTTTGACGGATGTTTGATGGATGTTTGACGGATGTTTGATGGATGTTTGATGGATGTTTGAAGGATTGACGGATGTTTGACGGATGTTTGACGGATGTTTGATGGATGTTTGATGGATGTTTGACGGATGTTTGACGGATGTTTGATGGATGTTTGACGGATGTTTGATGGATGTTTGACGGATGTTTGACGGATGTTTGACAGATGTTTGATGGATTGACGGATGTTTGACGGATGTTTGACGGATGTTTGATGGATGTTTGACTGATGTTTGACGGATGTTTGACGGATGTTTGATGGAGGTTTGATGGATATTTGACGGATGTTTGACGGATGTTTGATGGATGTTTGACGGATGTTTGATGGATGTTTGACGGATGTTTGACAGATGTTTAATGGATTGTGGCATGTTTGACGGATGTTTGACGGATGTTTGATGGATGATTGACGGATGTTTGACGGATGTTTGACGGATGTTTGGCGGATGTTTGATGGATGTTTGACGGATGTTTGATGGATGTTTGACGGATGTTTGACGGATGTTTGACGGATGTTTGACGGATGTTTGACGGATGTTTGACAGATGTTTGATGGATTGACGGATGTTTGACGGATGTTTGACGGACGTTTGACGGATGTTTGACGGATGTTTGACGGATGTTTGACGGATGTTTGATGGATGTTTGACGGATGTTTGACGGATGTTTGACGGATGTTTGATGGATTGATGGATGTTTGACGGATGTTTGACGGATGTTTGATGGATGTTTGACGGATGTTTGATGGATGATTGACGGATGTTTGACGGATGTTTGACGGATGTTTGACGGATGTTTGACGGATGTTTGACGGATGTTTGACGGATGTTTGATGGATGTTTGATGGATTGACGGATGTTTGACGGATGTTTGACGGATGTTTGATGGATTGACGGATGTTTGACGGATGTTTGATGGATTGACGGATGTTTGACGGATGTTTGACGGATGTTTGACGGATGTTTGGTGGATGTTTGATGGATGTTTGACGGATGTTTGACGGATGTTTGATGGATGTTTGACGGATGTTTGACGGATGTTTGACGGATGTTTGACAGATGTTTGATGGATTGACTGATGTTTGACGGATGTTTGACGGATGTTTGATGGATGTTTGACGGATGTTTGATGGATGTTTGACGGATGTTTGACGGATGTTTGATGGATGTTTGACGGATGTTTGATGGATGTTTGACGGATGTTTGACGGATGTTTGACGGATGTTTGACGGATGTTTGATGGATGTTTGACAGATGTTTGATGGATTGACGGATGTTTGACGGATGTTTGACGGATGTTTGATGGATGTTTGACGGATGTTTGAAGGATGTTTGACGGATGTTTGATGGGTTGATGGATGTTTGACGTATGTTTGACGGATGTTTGATGGATGTTTGACGGATGTTTGATGGATGATTGACGGATGTTTGACGGATGTTTGACGGATGTTTGACGGATGTTTGACGGATGTTTGACGGATGTTTGATGGATGTTTGACGGATGTTTGATGGATGTTTGATGGATGTTTGAAGGATTGACGGATGTTTGACGGATGTTTGACGGATGTTTGATGGATGTTTGATGGATGTTTGACGGATGTTTGACGGATGTTTGATGGATGTTTGACGGATGTTTGATGGATGTTTGACGGATGTTTGACGGATGTTTGACAGATGTTTGATGGATTGACGGATGTTTGACGGATGTTTGACGGATGTTTGATGGATGTTTGACTGATGTTTGACGGATGTTTGACGGATGTTTGATGGAGGTTTGATGGATATTTGACGGATGTTTGACGGATGTTTGATGGATGTTTGACGGATGTTTGACGGATGTTTGACGGATGTTTGACAGATGTTTAATGGATTGTGGCATGTTTGACGGATGTTTGACGGATGTTTGATGGATGATTGACGGATGTTTGACGGATGTTTGACGGATGTTTGGCGGATGTTTGATGGATGTTTGACGGATGTTTGATGGATGTTTGACGTTTTTTTACGGATGTTTGACGGATGTTTGACGGATGTTTGACGGATGTTTGACAGATGTTTGATGGATTGACGGATGTTTGACGGATGTTTGACGGATGTTTGACGGACGTTTGACGGATGTTTGACGGATGTTTGACGGATGTTTGACGGATGTTTGATGGATGTTTGACGGATGTTTGACGGATGTTTGACGGATGTTTGATGGATTGATGGATGTTTGACGGATGTTTGACGGATGTTTGATGGATGTTTGACGGATGTTTGATGGATGATTGACGGATGTTTGACGGATGTTTGACGGATGTTTGACGGATGTTTGACGGATGTTTGACGGATGTTTGACGGATATTTGATGGATGTTTGACGGATGTTTGACGGATGTTTGATGGATGTTTGAAGGATTGACGGATGTTTGACGGATGTTTGACGGATGTTTGATGGATGTTTAATGGATGTTTGACGGATGTTTGACGGATGTTTGATGGATGTTTGACGGATGTTTGACGGATGTTTGACGGATGTTTGACAGATGTTTGACGGATGTTTGACGGATGTTTGACAGATGTTTGATGGATTGACGCATGTTTGACGGATGTTTGACGGATGTTTGATGGATGTTTGACTGATGTTTGACGGATGTTTGACGGATGTTTGACGGATGTTTGATGGAGGTTTGAGGGATGTTTGACGGATGTTTGATGGATGTTTGACGGATGTTTGATGGATGTTTGACGGATGTTTGACAGATGTTTGATGGATTGACGGATGTTTGACGGATGTTTGACGGATGTTTGATGGATGTTTGACGGATGTTTTACGGATGTTTGAGGGATGTTTGATGGATTGATGGATGTTTGACGGATGTTTGATGGATGATTGACGGATGTTTGACGGATGTTTGATGGATGTTTGACAGATGTTTGATGGATTGACGGATGTTTGACGGATGTTTGACGGATGTTTGATGGATGTTTGACGGATGTTTGAAGGATGTTTGACGGATGTTTGATGGGTTGATGGATGTTTGACGTATGTTTGACGGATGTTTGATGGATGTTTGACGGATGTTTGATGGATGATTGACGGATGTTTGACGGATGTTTGACGGATGTTTGACGGATGTTTGACGGATGTTTGACGGATGTTTGATGGATGTTTGACGGATGTTTGATGGATGTTTGATGGATGTTTGAAGGATTGACGGATGTTTGACGGATGTTTGACGGATGTTTGATGGATGTTTGATGGATGTTTGACGGATGTTTGACGGATGTTTGATGGATGTTTGACGGATGTTTGATGGATGTTTGACGGATGTTTGACGGATGTTTGACAGATGTTTGATGGATTGACGGATGTTTGACGGATGTTTGACGGATGTTTGATGGATGTTTGACTGATGTTTGACGGATGTTTGACGGATGTTTGATGGAGGTTTGATGGATATTTGACGGATGTTTGACGGATGTTTGATGGATGTTTGACGGATGTTTGATGGATGTTTGACGGATGTTTGACAGATGTTTAATGGATTGTGGCATGTTTGACGGATGTTTGACGGATGTTTGATGGATGATTGACGGATGTTTGACGGATGTTTGACGGATGTTTGGCGGATGTTTGATGGATGTTTGACGGATGTTTGATGGATGTTTGACGGATGTTTGACGGATGTTTGACGGATGTTTGACGGATGTTTGACGGATGTTTGACAGATGTTTGATGGATTGACTGATGTTTGACGGATGTTTGACGGATGTTTGATGGATGTTTGACGGATGTTTGATGGATGTTTGACGGATGTTTGACGGATGTTTGATGGATGTTTGACGGATGTTTGATGGATGTTTGACGGATGTTTGACGGATGTTTGACGGATGTTTGACGGATGTTTGATGGATGTTTGACAGATGTTTGATGGATTGACGGATGTTTGACGGATGTTTGACGGATGTTTGATGGATGTTTGACGGATGTTTGAAGGATGTTTGACGGATGTTTGATGGGTTGATGGATGTTTGACGTATGTTTGACGGATGTTTGATGGATGTTTGACGGATGTTTGATGGATGATTGACGGATGTTTGACGGATGTTTGACGGATGTTTGACGGATGTTTGACGGATGTTTGACGGATGTTTGATGGATGTTTGACGGATGTTTGATGGATGTTTGATGGATGTTTGAAGGATTGACGGATGTTTGACGGATGTTTGACGGATGTTTGATGGATGTTTGATGGATGTTTGACGGATGTTTGACGGATGTTTGATGGATGTTTGACGGATGTTTGATGGATGTTTGACGGATGTTTGACGGATGTTTGACAGATGTTTGATGGATTGACGGATGTTTGACGGATGTTTGACGGATGTTTGATGGATGTTTGACTGATGTTTGACGGATGTTTGACGGATGTTTGATGGAGGTTTGATGGATATTTGACGGATGTTTGACGGATGTTTGATGGATGTTTGACGGATGTTTGATGGATGTTTGACGGATGTTTGACAGATGTTTAATGGATTGTGGCATGTTTGACGGATGTTTGACGGATGTTTGATGGATGATTGACGGATGTTTGACGGATGTTTGACGGATGTTTGGCGGATGTTTGATGGATGTTTGACGGATGTTTGATGGATGTTTGACGGATGTTTGACGGATGTTTGACGGATGTTTGACGGATGTTTGACGGATGTTTGACAGATGTTTGATGGATTGACGGATGTTTGACGGATGTTTGACGGACGTTTGACGGATGTTTGACGGATGTTTGACGGATGTTTGACGGATGTTTGATGGATGTTTGACGGATGTTTGACGGATGTTTGACGGATGTTTGATGGATTGATGGATGTTTGACGGATGTTTGACGGATGTTTGATGGATGTTTGACGGATGTTTGATGGATGATTGACGGATGTTTGACGGATGTTTGACGGATGTTTGACGGATGTTTGACGGATGTTTGACGGATGTTTGACGGATGTTTGATGGATGTTTGATGGATTGACGGATGTTTGACGGATGTTTGACGGATGTTTGATGGATTGACGGATGTTTGACGGATGTTTGATGGATTGACGGATGTTTGACGGATGTTTGACGGATGTTTGACGGATGTTTGGTGGATGTTTGATGGATGTTTGACGGATGTTTGACGGATGTTTGATGGATGTTTGACGGATGTTTGACGGATGTTTGACGGATGTTTGACAGATGTTTGATGGATTGACTGATGTTTGACGGATGTTTGACGGATGTTTGATGGATGTTTGACGGATGTTTGATGGATGTTTGACGGATGTTTGACGGATGTTTGATGGATGTTTGACGGATGTTTGATGGATGTTTGACGGATGTTTGACGGATGTTTGACGGATGTTTGACGGATGTTTGATGGATGTTTGACAGATGTTTGATGGATTGACGGATGTTTGACGGATGTTTGACGGATGTTTGATGGATGTTTGACGGATGTTTGAAGGATGTTTGACGGATGTTTGATGGGTTGATGGATGTTTGACGTATGTTTGACGGATGTTTGATGGATGTTTGACGGATGTTTGATGGATGATTGACGGATGTTTGACGGATGTTTGACGGATGTTTGACGGATGTTTGACGGATGTTTGACGGATGTTTGATGGATGTTTGACGGATGTTTGATGGATGTTTGATGGATGTTTGAAGGATTGACGGATGTTTGACGGATGTTTGACGGATGTTTGATGGATGTTTGATGGATGTTTGACGGATGTTTGACGGATGTTTGATGGATGTTTGACGGATGTTTGATGGATGTTTGACGGATGTTTGACGGATGTTTGACAGATGTTTGATGGATTGACGGATGTTTGACGGATGTTTGACGGATGTTTGATGGATGTTTGACTGATGTTTGACGGATGTTTGACGGATGTTTGATGGAGGTTTGATGGATATTTGACGGATGTTTGACGGATGTTTGATGGATGTTTGACGGATGTTTGACGGATGTTTGACGGATGTTTGACAGATGTTTAATGGATTGTGGCATGTTTGACGGATGTTTGACGGATGTTTGATGGATGATTGACGGATGTTTGACGGATGTTTGACGGATGTTTGGCGGATGTTTGATGGATGTTTGACGGATGTTTGATGGATGTTTGACGTTTTTTTACGGATGTTTGACGGATGTTTGACGGATGTTTGACGGATGTTTGACAGATGTTTGATGGATTGACGGATGTTTGACGGATGTTTGACGGATGTTTGACGGACGTTTGACGGATGTTTGACGGATGTTTGACGGATGTTTGACGGATGTTTGATGGATGTTTGACGGATGTTTGACGGATGTTTGACGGATGTTTGATGGATTGATGGATGTTTGACGGATGTTTGACGGATGTTTGATGGATGTTTGACGGATGTTTGATGGATGATTGACGGATGTTTGACGGATGTTTGACGGATGTTTGACGGATGTTTGACGGATGTTTGACGGATGTTTGACGGATATTTGATGGATGTTTGACGGATGTTTGACGGATGTTTGATGGATGTTTGAAGGATTGACGGATGTTTGACGGATGTTTGACGGATGTTTGATGGATGTTTAATGGATGTTTGACGGATGTTTGACGGATGTTTGATGGATGTTTGACGGATGTTTGACGGATGTTTGACGGATGTTTGACAGATGTTTGACGGATGTTTGACGGATGTTTGACAGATGTTTGATGGATTGACGCATGTTTGACGGATGTTTGACGGATGTTTGATGGATGTTTGACTGATGTTTGACGGATGTTTGACGGATGTTTGACGGATGTTTGATGGAGGTTTGAGGGATGTTTGACGGATGTTTGATGGATGTTTGACGGATGTTTGATGGATGTTTGACGGATGTTTGACAGATGTTTGATGGATTGACGGATGTTTGACGGATGTTTGACGGATGTTTGATGGATGTTTGACGGATGTTTTACGGATGTTTGAGGGATGTTTGATGGATTGATGGATGTTTGACGGATGTTTGATGGATGATTGACGGATGTTTGACGGATGTTTGATGGATGTTTGATGGATGTTTGACGGATGTTTGACGGATGTTTGATGGATGTTTGACGGATGTTTGATGTATGTTTGACAGATGTTTGATGGATATGTGATGGATGTTTGATGGATGTTTGACGGATGTTTGACGGATGTTTGATGGATGTTTGACGGATGTTTGACGGATGTTTGATGGATTGATGGATGTTTTACGGATGTTTGATGGATGTTTGACGGATGTTTGATGGATGTTTGACGGATGTTTGACGGATGTTTGACGGATACTTGATGGATTGACGGATGTTTGACGGATGTTTGAAGGATGTTTGATGGATGTTTGATGGATGTTTGACGGATGCTTGACGGATGTTTGACGGATGTTTGACGGATGTTTGACAGATGTTTGATGGATTGACGGATGTTTGACGGATGTTTGATGTATGTTTGATGGATTGACGGATGTTTGACGGATGTTTGACGGATGTTTGATGGATTGACGGATGTTTGACGGATTTTTGACGGATGTTTGACGGATGTTTGATGGATGTTTGAAGGATGTTTGACGGATGTTTGACGGATGTTTGACGGATGTTTGATGGATTGACGGATGTTTGACGGATGTTTGACGGATGTTTGAAGGATGTTTGACGGATGTTTGACGGATGTTTGATGGATTGACGGATGTTTGACGGATGTTTGACGGATGTTTGATGGATGTTTGATGGACGTTTGATGGATGTTTGACGGATGTTTGACGGATGTTTGATGGATAATTGACGGATGTTTGACGGATGTTTGACGGATGATTGACGGATGTTTGACAGATGTTTGATGGATTGACGGATGTTTGACGGATGTTTGACGGATGTTTGACGGATGTTTGATGGATGTTTGACAGATGTTTGATGGATTGACGGATGTTTGACGGATGTTTGACGGATGTTTGACGGATGTTTGATTGATGTTTGACGGATGTTTGATGGATGTTTGACGGATGTTTGACGGATGTTTGACGGATGTTTGACGGATGTTTGACGGATGTTTGATGGATGTTTGACGGATGTTTGACGGATGTTTGACGGATGTTTGATGGATTGATGGATGTTTGACGGATGTTTGACGGATGTTTGATGGATGTTTGACGGATGTTTGATGGATGATTGACGGATGTTTGACGGATGTTTGACGGATGTTTGACGGATGTTTGACGGATGTTTGACGGATGTTTGACGGATATTTGATGGATGTTTGACGGATGTTTGACGGATGTTTGATGGATGTTTGAAGGATTGACGGATGTTTGACGGATGTTTGACGGATGTTTGATGGATGTTTGATGGATGTTTGACGGATGTTTGACGGATGTTTGATGGATGTTTGACGGATGTTTGACGGATGTTTGACGGATGTTTGACAGATGTTTGACGGATGTTTGACGGATGTTTGACGGATGTTTGATGGATTGACGCATGTTTGACGGATGTTTGACGGATGTTTGATGGATGTTTGACTGATGTTTGACGGATGTTTGACGGATGTTTGACGGATGTTTTATGGAGGTTTGAGGGATGTTTGACGGATGTTTGATGGATGTTTGACGGATGTTTGATGGATGTTTGACGGATGTTTGACAGATGTTTGATGGATTGACGGATGTTTGACGGATGTTTGACGGATGTTTGATGGATGTTTGACGGATGTTTTACGGATGTTTGACGGATGTTTGATGGATTGATGGATGTTTGACGGATGTTTGACGGATGTTTGACGGATGTTTGACGGATATTTGATGGATGTTTGACGGATGTTTGACGGATGTTTGATGGATGTTTGAAGGATTGACGGATGTTTGACGGATGTTTGACGGATGTTTGATGGATGTTTGATGGATGTTTGACGGATGTTTGACGGATGTTTGATGGATGTTTGACGGATGTTTGACGGATGTTTGACGGATGTTTGACAGATGTTTGACGGATGTTTGACGGATGTTTGACAGATGTTTGATGGATTGACGCATGTTTGACGGATGTTTGACGGATGTTTGATGGATGTTTGACTGATGTTTGACGGATGTTTGACGGATGTTTGACGGATGTTTTATGGAGGTTTGAGGGATGTTTGACGGATGTTTGATGGATGTTTGACGGATGTTTGACGGATGTTTGACGGATGTTTGACGGATGTTTGACGATTGTTTGATGGATGTTTGACGGATGTTTGACGGATGTTTGACGGATGTTTGATGGATGTTTGATGGATGTTTGACGGATGTTTGACGGATGTTTGATGGATGTTTGACGGATGTTTGACGGATGTTTGACGGATGTTTGACGGATGTTTGACGGATGTTTGACAGATGTTTGATGGATTGCCGGATGTTTGACGGATGTTTGACGGATGTTTGATGGATTTTTGACTGATGTTTGACGGATGTTTGACAGATGTTTGACGGATGTTTGATGGAGGTTTGAGGGATGTTTGACGGATGTTTGATGGATGTTTGACGGATGTTTGACGGATGTTTGACGGATGTTTGACGGATGTTTGACGATTGTTTGATGGATGTTTGACGGATGTTTGACGGATGTTTGACGGATGTTTGACAGATGTTTGATGGATGTTTGGTGGATGTTTGACGGATGTTTGACGGATGTTTGACGGATGTTTGACGAATGTTTGACGGATGTTTGACGGATGTTTGACGGATGTTTGACGGATGTTTGACGGATGTTTGACGGATGTTTGACGGATGTTTGACAGATGTTTGACGGATGTTTGACAGATGTTTGATGGATGTTTGGTGGATGTTTGACGGATGTTTGACGGATGTTTGACGGATGTTTGACGAATGTTTGACGGATGTTTGATGGATGTTTGACGGATGTTTGACGGATGTTTGATGGATTGACAGATGTTTGACGGATGTTTGATGGATGTTTGACAGATGTTTGACGGATGTTTGACGGATGTTTGACGGATGTTTGATGGATGTTTGATGGATTGATGGATGTTTGACGGATGTTTGACGGATTTTTGATGGATGTTTGACTGATGTTTGACGGATGTTTGACGGATGTTTGTCGATGGTTTGATGGATGTTTGACGGATGTTTGACGGATGTTTGACGGATGTTTGACAGATGTTTGATGGATTGATGGATGTTTGATGGATGTTTGACGGATGTTTGACGGATGTTTGATGGATTGACAGATGTTTGAAAGATGTTTGATGGATGTTTGACAGATGTTTGACGGATGCTTGACGGATGTTTGATGGATTGACGGATGTTTGACGGATGTTTGACGGATGTTTAACGGATGTTTGATGGATGTTTGACGGATGCTTGATGGATGTTTGATGGATGTTTGACGGATGTTTGACGGATTTTTGATGGATGTTTGACGGATGTTTGACGGATGTTTGACGGATGTTTGATGGATTGACGGATGTTTGACGGATGTTTGATGGATGTTTGATGGATTGATGGATGTTTGACGGATGTTTGACGGATTTTTGATGGATGTTTGACTGATGTTTGACGGATGTTTGACGGATGTTTGTCGATGGTTTGATGGATGTTTGACGGATTTTTGATGGATGTTTGACTGATGTTTGACGGATGTTTGACGGATGTTTGTCGATGGATTGATGGATGTTTGATGGATGTTTGACGGATGTTTGACGGATGTTTGACGGATGTTTGATGGATTTTTGATGGATTGACGGATGTTTGACGGATGTTTGATGGATGTTTGATGAATGTTTGACGGATGTTTGACGATTGTTTGATGGATGTTTGACGGACGTTTGATGGATTGACGGATGTTTGACGGATGTTTGACGGATGTTTGATGGATTGAAGGATGTTTGACGGATGTTTGACGGATGTTTGACGGATGTTTGACGGATGTTTGATGGATGTTTGACGGATGTTTGAGGGATGTTTGACGGATGTTTGACAGATGTTTGATGGATTGATGGATGTTTGATGGATGTTTGACGGATGTTTGACGGATGTTTGATGGATTGACAGATGTTTGAAAGATGTTTGATGGATGTTTGACAGATGTTTGACGGATGCTTGACGGATGTTTGATGGATTGACGGATGTTTGACGGATGTTTGACGGATGTTTAACGGATGTTTGATGGATGTTTGACGGATGCTTGATGGATGTTTGATGGATGTTTGACGGATGTTTGACGGATTTTTGATGGATGTTTGACGGATGTTTGACGGATGTTTGACGGATGTTTGATGGATTGACGGATGTTTGACGGATGTTTGATGGATGTTTGATGGATGTTTGATGGATGTTTGACGGATGTTCCATGGATGTTTGACGGATGTTTGACGGATGTTTGATGGATTGAAAGATGTTTGACGGATGTTTGATGGATGTTTGACGGATGTTTCATGGATGTTTGACGGATGTTTGACGGATGTTTGATGGATTGAAAGATGTTTGACGGATGTTTGATGGATGTTTGACGGATGTTTGACGGATTTTTGATGGATGTTTGACTGATGTTTGACGGATGTTTGACGGATGTTTGACGGATGTTTGATGGATGTTTGATGGATTGACGGATGTTTGACGGATGTTTGATGGATGTTTGATGGATGTTTGACGGATGTTTCATGGATGTTTGACGGATGTTTGACGGATGTTTGATGGATTGAAAGATGTTTGACGGATGTTTGATGGATGTTTGACGGATGTTTGACGGATGTTTGACGGATGTTTGACGGATGTTTGACGGATGTTTGATGGATGTTTGATGGATTGACGGATGTTTGATGGATTTTTGATGGATGTTTGAAGGATGTTTGACGGATGTTTGACGGATGTTTGACGGATGTTTGACGATTGTTTGATGGATGTTTGACGGATGTTTGACGAATGTTTGACTGATGTTTGACAGATGTTTGATGGATTGATGGATGTTTGATGGATGTTTGACGGATGTTTGACGGATGTGTAATGGATTGACATATGTTTGACGGATTTGATGGATGTTTGACGGATGTTTGACGGATGTTTGATGGATTGACGGATGTTTGACGGATGTTTGATGGATTGACAGATGTTTGACGGATGTTTGACGGATGTTTGAAGGATGTTTGACGGATGTTTGACGGATGTTTGATGGATTGACGGATATTTGACGGATGTTTGACGGATGTTTGAAGGATGTTTGACGGATGTTTGACGGATGTTTGATGGATTGACGGATGTTTGACGGATGTTTGACGGATGTTTGATGGATGCTTGATGGATGTTTGATGGATGTTTGACGGATGTTTGACGGATGTTTGATGGATAATTGACGTATGTTTGACGGATGTTTGACGGATGTTTGACAGATGTTTGATGGATTGACGGATGTTTGACGGATGTTTGACGGATGTTTGACGGATGTTTGACGGATGTTTGATGGATATTTGACAGATGTTTGATGGATTGACGGATGTTTGACGGATGTTTGACGGATGTTTGACGGATGTTTGATGGATGTTTGACGGATGTTTGAAGGATGTTTGACGGATGTTTGATGGGTTGATGGATGTTTGACGTATGTTTGACGGATGTTTGATGGATGTTTGACGGATGTTTGATGGATACTTGACGGATGTTTGACGGATGTTTGACGGATGTTTGACGGATGTTTGACGGATGTTTGATGGATGATTGACGGATGTTTGACGGATGTTTGATGGATGTTTGACGGATGTTTGACGGATGTTTGACGGATGTTTGATGGATGTTTGATGGATGTTTGACGGATGTTTGACGGATGTTTGATGGATGTTTGACGGATGTTTGACGGATGTTTGACGGATGTTTGACGGATGTTTGACGGATGTTTGACAGATGTTTGATGGATTGCCGGATGTTTGACGGATGTTTGACGGATGTTTGATGGATTTTTGACTGATGTTTGACGGATGTTTGACAGATGTTTGACGGATGTTTGATGGAGGTTTGAGGGATGTTTGACGGATGTTTGATGGATGTTTGACGGATGTTTGACGGATGTTTGACGGATGTTTGACGGATGTTTGACGATTGTTTGATGGATGTTTGACGGATGTTTGACGGATGTTTGACGGATGTTTGACAGATGTTTGATGGATGTTTGGTGGATGTTTGACGGATGTTTGACGGATGTTTGACGGATGTTTGACGAATGTTTGACGGATGTTTGACGGATGTTTGACGGATGTTTGACGGATGTTTGACGGATGTTTGACGGATGTTTGACGGATGTTTGACAGATGTTTGATGGATTGACGGATGTTTGACGGATGTTTGACGGATGTTTGATGGATGTTTGACTGATGTTTGACGGATGTTTTCCAGATGTTTGATGGAGGTTTGATGGATGTTTGACGGATGTTTGATGGATGTTTGACGGATGTTTGACGGATGTTTGACGGATGTTTGACGGATGTTTGACAGATGTTTGATGGATTGACGGATGTTTGACGGATGTTTGACGGATGTTTTATGGATGTTTGACGGATGTTTGATGGATGATTGACGGATGTTTGACGGATGTTTGATGGATGTTTGATGGATGTTTGACGGATGTTTGACGGATGTTTGATGGATGTTTGATGGATGTTTGATGGATGTTTGACGGATGTTTGATGGATGTTTGATGGATGTTTGACGGATGTTTGACGGATGTTTGATGGATGTTTGATGGATGTTTGATGGATGTTTGACGAATGTTTGATGGATGTTTGATGGATGTTTGACGGATGTTTGACGGATGTTTGATGGATGTTTGATGGATGTTTGATGGATGTTTGACGGATGTTTGATGGATGTTTGATGGATGTTTGACGGATGTTTGACGGATAATTGATGGATGTTTGATGGATGTTTGATGGATGTTTGACGGATGTTTGACGGATGTTTGACGGATGTTTGACGGATGTTTGATGGATGATTGATGGATGTTTGACGGATGTTTGATGGATGTTTGATGGATGTTTGACGGATGTTTGATGGATTGATGGATGTTTGACGGATGTTTGACGGATGTTTGACGGATAATTGATGGATGTTTGATGGATGTTTGACGGATGTTTTACGGATGTTTGACGGATGTTTGATGGATTGATGGATGTTTGACGGATGTTTGACGGATGTTTGACGGATGTTTGATGGATGATTGACGATTGTTTGACGGATGTTTGACGGATGTTTGATGGATGTTTGACGGATGTTTGACGGATAATTGATGGATGTTTGATGGATGTTTGACGGATGTTTTACGGATGTTTGACGGATGTTTGATGGATTGATGGATGTTTGACGGATGTTTGATGGATGTTTGACGGATGTTTTACGGATGTTTGACGGATGTTTGATGGATTGATGGATGTTTGACGGATGTTTGACGGATGTTTGACGGATGTTTGACGGATGTTTGATGGATGATTGACGGATGTTTGACGGATGTTTGATGGATGTTTGATGGATGTTTGACGGATGTTTGACGGATGTTTGATGGATGTTTGATGGATGTTTGACGGATGTTTTACGGATGTTTGACGGATGTTTGATGGATTGATGGATGTTTGGCGGATGTTTGACGGATGTTTGACGGATGTTTGACGGATGTTTGATGGATGTTTGACGGATGTTTGATGTATGTTTGACAGATGTTTGATGGATATGTGATGGATGTTTGATGGATGTTTGACGGATGTTTGACGGATGTTTGATGGATGTTTGACGGATGTTTGACGGATGTTTGATGGATTGATGGATGTTTGACGGATGTTTGATGGATGTTTGACGGATGTTTGATGGATGTTTGACGGATGTTTGACGGATGTTTGACGGATGTTTGACGGATACTTGATGGATTGACGGATGTTTGACGGATGTTTGACGGATGTTTGATGGATGTTTGATGGATGTTTGACGGATGCTTGACGGATGTTTGACGGATGTTGGATGGATGTTTGACAGATGTTTGATGGATTGACGGATGTTTGACGGATGTTTGACGGATGTTTGATGGATGTTTGATGGATTGACGGATGTTTGACGGATGTTTGATGGATTGACGGATGTTTGACGGATGTTTGATGGATTGACAGATGTTTGACGGATGTTTGACGGATGTTTGAAGGATGTTTGACGGATGTTTGACGGATGTTTGATGGATTGACGGATATTTGACGGATGTTTGACGGATGTTTGAAGGATGTTTGACGGATGTTTGACGGATGTTTGATGGATTGACGGATGTTTGACGGATGTTTGACGGATGTTTGATGGATGCTTGATGGATGTTTGATGGATGTTTGACGGATGTTTGACGGATGTTTGATGGATAATTGACGGATGTTTGACGGATGTTTGACGGATGTTTGACAGATGTTTGATGGATTGACGGATGTTTGACGGATGTTTGACGGATGTTTGACGGATGTTTGACGGATGTTTGATGGATATTTGACAGATGTTTGATGGATTGACGGATGTTTGACGGATGTTTGACGGATGTTTGACGGATGTTTGATGGATGTTTGACGGATGTTTGAAGGATGTTTGACGGATGTTTGATGGGTTGATGGATGTTTGACGTATGTTTGACGGATGTTTGATGGATGTTTGACGGATGTTTGATGGATGATTGACGGATGTTTGACGGATGTTTGACGGATGTTTGACGGATGTTTGATGGATGATTGACGGATGTTTGACGGATGTTTGATGGATGTTTGACGGATGTTTGACGGATGTTTGACGGATGTTTGATGGATGTTTGATGGATGTTTGACGGATGTTTGACGGATGTTTGATGGATGTTTGACGGATGTTTGACGGATGTTTGACGGATGTTTGACGGATGTTTGACGGATGTTTGACAGATGTTTGATGGATTGCCGGATGTTTGACGGATGTTTGACGGATGTTTGATGGATGTTTGACTGATGTTTGACGGATGTTTGACAGATGTTTGACGGATGTTTGATGGAGGTTTGAGGGATGTTTGACGGATGTTTGATGGATGTTTGACGGATGTTTGACGGATGTTTGACGGATGTTTGACGGATGTTTGACGATTGTTTGATGGATGTTTGACGGATGTTTGACGGATGTTTGACGGATGTTTGACAGATGTTTGATGGATGTTTGGTGGATGTTTGACGGATGTTTGACGGATGTTTGACGGATGTTTGACGAATGTTTGACGGATGTTTGACGGATGTTTGACGGATGTTTGACGGATGTTTGACGGATGTTTGACAGATGTTTGACGGATGTTTGATGGAGGTTTGAGGGATGTTTGACGGATGTTTGATGGATGTTTGACGGATGTTTGACGATTGTTTGATGGATGTTTGACGGATGTTTGACGGATGTTTGACGGATGTTTGACGGATGTTTGACAGATGTTTGATGGATGTTTGGTGGATGTTTGACGGATGTTTGACGGATGTTTGACGGATGTTTGACGAATGTTTGACGGATGTTTGACGGATGTTTGACGGATGTTTGACGGATGTTTGACGGATGTTTGACAGATGTTTGACGGATGTTTGATGGAGGTTTGAGGGATGTTTGACGGATGTTTGATGGATGTTTGACTGATGTTTGACGGATGTTTGACAGATGTTTGACGGATGTTTGATGGAGGTTTGAGGGATGTTTGACGGATGTTTGATGGATGTTTGACGGATGTTTGACGGATGTTTGACGGATGTTTGACGGATGTTTGACGATTGTTTGATGGATGTTTGACGGATGTTTGACGGATGTTTGACGGATGTTTGACAGATGTTTGATGGATGTTTGGTGGATGTTTGACGGATGTTTGACGGATGTTTGACGGATGTTTGACGAATGTTTGACGGATGTTTGACGGATGTTTGACGGATGTTTGACGGATGTTTGACGGATGTTTGACGGATGTTTGACGGATGTTTGACGGATGTTTGACAGATGTTTGATGGATTGACGGATGTTTGACGGATGTTTGACGGATGTTTGATGGATGTTTGACTGATGTTTGACGGATGTTTGCCAGATGTTTGATGGAGGTTTGATGGATGTTTGACGGATGTTTGATGGATGTTTGACGGATGTTTGACGGATGTTTGACGGATGTTTGACGGATGTTTGACAGATGTTTGATGGATTGACGGATGTTTGACGGATGTTTGACGGATGTTTTATGGATGTTTGACGGATGTTTGATGGATGATTGACGGATGTTTGACGGATGTTTGATGGATGTTTGATGGATGTTTGACGGATGTTTGACGGATGTTTGATGGATGTTTGATGGATGTTTGATGGATGTTTGACGGATGTTTGATGGATGTTTGATGGATGTTTGACGGATGTTTGACGGATGTTTGATGGATGTTTGATGGATGTTTGATGGATGTTTGACGGATGTTTGATGGATGTTTGATGGATGTTTGACGGATGTTTGACGGATGTTTGATGGATGTTTGATGGATGTTTGATGGATGTTTGACGGATGTTTGATGGATGTTTGATGGATGTTTGACGGATGTTTGACGGATAATTGATGGATGTTTGATGGATGTTTGATGGATGTTTGACGGATGTTTGACGGATGTTTGACGGATGTTTGACGGATGTTTGATGGATGATTGATGGATGTTTGACGGATGTTTGATGGATGTTTGATGGATGTTTGACGGATGTTTGATGGATTGATGGATGTTTGACGGATGTTTGACGGATGTTTGACGGATAATTGATGGATGTTTGATGGATGTTTGACGGATGTTTTACGGATGTTTGACGGATGTTTGATGGATTGATGGATGTTTGACGGATGTTTGACGGATGTTTGACGGATGTTTGATGGATGATTGACGATTGTTTGACGGATGTTTGACGGATGTTTGATGGATGTTTGACGGATGTTTGACGGATAATTGATGGATGTTTGATGGATGTTTGACGGATGTTTTACGGATGTTTGACGGATGTTTGATGGATTGATGGATGTTTGACGGATGTTTGATGGATGTTTGACGGATGTTTTACGGATGTTTGACGGATGTTTGATGGATTGATGGATGTTTGACGGATGTTTGACGGATGTTTGACGGATGTTTGACGGATGTTTGATGGATGATTGACGGATGTTTGACGGATGTTTGATGGATGTTTGATGGATGTTTGACGGATGTTTGACGGATGTTTGATGGATGTTTGATGGATGTTTGACGGATGTTTTACGGATGTTTGACGGATGTTTGATGGATTGATGGATGTTTGGCGGATGTTTGACGGATGTTTGACGGATGTTTGACGGATGTTTGATGGATGTTTGACGGATGTTTGATGTATGTTTGACAGATGTTTGATGGATATGTGATGGATGTTTGATGGATGTTTGACGGATGTTTGACGGATGTTTGATGGATGTTTGACGGATGTTTGACGGATGTTTGATGGATTGATGGATGTTTGACGGATGTTTGATGGATGTTTGACGGATGTTTGATGGATGTTTGACGGATGTTTGACGGATGTTTGACGGATGTTTGACGGATACTTGATGGATTGACGGATGTTTGACGGATGTTTGACGGATGTTTGATGGATGTTTGATGGATGTTTGACGGCTGCTTGACGGATGTTTGACGGATGTTGGATGGATGTTTGACAGATGTTTGATGGATTGACGGATGTTTGACGGATGTTTGACGGATGTTTGATGGATGTTTGATGGATTGACGGATGTTTGACGGATGTTTGACGGATGTTTGATGGATTGACGGATGTTTGACGGATGTTTGACGGATGTTTGACGGATGTTTGACGGATGTTTGACGGATGTTTGACGGATGTTTGAAGGATGTTTGACGGATGTTTGATGGATGTTTGATGGATTGACGGATGTTTGACGGATGTTTGACGGATGTTTGAAGGATGTTTGACGGATGTTTGACGGATGTTTGATGGATTGACGGATGTTTGACGGATGTTTGACGGATGTTTGATGGATGTTTGATGGATGTTTGATGGATGTTTGACGGATGTTTGACGGATGTTTGATGGATAATTGACGGATGTTTGACGGATGTTTGACGGATGATTGACGGATGTTTGACAGATGTTTGATGGATTGACGGATGTTTGACGGATGTTTGACGGATGTTTGATGGATGTTTGACTGATGTTTGATGGATTGACGGATGTTTGACGGATGTTTGACGGATGTTTGACGGATGTTTGACGGATGTTTGATTGATGTTTGACGGATGTTTGACGGATGTTTGACGGATGTTTGGCGGATGTTTGATGGATGTTTGACGGATGTTTGATGGATGTTTGACGGATGTTTGACGGATGTTTGACGGATGTTTGACGGATGTTTGACGGATGTTTGACAGATGTTTGATGGATTGACGGATGTTTGACGGATGTTTGACGGATGTTTGACGGATGTTTGACGGATGTTTGATGGATGTTTGACGGATGTTTGACGGATGTTTGATGGATTGATGGATGTTTGACGGATGTTTGACGGATGTTTGATGGATGTTTGACGGATGTTTGATGGATGATTGACGGATGTTTGACGGATGTTTGACGGATGTTTGACTGATGTTTGACGGATGTTTGACGGATGTTTGACGGATATTTGATGGATGTTTGACGGATGTTTGACGGATGTTTGATGGATGTTTGACGGATGTTTAACGGATGTTTGATGGATTGATGGATGTTTGACGGATGTTTGATGGATGTTTGACGGATGTTTGATGGATGTTTGATGGATGTTTGACGGATGTTTGACGGATAATTGATGGATGTTTGATGGATGTTTGATGGATGTTTGACGGATGTTTGATGGATGTTTGATGGATGTTTGACGGATGTTTGACGGATGTTTGATGGATTGACGGATGTTTGACGGATGTTTGATGGATGTTTGACGGATGTTTGACGGATGTTTGACGGATACTTGATGGATTGACGGATGTTTGACGGATGTTTGACGGATGTTTGATGGATGTTTGATGGATGTTTGACGGATGCTTGACGGATGTTTGACGGATGTTTGACGGATGTTTGACAGATGTTTGATGGATTGACGGATGTTTGACGGATGTTTGACGGATGTTTGATGGATGTTTGATGGATTGACGGATGTTTGACGGATGTTTGACGGATGTTTGACGGATGTTTGATGGATTGACGGATGTTTGACGGATGTTTGATGGATTGACGGATGTTTGACGGATGTTTGACGGATGTTTGATGGATGTTTGGTGGATGTTTGATGGATGTTTGACGGATGTTTGACGGATGTTTGACGGATGTTTGACGGATGTTTGACGGATGTTTGACAGATGTTTGATGGATTGACGGATGTTTGACGGATGTTTGACGGATGTTTGACGGATGTTTGACTGATGTTTGATGGATTGACGGATGTTTGACGGATGTTTGACGGATGTTTGACGGATGTTTGACGGATGTTTGATTGATGTTTGACGGATGTTTGACGGATGTTTGACGGATGTTTGGCGGATGTTTGATGGATGTTTGACGGATGTTTGATGGATGTTTGACGGATGTTTGACGGATGTTTGACGGATGTTTGACGGATGTTTGACGGATGTTTGACAGATGTTTGATGGATTGACGGATGTTTGACGGATGTTTGACGGATGTTTGACGGATGTTTGACGGATGTTTGATGGATGTTTGACGGATGTTTGACGGATGTTTGATGGATTGATGGATGTTTGACGGATGTTTGACGGATGTTTGATGGATGTTTGACGGATGTTTGATGGATGATTGACGGATGTTTGACGGATGTTTGACGGATGTTTGACTGATGTTTGACGGATGTTTGACGGATGTTTGACGGATATTTGATGGATGTTTGACGGATGTTTGACGGATGTTTGATGGATGTTTGACGGATGTTTAACGGATGTTTGATGGATTGATGGATGTTTGACGGATGTTTGATGGATGTTTGACGGATGTTTGATGGATGTTTGATGGATGTTTGACGGATGTTTGACGGATAATTGATGGATGTTTGATGGATGTTTGATGGATGTTTGACGGATGTTTGATGGATGTTTGATGGATGTTTGACGGATGTTTGACGGATGTTTGATGGATTGACGGATGTTTGACGGATGTTTGATGGATGTTTGACGGATGTTTGACGGATGTTTGACGGATACTTGATGGATTGACGGATGTTTGACGGATGTTTGACGGATGTTTGATGGATGTTTGATGGATGTTTGACGGATGCTTGACGGATGTTTGACGGATGTTTGACGGATGTTTGACAGATGTTTGATGGATTGACGGATGTTTGACGGATGTTTGACGGATGTTTGATGGATGTTTGATGGATTGACGGATGTTTGACGGATGTTTGACGGATGTTTGATGGATTGACGGATGTTTGACGGATGTTTGATGGATTGACGGATGTTTGACGGATGTTTGATGGATGTTTGACGGATGTTTGACGGATGTTTGACGGATGTTTGACGGATGTTTGATGGATGTTTGACAGATGTTTGATGGATTGACGGATGTTTGACGGATGTTTGACGGATGTTTGATGGATGTTTGACGGATGTTTGAAGGATGTTTGACGGATGTTTGATGGGTTGATGGATGTTTGACGTATGTTTGACGGATGTTTGATGGATGTTTGACGGATGTTTGATGGATGATTGACGGATGTTTGACGGATGTTTGACGGATGTTTGACGGATGTTTGACGGATGTTTGACGGATGTTTGATGGATGTTTGACGGATGTTTGATGGATGTTTGATGGATGTTTGAAGGATTGACGGATGTTTGACGGATGTTTGACGGATGTTTGATGGATGTTTGATGGATGTTTGACGGATGTTTGACGGATGTTTAATGGATGTTTGACGGATGTTTGATGGATGTTTGACGGATGTTTGACGGATGTTTGACAGATGTTTGATGGATTGACGGATGTTTGACGGATGTTTGACGGATGTTTGATGGATGTTTGACTGATGTTTGACGGATGTTTGACGGATGTTTGATGGAGGTTTGATGGATATTTGACGGATGTTTGACGGATGTTTGATGGATGTTTGACGGATGTTTGACGGATGTTTGACGGATGTTTGACAGATGTTTAATGGATTGTGGCATGTTTGACGGATGTTTGACGGATGTTTGATGAATGATTGACGGATGTTTGACGGATGTTTGACGGATGTTTGACGGATGTTTGACGGATGGTTGATTGATGTTTGACGGATGTTTGACGGATGTTTGACGGATGTTTGGCGGATGTTTGATGGATGTTTGACGGATGTTTGATGGATGTTTGACGGATGTTTGACGGATGTTTGACGGATGTTTGACGGATGTTTGACGGATGTTTGACAGATGTTTGATGGATTGACGGATGTTTGACGGATGTTTGACGGATGTTTGACGGACGTTTGACGGATGTTTGACGGATGTTTGACGGATGTTTGACGGATGTTTGATGGATGTTTGACGGATGTTTGACGGATGTTTGACGGATGTTTGATGGATTGATGGATGTTTGACGGATGTTTGACGGATGTTTGATGGATGTTTGACGGATGTTTGATGGATGATTGACGGATGTTTGACGGATGTTTGACGGATGTTTGACGGATGTTTGACGGATGTTTGACGGATGTTTGACGGATATTTGATGGATGTTTGACGGATGTTTGACGGATGTTTGATGGATGTTTGAAGGATTGACGGATGTTTGACGGATGTTTGACGGATGTTTGATGGATGTTTAATGGATGTTTGACGGATGTTTGACGGATGTTTGATGGATGTTTGACGGATGTTTGACGGATGTTTGACGGATGTTTGACAGATGTTTGACGGATGTTTGACGGATGTTTGACAGATGTTTGATGGATTGACGCATGTTTGACGGATGTTTGACGGATGTTTGATGGATGTTTGACTGATGTTTGACGGATGTTTGACGGATGTTTGACGGATGTTTGATGGAGGTTTGAGGGATGTTTGACGGATGTTTGATGGATGTTTGACGGATGTTTGATGGATGTTTGACGGATGTTTGACAGATGTTTGATGGATTGACGGATGTTTGACGGATGTTTGACGGATGTTTGATGGATGTTTGACGGATGTTTTACGGATGTTTGACGGATGTTTGATGGATTGATGGATGTTTGACGGATGTTTGATGGATGATTGACGGATGTTTGACGGATGTTTGATTGATGTTTGATGGATGTTTGACGGATGTTTGACGGATGTTTGATGGATGTTTGACGGATGTTTGATGTATGTTTGACAGATGTTTGATGGATATGTGATGGATGTTTGATGGATGTTTGACGGATGTTTGACGGATGTTTGATGGATGTTTGACGGATGTTTGACGGATGTTTGATGGATTGATGGATGTTTGACGGATGTTTGATGGATGTTTGACGGATGTTTGATGGATGTTTGACGGATGTTTGACGGATGTTTGACGGATACTTGATGGATTGACGGATGTTTGACGGATGTTTGAAGGATGTTTGATGGATGTTTGATGGATGTTTGACGGATGCTTGACGGATGTTTGACGGATGTTTGACGGATGTTTGACAGATGTTTGATGGATTGACGGATGTTTGACGGATGTTTGATGTATGTTTGATGGATTGACGGATGTTTGACGGATGTTTGACGGATGTTTGATGGATTGACGGATGTTTGACGGATTTTTGACGGATGTTTGACGGATGTTTGATGGATGTTTGAAGGATGTTTGACGGATGTTTGACGGATGTTTGACGGATGTTTGATGGATTGACGGATGTTTGACGGATGTTTGACGGATGTTTGAAGGATGTTTGACGGATGTTTGACGGATGTTTGATGGATTGACGGATGTTTGACGGATGTTTGACGGATGTTTGATGGATGTTTGATGGACGTTTGATGGATGTTTGACGGATGTTTGACGGATGTTTGATGGATAATTGACGGATGTTTGACGGATGTTTGACGGATGATTGACGGATGTTTGACAGATGTTTGATGGATTGACGGATGTTTGACGGATGTTTGACGGATGTTTGACGGATGTTTGATGGATGTTTGACAGATGTTTGATGGATTGACGGATGTTTGACGGATGTTTGACGGATGTTTGATTGATGTTTGACGGATGTTTGATGGATGTTTGACGGATGTTTGACGGATGTTTGACGGATGTTTGACGGATGTTTGACGGATGTTTGATGGATGTTTGACGGATGTTTGACGGATGTTTGACGGATGTTTGATGGATTGATGGATGTTTGACGGATGTTTGACGGATGTTTGATGGATGTTTGACGGATGTTTGATGGATGATTGACGGATGTTTGACGGATGTTTGACGGATGTTTGACGGATGTTTGACGGATGTTTGACGGATGTTTGACGGATATTTGATGGATGTTTGACGGATGTTTGACGGATGTTTGATGGATGTTTGAAGGATTGACGGATGTTTGACGGATGTTTGACGGATGTTTGATGGATGTTTGATGGATGTTTGACGGATGTTTGACGGATGTTTGATGGATGTTTGACGGATGTTTGACGGATGTTTGACGGATGTTTGACAGATGTTTGACGGATGTTTGACGGATGTTTGACAGATGTTTGATGGATTGACGCATGTTTGACGGATGTTTGACGGATGTTTGATGGATGTTTGACTGATGTTTGACGGATGTTTGACGGATGTTTGACGGATGTTTTATGGAGATTTGAGGGATGTTTGACGGATGTTTGATGGATGTTTGACGGATGTTTGATGGATGTTTGACGGATGTTTGACAGATGTTTGATGGATTGACGGATGTTTGACGGATGTTTGACGGATGTTTGATGGATGTTTGACGGATGTTTTACGGATGTTTGACGGATGTTTGATGGATTGATGGATGTTTGACGGATGTTTGACGGATGTTTGACGGATGTTTGACGGATATTTGATGGATGTTTGACGGATGTTTGACGGATGTTTGATGGATGTTTGAAGGATTGACGGATGTTTGACGGATGTTTGACGGATGTTTGATGGATGTTTGATGGATGTTTGACGGATGTTTGACGGATGTTTGATGGATGTTTGACGGATGTTTGACGGATGTTTGACGGATGTTTGACAGATGTTTGACGGATGTTTGACGGATGTTTGACAGATGTTTGATGGATTGACGCATGTTTGACGGATGTTTGACGGATGTTTGATGGATGTTTGACTGATGTTTGACGGATGTTTGACGGATGTTTGACGGATGTTTTATGGAGGTTTGAGGGATGTTTGACGGATGTTTGATGGATGTTTGACGGATGTTTGACGGATGTTTGACGGATGTTTGACGGATGTTTGACGATTGTTTGATGGATGTTTGACGGATGTTTGACGGATGTTTGACGGATGTTTGACAGATGTTTGATGGATGTTTGGTGGATGTTTGACGGATGTTTGACGGATGTTTGACGGATGTTTGACGAATGTTTGACGGATGTTTGATGGATGTTTGACGGATGTTTGACGGATGTTTGATGGATTGACAGATGTTTGACGGATGTTTGATGGATGTTTGACAGATGTTTGACGGATGTTTGACGGATGTTTGACGGATGTTTGATGGATGTTTGATGGATTGATGGATGTTTGACGGATGTTTGACGGATTTTTGATGGATGTTTGACTGATGTTTGACGGATGTTTGACGGATGTTTGTCGATGGTTTGATGGATGTTTGACGGATGTTTGACGGATGTTTGACGGATGTTTGACAGATGTTTGATGGATTGATGGATGTTTGATGGATGTTTGACGGATGTTTGACGGATGTTTGATGGATTGACAGATGTTTGAAAGATGTTTGATGGATGTTTGACAGATGTTTGACGGATGCTTGACGGATGTTTGATGGATTGACGGATGTTTGACGGATGTTTGACGGATGTTTAACGGATGTTTGATGGATGTTTGACGGATGCTTGATGGATGTTTGATGGATGTTTGACGGATGTTTGACGGATTTTTGATGGATGTTTGACGGATGTTTGACGGATGTTTGACGGATGTTTGATGGATTGACGGATGTTTGACGGATGTTTGATGGATGTTTGATGGATTGATGGATGTTTGACGGATGTTTGACGGATTTTTGATGGATGTTTGACTGATGTTTGACGGATGTTTGACGGATGTTTGTCGATGGTTTGATGGATGTTTGACGGATTTTTGATGGATGTTTGACTGATGTTTGACGGATGTTTGACGGATGTTTGTCGATGGATTGATGGATGTTTGATGGATGTTTGACGGATGTTTGACGGATGTTTGACGGATGATTGATGGATTTTTGATGGATTGACGGATGTTTGACGGATGTTTGATGGATGTTTGATGAATGTTTGACGGATGTTTGACGATTGTTTGATGGATGTTTGACGGATGTTTGACGGACGTTTGATGGATTGACGGATGTTTGACGGATGTTTGACGGATGTTTGATGGATTGAAGGATGTTTGACGGATGTTTGACGGATGTTTGACGGATGTTTGACGGATGTTTGATGGATGTTTGACGGATGTTTGAGGGATGTTTGACGGATGTTTGACAGATGTTTGATGGATTGATGGATGTTTGATGGATGTTTGACGGATGTTTGACGGATGTTTGATGGATTGACAGATGTTTGAAAGATGTTTGATGGATGTTTGACAGATGTTTGACGGATGCTTGACGGATGTTTGATGGATTGACGGATGTTTGACGGATGTTTGACGGATGTTTAACGGATGTTTGATGGATGTTTGACGGATGCTTGATGGATGTTTGATGGATGTTTGACGGATGTTTGACGGATTTTTGATGGATGTTTGACGGATGTTTGACGGATGTTTGACGGATGTTTGATGGATTGACGGATGTTTGACGGATGTTTGATGGATGTTTGATGGATGTTTGATGGATGTTTGACGGATGTTTCATGGATGTTTGACGGATGTTTGACGGATGTTTGATGGATTGAAAGATGTTTGACGGATGTTTGATGGATGTTTGACGGATGTTTCATGGATGTTTGACGGATGTTTGACGGATGTTTGATGGATTGAAAGATGTTTGACGGATGTTTGATGGATGTTTGACGGATGTTTGACGGATTTTTGATGGATGTTTGAAGGATGTTTGACGGATGTTTGACGGATGTTTGACGGATGTTTGATGGATGTTTGATGGATTGACGGATGTTTGACGGATGTTTGATGGATGTTTGATGGATGTTTGACGGATGTTTCATGGATGTTTGACGGATGTTTGACGGATGTTTGATGGATTGAAAGATGTTTGACGGATGTTTTATGGATGTTTGACGGATGTTTGACGGATGTTTGACGGATGTTTGACGGATGTTTGACGGATGTTTGATGGATGTTTGATGGATTGACGGATGTTTGACGGATTTTTGATGGATGTTTGAAGGATGTTTGACGGATGTTTGACGGATGTTTGACGGATGTTTGACGATTGTTTGATGGATGTTTGACGGATGTTTGACGGATGTTTGACTGATGTTTGACAGATGTTTGATGGATTGATGGATGTTTGATGGATGTTTGACGGATGTTTGACGGATGTGTAATGGATTGACATATGTTTGACGGATTTGATGGATGTTTGACGGATGTTTGACGGATGTTTGATGGATTGACGGATGTTTGACGGATGTTTGATGGATTGACAGATGTTTGACGGATGTTTGACGGATGTTTGAAGGATGTTTGACGGATGTTTGACGGATGTTTGATGGATTGACGGATATTTGACGGATGTTTGACGGATGTTTGAAGGATGTTTGACGGATGTTTGACGGATGTTTGATGGATTGACGGATGTTTGACGGATGTTTGACGGATGTTTGATGGATGCTTGATGGATGTTTGATGGATGTTTGACGGATGTTTGACGGATGTTTGATGGATAATTGACGGATGTTTGACGGATGTTTGACGGATGTTTGACAGATGTTTGATGGATTGACGGATGTTTGACGGATGTTTGACGGATGTTTGACGGATGTTTGACGGATGTTTGATGGATATTTGACAGATGTTTGATGGATTGACGGATGTTTGACGGATGTTTGACGGATGTTTGACGGATGTTTGACGGATGTTTGATGGATGTTTGACGGATGTTTGAAGGATGTTTGACGGATGTTTGATGGGTTGATGGATGTTTGACGTATGTTTGACGGATGTTTGATGGATGTTTGACGGATGTTTGATGGATGATTGACGGATGTTTGACGGATGTTTGACGGATGTTTGACGGATGTTTGATGGATGATTGACGGATGTTTGACGGATGTTTGATGGATGTTTGACGGATGTTTGACGGATGTTTGACGGATGTTTGACGGATGTTTGACGGATGTTTGATGGATGTTTGATGGATGTTTGACGGATGTTTGACGGATGTTTGATGGATGTTTGACGGATGTTTGACGGATGTTTGACGGATGTTTGACAGATGTTTGACGGATGTTTGACGGATGTTTGACAGATGTTTGATGGATTGACGCATGTTTGACGGATGTTTGACGGATGTTTGATGGATGTTTGACTGATGTTTGACGGATGTTTGACGGATGTTTGACGGATGTTTTATGGAGGTTTGAGGGATGTTTGACGGATGTTTGATGGATGTTTGATGGATGTTTGACGGATGTTTGACGGATGTTTGATGGATGTTTGATGGATGTTTGATGGATGTTTGACGGATGTTTGATGGATGTTTGATGGATGTTTGACGGATGTTTGACGGATGTTTGATGGATGTTTGATGGATGTTTGATGGATGTTTGACGAATGTTTGATGGATGTTTGATGGATGTTTGACGGATGTTTGACGGATGTTTGATGGATGTTTGATGGATGTTTGATGGATGTTTGACGGATGTTTGACGGATGTTTGACGGATGTTTGACGGATGTTTGACGGATATTTGATGGATGTTTGACGGATGTTTGACGGATGTTTGATGGATGTTTGAAGGATTGACGGATGTTTGACGGATGTTTGACGGATGTTTGATGGATGTTTGATGGATGTTTGACGGATGTTTGACGGATGTTTGATGGATGTTTTACGGATGTTTGATGGATGTTTGACGGATGTTTGATGGATGTTTGATGGATTGACGGATGTTTGACGGATGTTTGATGGATGTTTGATGGATGTTTGACGGATGTTTGACGGATGTTTGATGGTTGTTTGACGGATGTTTGATGGATGTTTGATGGATGTTTGACGGATGTTTGACGGATGTTTGACGGATGTTTGACGGATGTTTGATGGATGTTTGTCGGATGTTTGACGGATGTTTGACAGATGTTTGACGGATGCTTGACGGATGTTTGACGGATGTTTGACGGATGTTTGATGGATTGACGGATGTTTGACGGATGTTTGACGGATGTTTGATGGATTGACGGATGTTTGACGGATGTTTGATGGATGTTTGATGGATGTTTAACGGATGTTTGACGGATGTTTGATGGATGTTTGACGGATGTTTGACGGATGTTTGACGGATGTTTGATGGATGTTTGATGGATGTTTGACGGATGTTTGACGGATGTTTGACGGATGTTTGATGGATTGAGGGATGTTTGACGGATGTTTGATGGATGTTTGATGGATGTTTGATGGATGTTTGACGGATGTTTGACGGATGTTTGATGGATGTTTGACGGATGTTTGATGGATGTTTGATGGATGTTTGACGGATGTTTGACGGATGTTTGATGGATGTTTGACGGATGTTTGATGGATGTTTGATGGATGTTTGACGGATGTTTGACGGATGTTTGATGGATGTTTGACGGATGTTTGACGGATGTTTGAAGGATTGACGGATGTTTGACGGATATTTGACGGATGTTTGACAGCTGTTTGATGGATTGATGGATGTTTGACGGATGTTTGACGGATGTTTGATGGATGTTTGATGGATGTTTGACGGATGTTTGACGGATGTTTGATGGATGTTTGACGGATGTTTGATGGATGTTTGATGGATGTTTGATGGATGCTTGACGGATGTTTGACGGTTGTTTGATGGATGTTTGACGGATGTTTGATGGATGTTTGATGGATGTTTGACGGATGTTTGACGGATGTTTGACGGATGTTTGAAGGATTGACGGATGTTTGACGGATGTTTGACGGATGTTTGACAGATGTTTGATGGATTGATGGATGTTTGACGGATGTTTGACGGATGTTTGATGGATTGACGGATGTTTGACGGATGTTTGATGGATGTTTGATGGATTGATGGATGTTTGACGGATGTTTGACGGATTTTTGATGGATGTTTGACTGATGTTTGACGGATGTTTGACGGATGTTTGTCGATGGTTTGATGGATGTTTGACGGATTTTTGATGGATGTTTGACTGATGTTTGACGGATGTTTGACGGATGTTTGTCGATGGATTGATGGATGTTTGATGGATGTTTGACGGATGTTTGACGGATGTTTGACGGATGTTTGATGGATTTTTGATGGATTGACGGATGTTTGACGGATGTTTGATGGATGTTTGATGAATGTTTGACGGATGTTTGACGATTGTTTGATGGATGTTTGACGGATGTTTGACGGACGTTTGATGGATTGACGGATGTTTGACGGATGTTTGACGGATGTTTGATGGATTGAAGGATGTTTGACGGATGTTTGACGGATGTTTGACGGATGTTTGACGGATGTTTGATGGATGTTTGACGGATGTTTGAGGGATGTTTGACGGATGTTTGACAGATGTTTGATGGATTGATGGATGTTTGATGGATGTTTGACGGATGTTTGACGGATGTTTGATGGATTGACAGATGTTTGAAAGATGTTTGATGGATGTTTGACAGATGTTTGACGGATGCTTGACGGATGTTTGATGGATTGACGGATGTTTGACGGATGTTTGACGGATGTTTAACGGATGTTTGATGGATGTTTGACGGATGCTTGATGGATGTTTGATGGATGTTTGACGGATGTTTGACGGATTTTTGATGGATGTTTGACGGATGTTTGACGGATGTTTGACGGATGTTTGATGGATTGACGGATGTTTGACGGATGTTTGATGGATGTTTGATGGATGTTTGATGGATGTTTGACGGATGTTTCATGGATGTTTGACGGATGTTTGACGGATGTTTGATGGATTGAAAGATGTTTGACGGATGTTTGATGGATGTTTGACGGATGTTTCATGGATGTTTGACGGATGTTTGACGGATGTTTGATGGATTGAAAGATGTTTGACGGATGTTTGATGGATGTTTGACGGATGTTTGACGGATTTTTGATGGATGTTTGAAGGATGTTTGACGGATGTTTGACGGATGTTTGACGGATGTTTGATGGATGTTTGATGGATTGACGGATGTTTGACGGATGTTTGATGGATGTTTGATGGATGTTTGACGGATGTTTCATGGATGTTTGACGGATGTTTGACGGATGTTTGATGGATTGAAAGATGTTTGACGGATGTTTGATGGATGTTTGACGGATGTTTGACGGATGTTTGACGGATGTTTGACGGATGTTTGACGGATGTTTGATGGATGTTTGATGGATTGACGGATGTTTGACGGATTTTTGATGGATGTTTGAAGGATGTTTGACGGATGTTTGACGGATGTTTGACGGATGTTTGACGATTGTTTGATGGATGTTTGACGGATGTTTGACGGATGTTTGACGGATGTTTGACAGATGTTTGATGGATTGATGGATGTTTGATGGATGTTTGACGGATGTTTGACGGATGTGTAATGGATTGACATATGTTTGACGGATTTGATGGATGTTTGACGGATGTTTGACGGATGTTTGATGGATTGACGGATGTTTGACGGATGTTTGATGGATGTTTGATGGATGTTTGACGGATGCTTGATGGATGTTTGATGGATGTTTGACGGATGTTTGATGGATGTTTTACGGATGTTTGATGGATGTTTGATGGATGTTTGACGGATGTTTGACGGATGTTTGACGGATGTTTGACGGATTTTTGACGGATGTTTGACGGATGTTTGAAGGATTGACGGATGTTTGACGGATGTTTGATAGATGTTTGATGGATGTTTGACGGATGTTTGACGGATGTTTGATGGATGTTTAACGGATGTTTGATGGATGTTTGACGGATGCTTGATGGATGTTTGATGGATGTTTGACGGATGTTTGACGGATTTTTGATGGATGTTTGACGGATGTTTGATGGATTGATGGATGTTTGACGGATGTTTGACGGATGTTTGACGGATGTTTGACGGATGTTTGACGGATATTTGATGGATATTTGATGGATGTTTGACGGATGTTTGATGGATGTTTGACGGATGTTTGACGGATGTTTGACGGATGTTTGACGGATGTTTGACGGATGTTTGACGGATGTTTGACGGATATTTGATGGATGTTTGACGGATGTTTGACGGATGTTTGATGGATGTTTGATGGATGTTTGATGGATGTTTGACGGATGTTTGACGGATGTTTGACAGATGTTTGATGGATTGATAGATGTTTGACGGATGTTTGACGGATGTTTGACGGATGTTTGACGGATGTTTGACGGATATTTGATGGATGTTTGACTGATGTTTGACGGATGTTTGATGGATGTTTGATGGATTGACGGATGTTTGACGGATGTTTGATGGATGTTTGATGGATGTTTGACGGATGTTTGACGGATGTTTGATGGATGTTTGACGGATGTTTGACGGATGTTTGACGGATGTTTGAAGGATTGACGGATGTTTGACGGATGTTTGATAGATGTTTGATGGATGTTTGACGGATGTTTGATGGATGTTTGACGGATGTTTGACAGATGTTTGATGGATTGATGGATGTTTGACGGATGTTTGACGGATGTTTGACGGATGTTTGACGGATGTTTGACGGATATTTGATGGATGTTTGACTGATGTTTGACGGATGTTTGATGGATGTTTGATGGATTGACGGATGTTTGACGGATGTTTGATGGATGTTTGATGGATGTTTGACGGATGTTTGATGGATTGATGGATGTTTGACGGATGTTTGACGGATGTTTGACGGATTTTTGATGGATGTTTGACGGATGTTTGATGGATTGATGGATGTTTGATGGATGTTTGATGGATGTTTGAAGGATGTTTGACGGATGTTTGACGGATGTTTGACGGATGTTTGACGATTGTTTGATGGATGTTTGACGGATGTTTGACGGATGTTTGACGGATGTTTGACAGATGTTTGATGGATTGATGGATGTTTGACGGATGTTTGACGGATGTTTGACGGATGTTTGACGGATGTTTGACGGATATTTGATGGATGTTTGACTGATGTTTGACGGATGTTTGATGGATGTTTGATGGATTGACGGATGTTTGACGGATGTTTGACGGATGTTTGATGGATGTTTGACGGATGTTTGACGGATGTTTGACGGATGTTTGACGGATGTTTGATGGATTGACGGATGTTTGACGGATGTTTGATGGATGTTTGAAGGATGTTTGACGGATGTTTGATGGATGTTTGACGGATGTTTGATGGATGTTTGACGGATGTTTGATGGATGTTTGACGGATGTTTGACGGATGTTTGACGGATGTTTGATGGATGTTTGATGGATTGACGGATGTTTGACGGATTTTTGATGGATGTTTGAAGGATGTTTGAAGAATGTTTGACGGATGTTTGACGGATGTTTGACGGATGTTTGATGGATGTTTGATGGATGTTTGAAGGATGTTTGACGGATGTTTGACGGATGTTTGACGGATGTTTGACGATTGTTTGATGGATGTTTGACGGATGTTTGATGGATTGACGGATGTTTGACGGATGTTTGATGGATGTTTGACGGATGTTTGACGGATGTTTGATGGATTGACGGATGTTTGACGGATGTTTGATGGATGTTTGATGGATGTTTGACGGATGCTCGACGGATGTTTGATGGATGTTTGACGGATGTTTGATGGATGTTTGACGGATGTTTGATGGATGTTTGACGGATGTTTGATGGATGTTTGACGGATGTTTGATGGATGTTTGACGGATGTTTGACGGATGTTTGACGGATGTTTGATGGATGTTTGATGGATTGACGGATGTTTGACGGATTTTTGATGGATGTTTGAAGGATGTTTGAAGGATGTTTGACGGATGTTTGACGGATGTTTGACGGATGTTTGATGGATGTTTGATGGATGTTTGAAGGATGTTTGACGGATGTTTGACGGATGTTTGACGGATGTTTGACGATTGTTTGATGGATGTTTGACGGATGTTTGACGGATGTTTGACGGATGTTTGAAGGATTGACGGATGTTTGACGGATGTTTGACGGATGTTTGACGGATGTTTGATGGATGTTTGATGGATGTTTGGCGGATGTTTGACGGATGTTTGATGGATGTTTGACGGATGTTTGATGGATGTTTGATGGATGTTTGACGGATGTTTGATGGATGTTTGACGGATGTTTGATGGATGTTTGACGGATGTTTGACGGATGTTTGACGGATGTTTGACGGATGTTTGACAGATGTTTGATGGATTGACGGATTTTTGATGGATGTTTGACGGATGTTTGATGGATTGACGGATGTTTGACGGATGTTTGATGGATGTTTGACGGATGTTTGACGGATGTTTGATGGATTGACGGATGTTTGACGGATGTTTGATGGATGTTTGATGGATGTTTGACGGATGCTCGACGGATGTTTGACGGATGTTTGACGGATGTTTGATGGATGTTTGATGGATTGACGGATGTTTGACGGATGTTTGATGGATGTTTGATGGATGTTTGACGGATGTTTGACGGATGTTTGATGGATTGACGGATGTTTGACGGATGTTTGACGGATGTTTGATGGATGTTTGATGGATGTTTGACGGATGCTCGACGGATGTTTGATGGATGTTTGACGGATGCTCGACGGATGTTTGATGGATGTTTGACGGATGTTTGATGGATGTTTGATGGATGCTTGACGGATGTTTGACGGTTGTTTGATGGATGTTTGACGGATGTTTGATTGATGTTTGATGGATGTTTGACGGATGTTTGACGGATGTTTGACGGATGTTTGAAGGATTGACGGATGTTTGACGGATGTTTGACGGATGTTTGACAGATGTTTGATGGATTGATGGCTGTTTGACGGATGTTTGACGGATGTTTGATGGATTGACGGATGTTTGACGGATGTTTGATGGATGTTTGATGGATTGATGGATGTTTGACGGATGTTTGACGGATTTTTGATGGATGTTTGACTGATGTTTGACGGATGTTTGACGGATGTTTGTCGATGGTTTGATGGATGTTTGACGGATTTTTGATGGATGTTTGACTGATGTTTGACGGATGTTTGACGGATGTTTGTCGATGGATTGATGGATGTTTGATGGATGTTTGACGGATGTTTGACGGATGTTTGACGGATGTTTGATGGATTTTTGATGGATTGACGGATGTTTGACGGATGTTTGATGGATGTTTGATGAATGTTTGACGGATGTTTGACGATTGTTTGATGGATGTTTGACGGATGTTTGACGGACGTTTGATGGATTGACGGATGTTTGACGGATGTTTGACGGATGTTTGATGGATTGAAGGATGTTTGACGGATGTTTGACGGATGTTTGACGGATGTTTGACGGATGTTTGATGGATGTTTGACGGATGTTTGAGGGATGTTTGACGGATGTTTGACAGATGTTTGATGGATTGATGGATGTTTGATGGATGTTTGACGGATGTTTGACGGATGTTTGATGGATTGACAGATGTTTGAAAGATGTTTGATGGATGTTTGACAGATGTTTGACGGATGCTTGACGGATGTTTGATGGATTGACGGATGTTTGACGGATGTTTGATGGATTGACGGATGTTTGACGGATGTTTGATGGATGTTTGATGGATGTTTGACGGATGTTTGACGGATTTTTGATGGATGTTTGACGGATGTTTGACGGATGTTTGACGGATTTTTGATGGATGTTTGACGGATGTTTGACGGATGTTTGACGGATGTTTGATGGATTGACGGATGTTTGACGGATGTTTGATGGATGTTTGATGGATGTTTGATGGATGTTTGACGGATGTTTCATGGATGTTTGACGGATGTTTGACGGATGTTTGATGGATTGAAAGATGTTTGACGGATGTTTGATGGATGTTTGACGGATGTTTCATGGATGTTTGACGGATGTTTGACGGATTTTTGATGGATGTTTGAAGGATGTTTGACGGATGTTTGACGGATGTTTGACGGATGTTTGATGGATGTTTGATGGATTGACGGATGTTTGACGGATGTTTGATGGATGTTTGATGGATGTTTGACGGATGTTTCATGGATGTTTGACGGATGTTTGACGGATGTTTGATGGATTGAAAGATGTTTGACGGATGTTTGATGGATGTTTGACGGATGTTTGACGGATGTTTGACGGATGTTTGACGGATGTTTGACGGATGTTTGATGGATGTTTGATGGATTGACGGATGTTTGACGGATTTTTGATGGATGTTTGAAGGATGTTTGACGGATGTTTGACGGATGTTTGACGGATGTTTGATGGATGTTTGATGGATTGACGGATGTTTGACGGATGTTTGATGGATGTTTGATGGATGTTTGACGGATGTTTCATGGATGTTTGACGGATGTTTGACGGATGTTTGATGGATTGAAAGATGTTTGACGGATGTTTGATGGATGTTTGACGGATGTTTGACGGATGTTTGACGGATGTTTGACGGATGTTTGACGGATGTTTGATGGATGTTTGATGGATTGACGGATGTTTGACGGATTTTTGATGGATGTTTGAAGGATGTTTGACGGATGTTTGACGGATGTTTGACGGATGTTTGACGATTGTTTGATGGATGTTTGACGGATGTTTGACGGATGTTTGACGGATGTTTGACAGATGTTTGATGGATTGATGGATGTTTGATGGATGTTTGACGGATGTTTGACGGATGTGTAATGGATTGACATATGTTTGACGGATTTGATGGATGTTTGACGGATGTTTGACGGATGTTTGATGGATTGACGGATGTTTGACGGATGTTTGATGGATGTTTGATGGATGTTTGACGGATGCTTGATGGATGTTTGATGGATGTTTGACGGATGTTTGATGGATGTTTTACGGATGTTTGATGGATGTTTGATGGATGTTTGACGGATGTTTGACGGATGTTTGACGGATGTTTGACGGATTTTTGACGGATGTTTGACGGATGTTTGAAGGATTGACGGATGTTTGACGGATGTTTGATAGATGTTTGATGGATGTTTGACGGATGTTTGACGGATGTTTGATGGATGTTTAACGGATGTTTGATGGATGTTTGACGGATGCTTGATGGATGTTTGATGGATGTTTGACGGATGTTTGACGGATTTTTGATGGATGTTTGACGGATGTTTGATGGATTGATGGATGTTTGACGGATGTTTGACGGATGTTTGACGGATGTTTGACGGATGTTTGACGGATATTTGATGGATATTTGATGGATGTTTGACGGATGTTTGATGGATGTTTGACGGATGTTTGACGGATGTTTGACGGATGTTTGACGGATGTTTGACGGATGTTTGACGGATGTTTGACGGATATTTGATGGATGTTTGACGGATGTTTGACGGATGTTTGATGGATGTTTGATGGATGTTTGATGGATGTTTGACGGATGTTTGACGGATGTTTGACAGATGTTTGATGGATTGATGGATGTTTGACGGATGTTTGACGGATGTTTGACGGATGTTTGACGGATGTTTGACGGATATTTGATGGATGTTTGACGGATGTTTGACGGATGTTTGACGGATGTTTGAAGGATTGACGGATGTTTGACGGATGTTTGATAGATGTTTGATGGATGTTTGACGGATGTTTGATGGATGTTTGACGGATGTTTGACAGATGTTTGATGGATTGATGGATGTTTGACGGATGTTTGACGGATGTTTGACGGATGTTTGACGGATGTTTGACGGATATTTGATGGATGTTTGACTGATGTTTGACGGATGTTTGATGGATGTTTGATGGATTGACGGATGTTTGACGGATGTTTGATGGATGTTTGATGGATGTTTGACGGATGTTTGATGGATTGATGGATGTTTGACGGATGTTTGACGGATGTTTGACGGATTTTTGATGGATGTTTGACGGATGTTTGATGGATTGATGGATGTTTGATGGATGTTTGATGGATGTTTGAAGGATGTTTGACGGATGTTTGACGGATGTTTGACGGATGTTTGACGATTGTTTGATGGATGTTTGACGGATGTTTGACGGATGTTTGACGGATGTTTGACAGATGTTTGATGGATTGATGGATGTTTGACGGATGTTTGACGGATGTTTGACGGATGTTTGACGGATGTTTGACGGATATTTGATGGATGTTTGACTGATGTTTGACGGATGTTTGATGGATGTTTGATGGATTGAAGGATGTTTGACGGATGTTTGACGGATGTTTGACGGATGTTTGACGGATGTTTGATGGATGTTTGACGGATGTTTGAGGGATGTTTGACGGATGTTTGACAGATGTTTGATGGATTGATGGATGTTTGATGGATGTTTGACGGATGTTTGACGGATGTTTGATGGATTGACAGATGTTTGAAAGATGTTTGATGGATGTTTGACAGATGTTTGACGGATGCTTGACGGATGTTTGATGGATTGACGGATGTTTGACGGATGTTTGACGGATGTTTAACGGATGTTTGATGGATGTTTGACGGATGCTTGATGGATGTTTGATGGATGTTTGACGGATGTTTGACGGATTTTTGAGGGATGTTTGACGGATGTTTGACGGATGTTTGACGGATGTTTGATGGATTGACGGATGTTTGACGGATGTTTGATGGATGTTTGATGGATGTTTGATGGATGTTTGACGGATGTTTCATGGATGTTTGACGGATGTTTGACGGATGTTTGATGGATTGAAAGATGTTTGACGGATGTTTGATGGATGTTTGACGGATGTTTCATGGATGTTTGACGGATGTTTGACGGATGTTTGATGGATTGAAAGATGTTTGACGGATGTTTGATGGATGTTTGACGGATGTTTGACGGATTTTTGATGGATGTTTGAAGGATGTTTGACGGATGTTTGACGGATGTTTGACGGATGTTTGATGGATGTTTGATGGATTGACGGATGTTTGACGGATGTTTGATGGATGTTTGATGGATGTTTGACGGATGTTTCATGGATGTTTGACGGATGTTTGACGGATGTTTGATGGATTGAAAGATGTTTGACGGATGTTTGATGGATGTTTGACGGATGTTTGACGGATGTTTGACGGATGTTTGACGGATGTTTGACGGATGTTTGATGGATGTTTGATGGATTGACGGATGTTTGACGGATTTTTGATGGATGTTTGAAGGATGTTTGACGGATGTTTGACGGATGTTTGACGGATGTTTGACGATTGTTTGATGGATGTTTGACGGATGTTTGACGGATGTTTGACGGATGTTTGACAGATGTTTGATGGATTGATGGATGTTTGATGGATGTTTGACGGATGTTTGACGGATGTGTAATGGATTGACATATGTTTGACGGATTTGATGGATGTTTGACGGATGTTTGACGGATGTTTGATGGATTGACGGATGTTTGACGGATGTTTGATGGATGTTTGATGGATGTTTGACGGATGCTTGATGGATGTTTGATGGATGTTTGACGGATGTTTGATGGATGTTTTACGGATGTTTGATGGATGTTTGATGGATGTTTGACGGATGTTTGACGGATGTTTGACGGATGTTTGACGGATTTTTGACGGATGTTTGACGGATGTTTGAAGGATTGACGGATGTTTGACGGATGTTTGATAGATGTTTGATGGATGTTTGACGGATGTTTGACGGATGTTTGATGGATGTTTAACGGATGTTTGATGGATGTTTGACGGATGCTTGATGGATGTTTGATGGATGTTTGACGGATGTTTGACGGATTTTTGATGGATGTTTGACGGATGTTTGATGGATTGATGGATGTTTGACGGATGTTTGACGGATGTTTGACGGATGTTTGACGGATGTTTGACGGATATTTGATGGATATTTGATGGATGTTTGACGGATGTTTGATGGATGTTTGACGGATGTTTGACGGATGTTTGACGGATGTTTGACGGATGTTTGACGGATGTTTGACGGATGTTTGACGGATATTTGATGGATGTTTGACGGATGTTTGACGGATGTTTGATGGATGTTTGATGGATGTTTGATGGATGTTTGACGGATGTTTGACGGATGTTTGACAGATGTTTGATGGATTGATGGATGTTTGACGGATGTTTGACGGATGTTTGACGGATGTTTGACGGATGTTTGACGGATATTTGATGGATGTTTGACGGATGTTTGACGGATGTTTGACGGATGTTTGAAGGATTGACGGATGTTTGACGGATGTTTGATAGATGTTTGATGGATGTTTGACGGATGTTTGATGGATGTTTGACGGATGTTTGACAGATGTTTGATGGATTGATGGATGTTTGACGGATGTTTGACGGATGTTTGACGGATGTTTGACGGATGTTTGACGGATATTTGATGGATGTTTGACTGATGTTTGACGGATGTTTGATGGATGTTTGATGGATTGACGGATGTTTGACGGATGTTTGATGGATGTTTGATGGATGTTTGACGGATGTTTGATGGATTGATGGATGTTTGACGGATGTTTGACGGATGTTTGACGGATTTTTGATGGATGTTTGACGGATGTTTGATGGATTGATGGATGTTTGATGGATGTTTGATGGATGTTTGAAGGATGTTTGACGGATGTTTGACGGATGTTTGACGGATGTTTGACGATTGTTTGATGGATGTTTGACGGATGTTTGACGGATGTTTGACGGATGTTTGACAGATGTTTGATGGATTGATGGATGTTTGACGGATGTTTGACGGATGTTTGACGGATGTTTGACGGATGTTTGACGGATATTTGATGGATGTTTGACTGATGTTTGACGGATGTTTGATGGATGTTTGATGGATTGACGGATGTTTGACGGATGTTTGACGGATGTTTGATGGATGTTTGACGGATGTTTGACGGATGTTTGACGGATGTTTGACGGATGTTTGATGGATTGACGGATGTTTGACGGATGTTTGATGGATGTTTGAAGGATGTTTGACGGATGTTTGATGGATGTTTGACGGATGTTTGATGGATGTTTGACGGATGTTTGATGGATGTTTGACGGATGTTTGACGGATGTTTGACGGATGTTTGATGGATGTTTGATGGATTGACGGATGTTTGACGGATTTTTGATGGATGTTTGAAGGATGTTTGAAGAATGTTTGACGGATGTTTGACGGATGTTTGACGGATGTTTGATGGATGTTTGATGGATGTTTGAAGGATGTTTGACGGATGTTTGACGGATGTTTGACGGATGTTTGACGATTGTTTGATGGATGTTTGACGGATGTTTGATGGATTGACGGATGTTTGACGGATGTTTGATGGATGTTTGACGGATGTTTGACGGATGTTTGATGGATTGACGGATGTTTGACGGATGTTTGATGGATGTTTGATGGATGTTTGACGGATGCTCGACGGATGTTTGATGGATGTTTGACGGATGTTTGATGGATGTTTGACGGATGTTTGATGGATGTTTGACGGATGTTTGATGGATGTTTGACGGATGTTTGATGGATGTTTGACGGATGTTTGACGGATGTTTGACGGATGTTTGATGGATGTTTGATGGATTGACGGATGTTTGACGGATTTTTGATGGATGTTTGAAGGATGTTTGAAGGATGTTTGACGGATGTTTGACGGATGTTTGACGGATGTTTGATGGATGTTTGATGGATGTTTGAAGGATGTTTGACGGATGTTTGACGGATGTTTGACGGATGTTTGACGATTGTTTGATGGATGTTTGACGGATGTTTGACGGATGTTTGACGGATGTTTGAAGGATTGACGGATGTTTGACGGATGTTTGACGGATGTTTGACGGATGTTTGATGGATGTTTGATGGATGTTTGGCGGATGTTTGACGGATGTTTGATGGATGTTTGACGGATGTTTGATGGATGTTTGATGGATGTTTGACGGATGTTTGATGGATGTTTGACGGATGTTTGATGGATGTTTGACGGATGTTTGACGGATGTTTGACGGATGTTTGACGGATGTTTGACAGATGTTTGATGGATTGACGGATTTTTGATGGATGTTTGACGGATGTTTGATGGATTGACGGATGTTTGACGGATGTTTGATGGATGTTTGACGGATGTTTGACGGATGTTTGATGGATTGACGGATGTTTGACGGATGTTTGATGGATGTTTGATGGATGTTTGACGGATGCTCGACGGATGTTTGATGGATGTTTGACGGATGTTTGATGGATGTTTGACGGATGTTTGATGGAAGTTTGACGGATGTTTGACGGATGTTTGACGGATGTTTGACGGATGTTTGACGGATGTTTGACGGATGTTTGACGGATATTTGATGGATGTTTGACGGATGTTTGACGGATGTTTGATGGATGTTTGATGGATTGACGGATGTTTGACGGATGTTTGATGGATGTTTGATGGATGTTTGACGGATGTTTGACGGATGTTTGATGGATGTTTGATGGATGTTTGACGGATGTTTGACGGATGTTTGAAGGATTGACGGATGTTTGACGGATGTTTGATGGATGTTTGATGGATGTTTGACGGATGTTTGACGGATGTTTGATGGATGTTTGACGGATGTTTGACGGATGTTTGATGGATTGACGGATGTTTGACGGATGTTTGATGGATGTTTGATGGATGTTTGACGGATGCTCGACGGATGTTTGATGGATGTTTGACGGATGTTTGATGGATGTTTGACGGATGTTTGACGGATGTTTGATGGATTGACGGATGTTTGACGGATGTTTGATGGATGTTTGATGGATGTTTGACGGATGCTCGACGGATGTTTGATGGATGTTTGACGGATGTTTGATGGATGTTTGACGGATGTTTGATGGAAGTTTGACGGATGTTTGACGGATGTTTGACGGATGTTTGACGGATGTTTGACGGATGTTTGACGGATGTTTGACGGATGTTTGACGGATGTTTGACGGATATTTGATGGATGTTTGACGGATGTTTGACGGATGTTTGATGGATGTTTGATGGATTGACGGATGTTTGACGGATGTTTGATGGATGTTTGATGGATGTTTGACGGATGTTTGACGGATGTTTGATGGATGTTTGATGGATGTTTGACGGATGTTTGACGGATGTTTGAAGGATTGACGGATGTTTGACGGATGTTTGACGGATGTTTGATGGATTGACGGATGTTTGACGGATGTTTGATGGATGTTTGATGGATGTTTAACGGATGTTTGACGGATGTTTGATGGATGTTTGACGGATGTTTGACGGATGTTTGACGGATGTTTGATGGATGTTTGATGGATGTTTGACGGATGTTTGACGGATGTTTGACGGATGTTTGATGGATTGAGGGATGTTTGACGGATGTTTGATGGATGTTTGATGGATGTTTGATGGATGTTTGACGGATGTTTGACGGATGTTTGATGGATGTTTGACGGATGTTTGATGGATGTTTGATGGATGTTTGACGGATGTTTGACGGATGTTTGATGGATGTTTGACGGATGTTTGATGGATGTTTGATGGATGTTTGATGGATGTTTGACGGATGTTTGATGGATGTTTGACGGATGTTTGACGGATGTTTGAAGGATTGACGGATGTTTGACGGATATTTGACGGATGTTTGACAGATGTTTGATGGATTGATGGATGTTTGACGGATGTTTGACGGATGTTTGATGGATGTTTGATGGATGTTTGACGGATGTTTGACGGATGTTTGATGGATGTTTGACGGATGTTTGATGGATGTTTGATGGATGTTTGATGGATGCTTGACGGATGTTTGACGGTTGTTTGATGGATGTTTGACGGATGTTTGATGGATGTTTGATGGATGTTTGACGGATGTTTGACGGATGTTTGACGGATGTTTGAAGGATTGACGGATGTTTGACGGATGTTTGACAGATGTTTGATGGATTGATGGATGTTTGACGGATGTTTGACGGATGTTTGATGGATGTTTGATGGATGTTTGACGGATGTTTGACGGATGTTTGATGGATGTTTGACGGATGTTTGATGGATGTTTGATGGATGTTTGACGGATGTTTGACGGATGTTTGACGGATGTTTGACGGATGTTTGATGGATGTTTGATGGATGTTTGACGGATGTTTGACGGATGTTTGACGGATGTTTGACAGATGTTTGACGGATGCTTGACGGATGTTTGACGGATGTTTGATGGATGTTTGATGGATTGACGGATGTTTGACGGATGTTTGATGGATTGAGGGATGTTTGACGGATGTTTGATGGATGTTTGATGGATGTTTGATGGATGTTTGACGGATGTTTGATGGATGTTTGATGGATGTTTGACGGATGTTTGATGGATGTTTGATGGATGTTTGACGGATGTTTGACGGATGTTTGACGGATGTTTGATGGATGTTTGACGGATGTTTGACGGATGTTTGACGGATGTTTGACGGATGTTTGATGGATTGAGGGATGTTTGACGGATGTTTGATGGATGTTTGATGGATGTTTGATGGATGTTTGACGGATGTTTGACGGATGTTTGACGGATGTTTGACAGATGTTTGATGGATTGACGGATTTTTGATGGATGTTTGACGGATGTTTGATGGATTGACGGATGTTTGACGGATGTTTGATGGATGTTTGACGGATGTTTGACGGATGTTTGATGGATTGACGGATGTTTGACGGATGTTTGATGGATGTTTGATGGATGTTTGACGGATGCTTGACGGATGTTTGATGGATGTTTGACGGATGTTTGATGGATGTTTGACGGATGTTTGATGGATGTTTGATGGATGTTTGACGGATGTTTGACGGATGTTTGACGGATGTTTGACGGATGTTTGACGGATGTTTGACGGATATTTGATGGATGTTTGACGGATGTTTGACGGATGTTTGATGGATGTTTGATGGATTGACGGATGTTTGACGGATGTTTGATGGATTGAGGGATGTTTGACGGATGTTTGATGGATGTTTGACGGATGTTTGACAGATGTTTGACGGATGTTTGACGGATGTTTGACGGATGTTTGACGGATGTTTGACGGATGTTTGATGGATTGACGGATGTTTGACGGATTTTTGATGGATGTTTGACGGATGTTTGACGGATGTTTGACGGATGTTTGATGGATTGACGGATGTTTGACGGATTTTTGATGGATGTTTGACGGATGTTTGATGGATTGACGGATGTTTGACGGATGTTTGATGGATGTTTGACGGATGTTTGACAGATGTTTGACGGATTTTTGACGGATGTTTGACGGATGTTTGACGAATGTTTGACAGATGTTTGATGGATTGACGGATGTTTGATGGATGTTTGACGGATGTTTGATGGATGTTTGACGGATGTTTGACGGATGTTTGACGGATGTTTGACGGATGTTTGACGGATGTTTGACAGATGTTTGATGGATTTTTGACGGATGTTTGACGGATGTTTGACGGATGTTTGACGGATGCTTGACGGATATTTGATGGATGTTTGACGGATGTTTGACGGATGTTTGACGGATGTTTGACGGATGTTTGACGGATGTTTGACGGATGTTTGATGGATTGACGGATGTTTGACGGATTTTTGATGGATGTTTGACGGATGTTTGATGGATTGACGGATGTTTGACGGATGTTTGATGGATGTTTGACGGATGTTTGACAGATGTTTGACGGATTTTTGACGGATGTTTGACGGATGTTTGACGAATGTTTGACAGATGTTTGATGGATTGACGGATGTTTGATGGATGTTTGTCGAATGTTTGATGGATGTTTGATGGATGTTTGACGGATGTTTGACGGATGTTTGACGGATGTTTGATGGATGTTTGACGGATGTTTGACGGATGTTTGACGGATGTTTGACGGATGTTTGACGGATGTTTGACAGATGTTTGATGGATTTTTGACGGATGTTTGACGGATGTTTGACGGATGTTTGACGGATGTTTGACGGATGTTTGACGAATGTTTGACAGATGTTTGATGGATTGACGGATGTTTGACGGATGTTTGATGGATGTTTGATGGATGTTTGACGGATGTTTGACGGATGTTTGACGGATGTTTTATGGATGTTTGACGGATGTTTGACGGATGTTTGACGGATGTTTGGCGGATGTTTGACAGATGTTTGATGGATTGATGGATGTTTGACGGATGTTTGACGGATGTTTGATGGATGTTTGACGGATGTTTGACGGATGTTTGACAGATGTTTGACGGATGTTTGACGGATGTTTGACGGATGTTTGATGGATTTTTGACGGATGTTTGACGGATGTTTGACGGATGTTTGACGGATGTTTGACAGATGTTTGATGGATTGACGGATGTTTGATGGATGTTTGACGGATGTTTGATGGATTGACGGATGTTTGACGGATTTTTGATGGATGTTTGACGGATGTTTGATGGTTTGACGGATGTTTGACGGATGTTTGATGGATTTTTGATGGATGTTTGACGGATGCTTGACGGATGTTTGATGGATGTTTGACGGATGTTTGATGGATGTTTGACGGATGTTTGATGGATGTTTGATGGATGTTTGACGGATGTTTTACGGATGTTTGACGGATGTTTGACGGATGTTTGACGGATGTTTGACGGATATTTGATGGATGTTTGATGGATGTTTGACGGATGTTTGATGGATGTTTGATGGATTGACGGATGCTTGACGGATGTTTGATGGATGTTTGACGGATATTTGATGGATCTTTGAAGGATGCTTGACGGATGTTTGATGGATGTTTGACGGATGTTTGACGGATGTTTGACGGATGTTTGACGAATGTTTGACGGATGTTTGACGGATGTTTGACGGATATTTGATGGATGTTTGACGGATGTTTGACGGATGTTTGATGGATGTTTGATGGATTGACGGATGTTTGACGGATGTTTGATGGATGTTTGATGGATGTTTGACGGATGTTTGACGGATGTTTGATGGATGTTTGACGGATGTTTGACGGATGTTTGACGGATGTTTGAAGGATTGACGGATGTTTGACGGATGTTTGATGGATTTTTGATGGATGTTTGACGGATGTTTGACGGATGTTTGATGGATGTTTAACGGATGTTTGATGGATGTTTGACGGATGCTTGATGGATGTTTGATGGATGTTTGACGGATGTTTGACGGATTTTTGATGGATGTTTGACGGATAGTTGACGGATGTTTGACGGATGTTTGATGGATTGACGGATGTTTGACGGATGTTTGATGAATGTTTGATGGATGTTTGATGGATGTTTGACGGATGTTTGATGGATTGACGGATGTTTGACGGATGTTTGATGGATGTTTGATGGATGTTTGACGGATGTTTCATGGATGTTTGACGGATGTTTGACGGATGTTTGATGGATTGAAAGATGTTTGACGGATGTTTGATGGATGTTTGACGGATGTTTGACGGATGTTTGACGGATGTTTGACGGATGTTTGACGGATGTTTGACGGATGTTTAACGGATGTTTGATGGATGTTTGACGGATGCTTGATGGATGTTTGATGGATGTTGACGGATGTTTGACGGATTTTTGATGGATGTTTGACGGATGTTTGACGGATGTTTGACGGATGTTTGATGGATTGACGGATGTTTGACGGATTTTTAACGGATGTTTAACGGATGTTTGATGGATGTTTGACGGATGCTTGATGGATGTTTGATGGATGTTTGACGGATGTTTGACGGATTTTTGATGGATGTTTGACGGATGTTTGACGGATGTTTGACGGATGTTTGATGGATTGACGGATGTTTGACGGATGTTTGATGGATGTTTGATGGATGTTTGATGGATGTTTGACGGATGTTTGATGGATTGACGGATATTTGACGGATGTTTGATGGATGTTTGATGGGTGTTTGACGGATGTTTCATGGATGTTTGACGGATGTTTGACGGATGTTTGATGGATTGAAAGATGTTTGACGGATGTTTGATGGATGTTTGACGGATGTTTGACGGATGTTTGACGGATGTTTGACGGATGTTTGACGGATGTTTGACGGATGTTTGATGGATGTTTGATGGATTGACGGATGTTTGACGGATTTTTGATGGATGTTTGAAGGATGTTTGACGGATGTTTGACGGATATTTGACGGATGTTTGACGATTGTTTGATGGATGTTTGACGGATGTTTGACGGATGTTTGACGGATGTTTGACAGATGTTTGATGGATTGATGGATGTTTGATGGATGTTTGACGGATGTTTGACGGATGTGTAATGGATTGACAGATGTTTGACGGATTTTTGATGGATGTTTGACGGATGTTTGACGGATGTTTGACGGATGTTTGACGGATGTTTGATGGATTGACGGATGTTTGACGGATGTTTGATGGATGTTTGATGGATGTTTGACGGATGTTTGATGGATGTTTTACGGATGTTTGATGGATGTTTGACGGATGTTTGACGGATGTTTGACGGATGTTTGAAGGATTGACGGATGTTTGACGGATGTTTGACGGATGTTTGACAGATGTTTGATGGATTGATGGATGTTTGACGGATGTTTGACGGATGTTTGATGGATGTTTGATGGATGTTTGACGGATGTTTGACGGATGTTTGATGGATGTTTGACGGATGTTTGATGGATGTTTGATGGATGTTTGACGGATGTTTGACGGATGTTTGACGGATGTTTGACGGATGTTTGATGGATGTTTGATGGATGTTTGACGGATGTTTGACGGATGTTTGACGGATGTTTGACAGATGTTTGACGGATGCTTGACGGATGTTTGACGGATGTTTGATGGATGTTTGATGGATTGACGGATGTTTGACGGATGTTTGATGGATTGAGGGATGTTTGACGGATGTTTGATGGATGTTTGATGGATGTTTGATGGATGTTTGACGGATGTTTGATGGATGTTTGATGGATGTTTGACGGATGTTTGATGGATGTTTGATGGATGTTTGACGGATGTTTGACGGATGTTTGACGGATGTTTGATGGATGTTTGACGGATGTTTGACGGATGTTTGACGGATGTTTGACGGATGTTTGATGGATTGAGGGATGTTTGACGGATGTTTGATGGATGTTTGATGGATGTTTGATGGATGTTTGACGGATGTTTGATGGATGTTTGACGGATGTTTGACAGATGTTTGATGGATTGACGGATTTTTGATGGATGTTTGACGGATGTTTGATGGATTGACGGATGTTTGACGGATGTTTGATGGATGTTTGACGGATGTTTGACGGATGTTTGATGGATTGACGGATGTTTGACGGATGTTTGATGGATGTTTGATGGATGTTTGACGGATGCTTGACGGATGTTTGATGGATGTTTGACGGATGTTTGATGGATGTTTGACGGATGTTTGATGGATGTTTGATGGATGTTTGACGGATGTTTGACGGATGTTTGACGGATGTTTGACGGATGTTTGACGGATGTTTGACGGATATTTGATGGATGTTTGACGGATGTTTGACGGATGTTTGATGGATGTTTGATGGATTGACGGATGTTTGACGGATGTTTGATGGATTGAGGGATGTTTGACGGATGTTTGATGGATGTTTGATGGATGTTTGACGGATGTTTGACAGATGTTTGACGGATTTTTGACGGATGTTTGACGGATGTTTGACGAATGTTTGACAGATGTTTGATGGATTGACGGATGTTTGATGGATGTTTGTCGAATGTTTGATGGATGTTTGATGGATGTTTGACGGATGTTTGACGGATGTTTGACGGATGTTTGATGGATGTTTGACGGATGTTTGACGGATGTTTGACGGATGTTTGACGGATGTTTGACGGATGTTTGACAGATGTTTGATGGATTTTTGACGGATGTTTGACGGATGTTTGACGGATGTTTGACGGATGTTTGACGGATGTTTGACGAATGTTTGACAGATGTTTGATGGATTGACGGATGTTTGACGGATGTTTGATGGATGTTTGATGGATGTTTGACGGATGTTTGACGGATGTTTGACGGATGTTTGATGGATGTTTGACGGATGTTTGACGGATGTTTGACGGATGTTTGGCGGATGTTTGACAGATGTTTGATGGATTGATGGATGTTTGACGGATGTTTGACGGATGTTTGATGGATGTTTGACGGATGTTTGACGGATGTTTGACAGATGTTTGACGGATGTTTGACGGATGTTTGACGGATGTTTGATGGATTTTTGACGGATGTTTGACGGATGTTTGACGGATGTTTGACGGATGTTTGACAGATGTTTGATGGATTGACGGATGTTTGATGGATGTTTGACGGATGTTTGATGGATTGACGGATGTTTGACGGATTTTTGATGGATGTTTGACGGATGTTTGATGGTTTGACGGATGTTTGACGGATGTTTGATGGATTTTTGATGGATGTTTGACGGATGCTTGACGGATGTTTGATGGATGTTTGACGGATGTTTGATGGATGTTTGACGGATGTTTGATGGATGTTTGATGGATGTTTGACGGATGTTTTACGGATGTTTGACGGATGTTTGACGGATGTTTGACGGATGTTTGACGGATATTTGATGGATGTTTGACGGATGTTTGACGGATGTTTGATGGATGTTTGATGGATTGACGGATGCTTGACGGATGTTTGATGGATGTTTGACGGATATTTGATGGATCTTTGACGGATGCTTGACGGATGTTTGATGGATGTTTGACGGATGTTTGACGGATGTTTGACGGATGTTTGACGAATGTTTGACGGATGTTTGACGGATGTTTGACGGATATTTGATGGATGTTTGACGGATGTTTGACGGATGTTTGATGGATGTTTGATGGATTGACGGATGTTTGACGGATGTTTGATGGATGTTTGATGGATGTTTGACGGATGTTTGACGGATGTTTGATGGATGTTTGACGGATGTTTGACGGATGTTTGACGGATGTTTGAAGGATTGACGGATGTTTGACGGATGTTTGATGGATTTTTGATGGATGTTTGACGGATGTTTGACGGATGTTTGATGGATGTTTAACGGATGTTTGATGGATGTTTGACGGATGCTTGATGGATGTTTGATGGATGTTTGACGGATGTTTGACGGATTTTTGATGGATGTTTGACGGATAGTTGACGGATGTTTGACGGATGTTTGATGGATTGACGGATGTTTGACGGATGTTTGATGAATGTTTGATGGATGTTTGATGGATGTTTGACGGATGTTTGATGGATTGACGGATGTTTGACGGATGTTTGATGGATGTTTGATGGATGTTTGACGGATGTTTCATGGATGTTTGACGGATGTTTGACGGATGTTTGATGGATTGAAAGATGTTTGACGGATGTTTGATGGATGTTTGACGGATGTTTGACGGATGTTTGACGGATGTTTGACGGATGTTTGACGGATGTTTGACGGATGTTTAACGGATGTTTGATGGATGTTTGACGGATGCTTGATGGATGTTTGATGGATGTTGACGGATGTTTGACGGATTTTTGATGGATGTTTGACGGATGTTTGACGGATGTTTGACGGATGTTTGATGGATTGACGGATGTTTGACGGATTTTTAACGGATGTTTAACGGATGTTTGATGGATGTTTGACGGATGCTTGATGGATGTTTGATGGATGTTTGACGGATGTTTGACGGATTTTTGATGGATGTTTGACGGATGTTTGACGGATGTTTGACGGATGTTTGATGGATTGACGGATGTTTGACGGATGTTTGATGGATGTTTGATGGATGTTTGATGGATGTTTGACGGATGTTTGATGGATTGACGGATATTTGACGGATGTTTGATGGATGTTTGATGGGTGTTTGACGGATGTTTCATGGATGTTTGACGGATGTTTGACGGATGTTTGATGGATTGAAAGATGTTTGACGGATGTTTGATGGATGTTTGACGGATGTTTGACGGATGTTTGACGGATGTTTGACGGATGTTTGACGGATGTTTGACGGATGTTTGATGGATGTTTGATGGATTGACGGATGTTTGACGGATTTTTGATGGATGTTTGAAGGATGTTTGACGGATGTTTGACGGATATTTGACGGATGTTTGACGATTGTTTGATGGATGTTTGACGGATGTTTGACGGATGTTTGACGGATGTTTGACAGATGTTTGATGGATTGATGGATGTTTGATGGATGTTTGACGGATGTTTGACGGATGTGTAATGGATTGACAGATGTTTGACGGATTTTTGATGGATGTTTGACGGATGTTTGACGGATGTTTGACGGATGTTTGACGGATGTTTGATGGATTGACGGATGTTTGACGGATGTTTGATGGATGTTTGATGGATGTTTGACGGATGTTTGATGGATGTTTTACGGATGTTTGATGGATGTTTGATGGATGTTTGACGGATGTTTGACGGATGTTTGACGGATGTTTGACGGATGTTTGACGGATGTTTGACGGATGTTTGATGGATGTTTGACGGATGTTTGACGGATGTTTGACGGATGTTTGACGGATGTTTGATGGATGTTTGACGGATGTTTGACGGATGTTAGATGGATTGACGGATGTTTGACGGATGTTTGATGGATGTTTGACGGATGTTTGACGGATGTTTGACGGATGTTTGATGGATGTTTGATGGATGTTTGACGGATGCTTGACGGATGTTTGACGGATGTTTGATGGATGTTTGACGGATGTTTGATGGATGTTTGACGGATGTTTGACGGATGTTTGACGGATGTTTGACGGATGTTTGACAGATGTTTGATGGATTGACAGATGTTTGATGGATGTTTGACGGATGTTTGATGGATTGACGGATGTTTGACGGATGTTTGATGGATGTTTGACGGATGTTTGACGGATGTTTGATGGATTGACGGATGTTTGACGGATGTTTGATGGATGTTTGATGGATGTTTGACGGATGCTTGACGGATGTTTGATGGATGTTTGACGGATGTTTGATGGATGTTTGACGGATGTTTGATGGATGTTTGATGGATGTTTGACGGATGTTTGACGGATGTTTGATGGATGTTTGATGGATTGACGGATGTTTGACGGATGTTTGATGTATTTTTTACGGATGTTTGATGGATGTTTGATGGATGTTTGATGGATTTTTGACGGATGTTTGATGGATGTTTGACAGATGTTTGATGGATATTTGACGGATGTTTGACAGATGTTTGATGGATTGATGGATGTTTGACGGATGTTTGACGGATGTTTGATGGATGTTTGACGGATGTTTGACGGATATTTGATGGATGTTTGACGGATGTTTGACGGATGTTTGACGGATGTTTGACGGATGTTTGACGGATATTTGATGGATGTTTGACGGATGTTTGACGGATGTTTGATGGATGTTTGATGGATTGACGGATGTTTGACGGATGTTTGATGTATTTTTTACGGATGTTTGATGGATGTTTGATGGATGTTTGATGGATTTTTGACGGATGTTTGATGGATGTTTGACAGATGTTTGATGGATATTTGACGGATGTTTGACAGATGTTTGATGGATTGATGGATGTTTGACGGATGTTTGACGGATGTTTGATGGATGTTTGATGGATGTTTGACGGATGTTTGACGGATGTTTGATGGATGTTTGACGGATGTTTGATGGATGTTTGATGGATGTTTGACGGATGTTTGACGGATGTTTGATGGATGTTTGACGGATGTTTGATGGATGTTTGATGGATGTTTGACGGATGTTTGACGGATGTTTGATGGATGTTTGACGGATGTTTGACGGATGTTTGAAGGATTGACGGATGTTTGACGGATATTTGACGGATGTTTGACAGATGTTTGATGGATTGATGGATGTTTGACGGATGTTTGACGGATGTTTGATGGATGTTTGATGGATGTTTGACGGATGTTTGACGGATGTTTGATGGATGTTTGACGGATGTTTGATGGATGTTTGATGGATGTTTGATGGATGCTTGACGGATGTTTGACGGTTGTTTGATGGATGTTTGACGGATGTTTGATGGATGTTTGATGGATGTTTGACGGATGTTTGACGGATGTTTGACGGATGTTTGACGGATGTTTGACGGATGTTTGACGGATATTTGATGGATGTTTGACGGATGTTTGACGGATGTTTGATGGATGTTTGATGGATTGACGGATGTTTGACGGATGTTTGATGTATTTTTTACGGATGTTTGATGGATGTTTGATGGATGTTTGACGGATGTTTGATGGATGTTTGATGTATTTTTTACGGATGTTTGATGGATGTTTGATGGATGTTTGATGGATTTTTGACGGATGTTTGATGGATGTTTGACGGATGTTTGATGGATGTTTGATGGATGTTTGACGGATGTTTGACGGATGTTTGACGGATGTTTGATGGATGTTTGATGGATGTTTGACGGATGTTTGACGGATGTTTGACGGATGTTTGATGGATTGAGGGATGTTTGACGGATGTTTGATGGATGTTTGATGGATGTTTGACGGATGTTTGACGGATGTTTGATGGATGTTTGACGGATGTTTGATGGATGTTTGATGGATGTTTGACGGATGTTTGACGGATGTTTGACGGATGTTTGACAGATGTTTGACGGATGCTTGACGGATGTTTGACGGATGTTTGATGGATGTTTGATGGATTGACGGATGTTTGACGGATGTTTGATGGATTGAGGGATGTTTGACGGATGTTTGATGGATGTTTGATGGATGTTTGACGGATGTTTGACGGATGTTTGATGGATGTTTGACGGATGTTTGATGGATGTTTGATGGATGTTTGACGGATGTTTGACGGATGTTTGACGGATGTTTGACAGATGTTTGACGGATGCTTGACGGATGTTTGACGGATGTTTGATGGATGTTTGATGGATTGACGGATGTTTGACGGATGTTTGACGGATGTTTGATGGATGTTTGATGGATTGACGGATGTTTGACGGATGTTTGATGGATGTTTGATGGATGTTTAACGGATGTTTGACGGATGTTTGATGGATGTTTGACGGATGTTTGACGGATGTTTGACGGATGTTTGATGGATGTTTGATGGATGTTTGACGGATGTTTGACGGATGTTTGACGGATGTTTGATGGATTGAGGGATGTTTGACGGATGTTTGATGGATGTTTGATGGATGTTTGACGGATGTTTGACGGATGTTTGATGGATGTTTGACGGATGTTTGATGGATGTTTGATGGATGTTTGACGGATGTTTGACGGATGTTTGACGGATGTTTGACAGATGTTTGACGGATGCTTGACGGATGTTTGACGGATGTTTGATAGATGTTTGATGGATTGACGGATGTTTGACGGATGTTTGATGGATTGAGGGATGTTTGACGGATGTTTGATGGATGTTTGATGGATGTTTGATGGATGTTTGACGGATGTTTGATGGATGTTTGATGTATTTTTTACGGATGTTTGATGGATGTTTGATGGATGTTTGATGGATTTTTGACGGATGTTTGATGGATGTTTGACGGATGTTTGATGGATGTTTGATGGATGTTTGACGGATGTTTGACGGATGTTTGACGGATGTTTGACGGATGTTTGATGGATGTTTGATGGATGTTTGACGGGTGTTTGACGGATGTTTGACGGATGTTTGACAGATGTTTGACGGATGCTTGATGGATGTTTGACGGATGTTTGACGGATGTTTGATGGATTGACAGATGTTTGACGGATGTTTGATGGATTGACGGAGTTTTGACGGATGTTTGATGGATGTTTGATGGATTGACGGATGTTTGACGGATGTTTGACGGATGTTTGACGGATGTTTAACGGATGTTTGATGGATGTTTGACGGATGCTTGATGGATGTTTGATGGATGTTTGACGGATGTTTGACGGATTTTCGATGGATGTTTGACGGATGTTTGACGGATGTTTGATGGATTGACGGATGTTTGACGGATGTTTGACGGATGTTTGACGGATGTTTGACAGATGTTTGATGGATTGATGGATGTTTGACGGATGTTTGACGGATGTTTGATGGATGTTTGATGGATGTTTGACGGGTGTTTGACGGATGTTTGACGGATGTTTGACAGATGTTTGACGGATGCTTGATGGATGTTTGATGGATGTTTGACGGATGTTTGACGGATTTTTGATGGATGTTTGACGGATGTTTGACGGATGTTTGACGGATGTTTGATGGATTGACGGATGTTTGACGGATGTTTGACGGATGTTTAACGGATGTTTGATGGATGTTTGACGGATGCTTGATGGATGTTTGATGGATGTTTGACGGATGTTTGACGGATTTTTGATGGATGTTTGACGGATGTTTGACGGATGTTTGACGGATGTTTGATGGATTGACGGATGTTTGACGGATGTTTGATGGATGTTTGATGGATGTTTGATGGATGTTTGACGGATGTTTGATGGATTGACGGATATTTGACGGATGTTTGATGGATGTTTGATGGGCGTTTGACGGATGTTTCATGGATGTTTGACGGATGTTTGACGGATGTTTGATGGATTGAAAGATGTTTGACGGATGTTTGATGGATGTTTGACGGATGTTTGACGGATGTTTGACGGATGTTTGACGGATGTTTGACGGATGTTTGACGGATGTTTGATGGATGTTTGATGGATTGACGGATGTTTGACGGATTTTTGATGGATGTTTGAAGGATGTTTGACGGATGTTTGACGGATGTTTGACGGATGTTTGACGATTGTTTGATGGATGTTTGACGGATGTTTGACGGATGTTTGACGGATGTTTGACGGATGTTTGACAGATGTTTGATGGATTGATGGATGTTTGATGGATGTTTGACGGATGTTTGACGGATGTGTAATGGATTGACAGATGTTTGACGGATTTTTGATGGATGTTTGACGGATGTTTGACGGATGTTTGACGGATGTTTGACGGATGTTTGACGGATGTTTGATGGATGTTTGACGGATGTTTGACGGATGTTTGACGGATGTTTGACGGATGTTTGACGGATGTTTGATGGATGTTTGACGGATGTTTGACGGATGTTAGATGGATTGACGGATGTTTGACGGATGTTTGATGGATGTTTGACGGATGTTTGACGGATGTTTAATGGATTGACGGATGTTTGACGGATGTTTGATGGATTTTTGATGGATGTTTGACGGATGCTTGACGGATGTTTGATGGATGTTTGACGGATGTTTGATGGATGTTTGACGGATGTTTGATGGATGTTTGACGGATGTTTGACGGATGTTTGACGGATGTTTGACGGATGTTTGACAGATGTTTGATGGATTGACGGATGTTTGATGGATGTTTGACGGATGTTTGATGGATTGACGGATGTTTGACGGATGTTTGATGGATGTTTGACGGATGTTTGACGGATGTTTGATGGATTGACGGATGTTTGACGGATGTTTGATGGATGTTTGATGGATGTTTGACGGATGCTTGACGGATGTTTGATGGATGTTTGACGGATGTTTGATGGATGTTTGACGGATGTTTGATGGATGTTTGATGGATGTTTGACGGATGTTTGACGGATGTTTGACGGATGTTTGACGGATGTTTGACGGATATTTGATGGATGTTTGACGGATGTTTGACGGATGTTTGATGGATGTTTGATGGATTGACGGATGTTTGACGGATGTTTGATGGATGTTTGATGGATGTTTGATGGATGTTTGACGGATGTTTGATGGATGTTTGATGGATGTTTGACGGATGTTTGACGGATGTTTGAAGGATTGACGGATGTTTGATGGATGTTTGATGGATGTTTGACGGATGTTTGACGGATGTTTGATGGATGTTTGACGGATGTTTGATGGATTTTTGATGGATTGACGGATGTTTGACGGATGTTTGATGGATGTTTGATGGATGTTTGACGGATGTTTGACGGATGTTTGATGGTTGTTTGACGGATGTTTGATGGATGTTTGATGGATGTTTGACGGATGTTTGACGGATGTTTGACGGATGTTTGACGGATGTTTGATGGATGTTTGTCGGATGTTTGACGGATGTTTGACAGATGTTTGACGGATGCTTGACGGATGTTTGACGGATGTTTGACGGATGTTTGATGGATTGACGGATGTTTGACGGATGTTTGACGGATGTTTGATGGATTGACGGATGTTTGACGGATGTTTGATGGATGTTTGATGGATGTTTAACGGATGTTTGACGGATGTTTGATGGATGTTTGACGGATGTTTGACGGATGTTTGACGGATGTTTGATGGATGTTTGATGGATGTTTGACGGATGTTTGACGGATGTTTGACGGATGTTTGATGGATTGAGGGATGTTTGACGGATGTTTGATGGATGTTTGATGGATGTTTGATGGATGTTTGACGGATGTTTGACGGATGTTTGATGGATGTTTGACGGATGTTTGATGGATGTTTGATGGATGTTTGACGGATGTTTGACGGATGTTTGATGGATGTTTGACGGATGTTTGATGGATGTTTGATGGATGTTTGACGGATGTTTGACGGATGTTTGATCCCAAGTAACAATTTTCCTCTCATTAGAATTTCCAAGCGGCTTATGAGACTATATTTCGGGAGCTAGTGTTACTCTAGGAGACTACTCCAACATTCTTATGAAAGTGTTACAAGCGTTAAATGGCCCACTTACAGGAGTTAATTTTCCTCTTATAGAAACATTTTAATTGTTCCTATGGGATGACAAACGCCCTATTAATCTTGCTAGGAAAATGCGTCTCTTTTTGTGGGAGTTGATGAAAAGAGAACGAGTATGTGCGAAATTAAAAAAAACATATACACATACATAATTATATTTCACCTTGTCTATACTTTTTTTTTAAGTAGGTACGAAGATATTACTTTTATCTGTATGTGTCATCGTCATTGTCTCATGGCGAAAAACTAATGTGTATTTTAGTGAGAGCATTTATATTTTGATATCATGGTGACGTTAATATATTTATAGTTTGTCACATTATGTGAAGCTAAATCTTAGTGCGAATGAAACTTTTTCTACTAACTTAAACATTTTACTTCGAAAAATAACAAAGCGCTTTCAAAATTATTGATATTTAAATTATTTTATTTTTATTTTGAAATAGAAAAAGGGTTACCTTGATGTTTGTTTTGAATCAGAATAATACTTTTTATTCCGATATTATTTATGGTTTTTATTCATGTTATATGACGAAAAAGGTATAATAGCAGAAAATTTTTCGATTTGTTGGTCTTATTCTTGTATACCTGTTTTTATAATCAAATAATTTACAAGAGGTTAAGAGACGTTTTAATGAAAAAAAAAAAGAAGTTGACAAAATAAACATCAATAGGCCTGTTCTTTAGTGCATTTTTATCCTTGCTTAAAAAAAAGTAGTATGAAAAATACAACAACAATTTGGTATAATTCCGTATTGTTGTTGTCTTAAACATGCTACTTTTTTAAGCGAAGATAAAAATGCACTAAAAAACAGGGCTAATATAAACACACTAATACTGGTAAATATATCTTAAATAGATTCATCATTATGGAAACCCAAATAAATTATTCTAAGATTTATTTTCAAATCACGGTAACCCTCAAACTAAACAAACAACACTTCTTTCAAATTGAAATATGGCTGCTGTCCACTCGATACTTTTAACTCTTGAATAAACATTTTTATGAGAGTGTTGTAGCATTTATGGTGGTATGAAAACAAACACTTGTTATGAGAAGTGAGATGCTTTTATGTGGCTTTTTTTGACAGCTATCAAGCAAACCAAGAAAAAACAAACAAATATCGGTGATGCGTTCCTTTTTCTAACGAATGTTTACTTTTGTTTATGTTTCAATAAAAGTTGAAATGTCAAAGTAAGAAATATGTTTAGTTTTTTGCATAACCGTTTCAGAATGATAAATTTACATTATGGCGTTGGAAATGTTGGAATAACTGAACAAAGAATATCAAAAATTAGCATTCCACTAGGCAAACAAATTATATTTATTTTGTCAAATTTACAAGTGTAATAATGTCAAAAAACCTTATATTACACCGAAACAAAAGAAAATAAATCCCCGAAAGTTTACATTCGTCAAAAATAAAATAAATTTTTAATTGTAGATAATATACAACATCCAATGTTTCCATTCAGGTAGCAAGTCCAATAGAAAACTGAACGTCAGAAAACAATGTACACACAAAACTTTAAGAAAAAGAACGACTTGTGTATGAATCAAATATAAGCAGCTGTGGATGCAACATTTCATCTCATATGAATCCTATAGTTAGTGTTTTGTTTTTGTTACTTTATTACCTCTTGATAAGAGATTTTAAAGATTAAAAAATGACGTTTAGAGCTTAAATTTGATAACAAGATTATTACAAGACATTAAATTTACATACACGAGGAATAATTGTTCTAGGTATAAAATTAAAGCGGTTCGATGGTTGAAAAATGCTAAGCTCGTGTAATAAAAACGCTAAAAGACTAATTTTTGTTTCATAATGAGAGATCATGTCTTTAGCATAGCAATAAGATCTGAAAGAGAGTTATGGGAGCTTTTTTGAAAAAATAAGACCTAAGCTCTGGAGAGTTTGTTAGTTGGGATGGATGTTTGACGGATGTTTGACGGATGTTTGAAGGATTGACGGATGTTTGACGGATATTTGACGGATATTTGACAGATGTTTGATGGATTGATGGATGTTTGACGGATGTTTGACGGATGTTTGATGGATGTTTGATGGATGTTTGACGGGTGTTTGACGGATGTTTGATGGATGTTTGACGGATGTTTGATGGATGTTTGATGGATGTTTGATGGATGTTTGACGGATGTTTGACGGTTGTTTGATGGATGTTTGACGGATGTTTGATGGATGTTTGATGGATGTTTGACGGATGTTTGACGGATGTTTGACGGATGTTTGAAGGATTGACGGATGTTTGACGGATGTTTGACGGATGTTTGACGGATGTTTGACAGATGTTTGATGGATTGATGGATGTTTGACGGATGTTTGACGGATGTTTGATGGATGTTTGATGGATGTTTGACGGATGTTTGACGGATGTTTGATGGATGTTTGACGGATGTTTGATGGATGTTTGATGGATGTTTGACGGATGTTTGACGGATGTTTGATGGATGTTTGACGGATGTTTGATGGATGTTTGATGGATGTTTGACGGATGTTTGACGGATGTTTGACGGATGTTTGACAGATGTTTGACGGATGCTTGACGGATGTTTGACGGATGTTTGATGGATGTTTGATGGATTGACGGATGTTTGACGGATGTTTGATGGATTGAGGGATGTTTGACGGATGTTTGATGGATGTTTGATGGATGTTTGATGGATGTTTGACGGATGTTTGATGGATGTTTGATGGATGTTTGACGGATGTTTGATGGATGTTTGATTGATGTTTGATGGATGTTTGACGGATGTTTGATGGATGTTTGACGGATGTTTGATGGATGTTTGATGGATGTTTGACGGATGTTTGACGGATGTTTGACGGATGTTTGACGGATGTTTGATGGATGTTTGATGGATGTTTGACGGGTGTTTGACGGATGTTTGACGGATGTTTGACAGATGTTTGACGGATGCTTGATGGATGTTTGACGGATGTTTGACGGATGTTTGATGGATTGACGGATGTTTGACGGATGTTTGATGGATTGACGGAGTTTTGACGGATGTTTGATGGATGTTTGATGGATGTTTGACGGATGTTTGACGGATGTTTGATGGATGTTTGACGGATGTTTGACAGATGTTTGATGGATGTTTGACGGATGTTTGACGGATGTTTGACAGATGTTTGACGGATTTTTGACGGATGTTTGACGGATGTTTGACGAATGTTTGACAGATGTTTGATGGATTGACGGATGTTTGATGGATGTTTGACGAATGTTTGATGGATGTTTGATGGATGTTTGACGGATGTCTGACGGATGTTTGACGGATGTTTGATGGATGTTTGACGGATGTTTGACGGATGTTTGACGGATGTTTGACGGATGTTTGATGGATGTTTGATGGATGTTTGACGGATGTTTGACGGATGTTTGACGGATGTTTGACGGATGTTTGATGGATGTTTGACGGATGTTTGATGGATGTTTGATGGATTGACGGATGTTTGACGGATGTTTGATGGATGTTTGATGGATGTTTGACGGATGTTTGACGGATGTTTGATGGATTGACGGATGTTTGACGGATGTTTGATGGATGTTTGACGAATGTTTGACGGATGTGGATGTTTGACGGATGTTTGATGGATGTTTGACGGATGTTTGATGGATTGACGGATGTTTGACGGATGTTTGATGGATGTTTGACGGATGTTTGACGGATGTTTGATGGATTGACGGATGTTTGACGGATGTTTGATGGATGTTTGATGGATGTTTGACGGATGCTTGACGGATGTTTGATGGATGTTTGACGGATGTTTGATGGATGTTTGACGGATGTTTGATGGATGTTTGATGGATGATTGACGGATGTTTGACGGATGTTTGACGGATGTTTGATGGATGTTTGACGGATGTTTGACGGATGTTTGACGGATGTTTGACGGATGTTTGACGGATGTTTGACGGATGTTTGACGGATGTTTGATGGATGTTTGACGGATGTTTGACGGATGTTTGACGGATGTTTGATGGATGTTTGATGGATGTTTGACGGATGTTTGACGGATGTTTGACGGATGTTTGACAGATGTTTGACGGATGCTTGACGGATGTTTGACGGATGTTTGACGGATGTTTGATGGATTGACGGATGTTTGATGGATTGACAGATGTTTGATGGATGTTTGATGGATGTTTAACGGATGTTTGACGGATGTTTGATGGATGTTTGACGGATGTTTGACGGATGTTTGACGGATGTTTGACGGATGTTTGACAGATGTTTGACGGATGTTTGACGGATGTTTGATGGATGTTTGACGGATGTTTGACGGATGTTTGACGGATGTTTGATGGATGTTTGATGGATGTTTGACGGATGTTTGACGGATGTTTGACGGATGTTTGACGGATGTTTGACGGATGTTTGACGGATGTTTGATGGATTTTTGACGGATGTTTGACGGATGTTTGACGGATGTTTGACGGATGTTTGACAGATGTTTGATGGATTGACGGATGTTTGATGGATGTTTGACGGATGTTTGACAGATGTTTGATGGATTGACGGATGTTTGACGGATGTTTGATGGATGTTTGACGGATGTTTGACGGATGTTTGATGGATTGACGGATGTTTGACGGATGTTTGACGGATGTTTGATGGATGTTTGATGGATGTTTGACGGATGCTTGACGGATGTTTGATGGATGTTAGACGGATGTTTGATGGATGTTTGACGGATGTTTGATGGATTGACGGATGTTTGACGGATGTTTGACGGATGTTTGATTGATGTTTGACAGATGTTTGACGGATGTTTGACGGATGTTTGACGGATGTTTGGCGGATGTTTGACAGATGTTTGATGGATTGACGGATGTTTGATGGATGTTTGACGGATGTTTGACGGATGTTTGATGGATTGACGGATGTTTGACGGATGTTTGATGGATGTTTGACGGATGTTTGATGGATTGACGGATGTTTGATGGATGTTTGACGGATGTTTGACGGATGTTTGATTGATGATTGACAGATGTTTGACGGATTTTTGATGGATGTTTGATGGATGTTTGATGGATGTTTGACGGATGCTTGACGGATGTTTGATGGATGTTTGATGGATGTTTGACGGATGCTTGACGGATGTTTGATGGATGTTAGACGGATGTTTAACGGATGTTTGACGGATGTTTGATGGATGTTTGACGGATGTTTGACGGATGTTTGACGGATGTTTGACGGATGTTTGACAGATGTTTGACGGATGTTTGACGGATGTTTGATGGATGTTTGACGGATGTTTGACGGATGTTTGATGGATGTTTGACGGATGTTTGATGGATGTTTGACGGATGTTTGATGGATTGACGGATGTTTGACGGATGTTTGACGGAAGTTTGATGGATTGACGGATGTTTGACGGATGTTTGATGGATGTTTGATGGATGTTTGATGGATGTTTGACGGATGTTTGATGGATTGACGGATGTTTGACGGATGTTTGATGGATGTTTGATGGATGTTTGACGGATGTTTCATGGATGTTTGACGGATGTTTGACGGATGTTTGATGGATTGAAAGATGTTTGACGGATGTTTGATGGATGTTTGACGGATGTTTGACGGATGTTTGATGGATGTTTGACGGATGTTTGACGGATGTTTGACGGATGTTTGATGGATGTTTGATGGATTGACGGATGTTTGACGGATTTTTGATGGATGTTTGAAGGATGTTTGACGGATGTTTGACGGATGTTTGACGGATGTTTGCCGATTGTTTGATGGATGTTTGACGGATGTTTGACGGATGTTTGACGGATGTTTGACAGATGTTTGATGGATTGATGGATGTTTGATGGATGTTTGACGGATGTTTGACCGATGTGTAATGGATTGACAGATGTTTGACGGATTTTTGATGGATTTTTGACGGATGTTTGACGGATGTTTGACGGATGTTTGACGGATGTTTGATGGATTGACGGATGTTTGACGGATGTTTGATGGATGTTTGATGGATGTTTGACGGATGCTTGATGGATGTTTAATGGATGTTTGACGGATGTTTGATGGATGTTTTACGGATGTTTGATGGATGTTTGATGGATGTTTGACGGATGTTTGACGGATGTTTGACGGATGTTTGACGGATGTTTGACGGATGTTTGACGGATGTTTGATGGATGTTTGACGGATGTTTGACGGATGTTTGACGGATGTTTGACGGATGTTTGATGGATGTTTGACGGATGTTTGACGGATGTTAGATGGATTGACGGATGTTTGACGGATGTTTGATGGATGTTTGACGGATGTTTGATGGATTGACGGATGTTTGACGGATGTTTGACGGATGTTTGACGGATGTTTGACGGATGTTTGACGGATGTTTGACGGATGTTTGACGGATATTTGATGGATGTTTGACGGATGTTTGACGGATGTTTGATGGATGTTTGATGGATTGACGGATGTTTGACGGATGTTTGATGGATGTTTGATGGATGTTTGACGGATGTTTGACGGATGTTTGATGGATGTTTGACGGATGTTTGACGGATGTTTGACGGATGTTTGACGGATGTTTGATGGATGTTTGATGGATTGACGGATGTTTGATGGATGTTTGATGGATGTTTGACGGATGTTTGACGGATGTTTGATGGATTTTTGACAGATGTTTGACGGATGTTTGATGAATGTTTGATGGATGTTTGATGGATGTTTGACGGATGTTTGATGGATTGACGGATGTTTGACGGATGTTTGATGGATGTTTGATGGATGTTTGATGGATGTTTCATGGATGTTTGACGGATGTTTGACGGATGTTTGATGGATTGAAAGATGTTTGACGGATGTTTGATGGATGTTTGACGGATGTTTGACGGATGTTTGACGGATGTTTGACGGATGTTTGACGGATGTTTAACGGATGTTTGATGGATGTTTGACGGATGCTTGATGGATGTTTGATGGATGTTTGACGGATGTTTGACGGATTTTTGATGGATGTTTGACGGATGTTTGACGGATGTTTGACGGATGTTTGATGGATTGACGGATGTTTGACGGATGTTTGACGGATGTTTAACGGATGTTTGATGGATGTTTGACGGATGCTTGATGGATGTTTGATGGATGTTTGACGGATGTTTGACGGATTTTTGATGGATGTTTGACGGATGTTTGACGGATGTTTGATGGATTGACGGATGTTTGACGGATGTTTGATGGATGTTTGATGGATGTTTGATGGATGTTTGACGGATGTTTGATGGATTGACGGATGTTTGACGGATGTTTGATGGATGTTTGATGGGTGTTTGACGGATGTTTCATGGATGTTTGACGGATGTTTGATGGATTGAAAGATGTTTGACGGATGTTTGATGGATGTTTGACGGATGTTTGATGGATGTTTGACGGATGTTTGACGGATGTTTGACGGATGTTTGACGGATGTTTGATGGATGTTTGATGGATTGACGGATGTTTGACGGATTTTTGATGGATGTTTGAAGGATGTTTGACGGATGTTTGACGGATGTTTGACGGATGTTTGACGATTGTTTGATGGATGTTTGACGGATGTTTGACGGATGTTTGGCGGATGTTTGACAGATGTTTGATGGATTGATGGATGTTTGATGGATGTTTGACGGATGTTTGACGGATGTGTAATGGATTGACAGATGTTTGACGGATTTTTGATGGATGTTTGACGGATGTTTGACGGATGTTTGACGGATGTTTGATGGATTGACGGATGTTTGACGGATGTTTGATGGATGTTTGATGGATGTTTGACGGATGTTTGATGGATGTTTTACGGATGTTTGATGGATGTTTGATGGATGTTTGACGGATGTTTGACGGATGTTTGACGGATGTTTGACGGATGTTTGACGGATGTTTGACGGATGTTTGATGGATGTTTGACGGATGTTTGACGGATGTTTGACGGATGTTTGACGGATGTTTGACGGATGTTTGATGGATGTTTGACGGATGTTTGACGGATGTTAGATGGATTGACGGATGTTTGACGGATGTTTGATGGATGTTTGACGGATGTTTGACGGATGTTTGATAGATTGACGGATGTTTGACGGATGTTTGATTGATGTTTGATGGATGTTTGACGGATGCTTGACGGATGTTTGATGGATGTTTGACGGATGTTTGATGGATGTTTGACGGATGTTTGATGGATGTTTGACGGATGTTTGACGGATGTTTGACGGATGTTTGACGGATGTTTGACAGATGTTTGATGGATTGACGGATGTTTGATGGATGTTTGACGGATGTTTGATGGATTGACGGATGTTTGACGGATGTTTGATGGATTGACGGATGTTTGACGGATGTTTGATGGATGTTTGATGGATGTTTGACGGATGCTTGACGGATGTTTGATGGATGTTTGACGGATGTTTGATGGATGTTTGACGGATGTTTGATGGATGTTTGATGGATGTTTGACGGATGTTTGACGGATGTTTGACGGATGTTTGACGGATGTTTGACGGATATTTGATGGATGTTTGACGGATGTTTGACGGATGTTTGATGGATGTTTGATGGATTGACGGATGTTTGACGGATGTTTGATGGATGTTTGATGGATGTTTGACGGATGTTTGACGGATGTTTGATGGATGTTTGATGGATGTTTGACGGATGTTTGACGGATGTTTGAAGGATTGACGGATGTTTGACGGATGTTTGATGGATGTTTGATGGATGTTTGACGGATGTTTGACGGATGTTTGATGGATGTTTGACGGATGTTTGATGGATGTTTGATGGATTGACGGATGTTTGACGGATGTTTGATGGATGTTTAATGGATGTTTGACGGATGTTTGACGGATGTTTGATGGTTGTTTGACGGATGTTTGATGGATGTTTGATGGATGTTTGACGGATGTTTGACGGATGTTTGACGGATGTTTGACGGATGTTTGATGGATGTTTGTCGGATGTTTGACGGATGTTTGACAGATGTTTGACGGATGCTTGACGGATGTTTGACGGATGTTTGACGGATGTTTGATGGATTGACGGATGTTTGACGGATGTTTGACGGATGTTTGATGGATTGACGGATGTTTGACGGATGTTTGATGGATGTTTGATGGATGTTTAACGGATGTTTGACGGATGTTTGATGGATGTTTGACGGATGTTTGACGGATGTTTGACGGATGTTTGATGAATGTTTGATGGATGTTTGACGGATGTTTGACGGATGTTTGTTGGATGTTTGATGGATTGAGGGATGTTTGACGGATGTTTGATGGATGTTTGATGGATGTTTGATGGATGTTTGACGGATGTTTGACGGATGTTTGATGGATGTTTGACGGATGTTTGATGGATGTTTGGTGGATGTTTGACGGATGTTTGACGGATGTTTGATGGATGTTTGACGGATGTTTGATGGATGTTTGATGGATGTTTGACGGATGTTTGACGGATGTTTGATGGATGTTTGACGGATGTTTGAAGGATTGACGGATGTTTGACGGATATTTGACGGATGTTTGACAGATGTTTGATGGATTGATGGATGTTTGACGGATGTTTGACGGATGTTTGATGGATGTTTGATGGATGTTTGACGGATGTTTAACGGATGTTTGATGGATGTTTGACGGATGTTTGATGGATGTTTGATGGATGTTTGATGGATGTTTGACGGATGTTTGACGGTTGTTTGATGGATGTTTGACGGATGTTTGATGGATGTTTGATGGATGTTTGACGGATGTTTGACGGATGTTTGACGGATGTTTGAAGGATTGACGGATGTTTGACGGATGTTTGACGGATGTTTGACAGATGTTTGATGGATTGATGGATGTTTGACGGATGTTTGACGGATGTTTGATGGATGTTTGATGGATGTTTGACGGATGTTTGACGGATGTTTGATGGATGTTTGACGGATGTTTGATGGATGTTTGATGGATGTTTGACGGATGTTTGACGGATGTTTTACGGATGTTTGACGGATGTTTGATGGATGTTTGATGGATGTTTGACGGATGTTTGACGGATGTTTGACGGATGTTTGACAGATGTTTGACGGATGCTTGACGGATGTTTGACGGATGTTTGATGGATGTTTGATGGATTGACGGATGTTTGACGGATGTTTGATGGATTGAGGGATGTTTGACGGATGTTTGATGGATGTTTGATGGATGTTTGATGGATGTTTGACGGATGTTTGATGGATGTTTGATGGATGTTTGACGGATGTTTGATGGATGTTTGATGGATGTTTGACGGATGTTTGACGGATGTTTGATGGATGTTTGACGGATGTTTGATGGATGTTTGACAGATGTTTGACGGATTTTTGACGGATGTTTGACGGATGTTTGACGAATGTTTGACAGATGTTTGATGGATTGACGGATGTTTGACGGATGTTTGATGGATGTTTGATGGATGTTTGATGGATGTTTGACGGATGTTTGACGGATGTTTGATGGATGTTTGACGGATGTTTGATGGATGTTTGGTGGATGTTTGACGGATGTTTGACGGATGTTTGATGGATGTTTGACGGATGTTTGATGGATGTTTGATGGATGTTTGACGGATGTTTGACGGATGTTTGATGGATGTTTGACGGATGTTTGAAGGATTGACGGATGTTTGACGGATATTTGACGGATGTTTGACAGATGTTTGATGGATTGATGGATGTTTGACGGATGTTTGACGGATGTTTGATGGATGTTTGATGGATGTTTGACGGATGTTTAACGGATGTTTGATGGATGTTTGACGGATGTTTGATGGATGTTTGATGGATGTTTGATGGATGTTTGACGGATGTTTGACGGTTGTTTGATGGATGTTTGACGGATGTTTGATGGATGTTTGATGGATGTTTGACGGATGTTTGACGGATGTTTGACGGATGTTTGAAGGATTGACGGATGTTTGACGGATGTTTGACGGATGTTTGACAGATGTTTGATGGATTGATGGATGTTTGACGGATGTTTGACGGATGTTTGATGGATGTTTGATGGATGTTTGACGGATGTTTGACGGATGTTTGATGGATGTTTGACGGATGTTTGATGGATGTTTGATGGATGTTTGACGGATGTTTGACGGATGTTTTACGGATGTTTGACGGATGTTTGATGGATGTTTGATGGATGTTTGACGGATGTTTGACGGATGTTTGACGGATGTTTGACAGATGTTTGACGGATGCTTGACGGATGTTTGACGGATGTTTGATGGATGTTTGATGGATTGACGGATGTTTGACGGATGTTTGATGGATTGAGGGATGTTTGACGGATGTTTGATGGATGTTTGATGGATGTTTGATGGATGTTTGACGGATGTTTGATTGATGTTTGATGGATGTTTGACGGATGTTTGATGGATGTTTGATGGATGTTTGACGGATGTTTGACGGATGTTTGATGGATGTTTGACGGATGTTTGATGGATGTTTGACAGATGTTTGACGGATTTTTGACGGATGTTTGACGGATGTTTGACGAATGTTTGACAGATGTTTGATGGATTGACGGATGTTTGATGGATGTTTGACGAATGTTTGATGGATGTTTGATAGATGTTTGACGGATGTTTGACGGATGTTTGACGGATGTTTGATGGATGTTTGACGGATGTTTGACGGATGTTTGACGGATGTTTGACGGATGTTTGATGGATGTTTGATGGATGTGAGACGGATGTTTGACGGATGTTTGACGGATGTTTGACGGATGTTTGATGGATGTTTGACGGATGTTTGATGGATGTTTGATGGATTGACGGATGTTTGACGGATGTTTGATGGATGTTTGATGGATGTTTGACGGATGTTTGACGGATGTTTGATGGATTGACGGATGTTTGACGGATGTTTGATGGATGTTTGACGAATGTTTGACGGATGTGGATGTTTGACGGATGTTTGATGGATGTTTGACGGATGTTTGATGGATTGACGGATGTTTGACGGATGTTTGATGGATGTTTGACGGATGTTTGACGGATGTTTGATGGATTGACGGATGTTTGACGGATGTTTGATGGATGTTTGATGGATGTTTGACGGATGTTTGACGGATGCTTGACGGATGTTTGATGGATGTTTGACGGATGTTTGATGGATGTTTGACGGATGTTTGATGGATGTTTGATGGATGATTGACGGATGTTTGACGGATGTTTGACGGATGTTTGACGGATGTTTGATGGATGTTTGACGGATGTTTGACGGATGTTTGACGGATGTTTGACGGATGTTTGACGGATGTTTGACGGATGTTTGACGGATGTTTGATGGATGTTTGACGGATGTTTGACGGATGTTTGACGGATGTTTGATGGATGTTTGATGGATGTTTGACGGATGTTTGACGGATGTTTGACGGATGTTTGACAGATGTTTGACGGATGCTTGACGGATGTTTGACGGATGTTTGACGGATGTTTGATGGATTGACGGATGTTTGATGGATTGACGGATGTTTGATGGATGTTTGATGGATGTTTAACGGATGTTTGACGGATGTTTGATGGATGTTTGACGGATGTTTGACGGATGTTTGACGGATGTTTGACGGATGTTTGACAGATGTTTGACGGATGTTTGACGGATGTTTGATGGATGTTTGACGGATGTTTGACGGATGTTTGACGGATGTTTGATGGATGTTTGATGGATGTTTGACGGATGTTTGACGGATGTTTGACGGATGTTTGACGGATGTTTGACGGATGTTTGATGGATTTTTGACGGATGTTTGACGGATGTTTGACGGATGTTTGACGGATGTTTGACAGATGTTTGATGGATGTTTGATGGATGTTTGACGGATGTTTGACGGATGTTTGACGGATGTTTGACGGATGTTTGACGGATGTTTGATGGATTTTTGACGGATGTTTGACGGATGCTTGATGGATGTTTGATGGATGTTTGACGGATGTTTGACGGATTTTTGATGGATGTTTGACGGATGTTTGACGGATGTTTGACGGATGTTTGATGGATTGACGGATGTTTGACGGATGTTTGATGGATGTTTGATGGATGTTTGATGGATGTTTGACGGATGTTTGATGGATTGACGGATGTTTGACGGATGTTTGATGGATGTTTGATGGGTGTTTGACGGATGTTTCATGGATGTTTGACGGATGTTTGATGGATTGAAAGATGTTTGACGGATGTTTGATGGATGTTTGACGGATGTTTAGTGGATGTTTGACGGATGTTTGACGGATGTTTGACGGATGTTTGACGGATGTTTGATGGATGTTTGATGGATTGACGGATGTTTGACGGATTTTTGATGGATGTTTGATGGATGTTTGACGGATGTTTGATGGATTGACGGATGTTTGACGGATGTTTGATGGATGTTTGATGGGTGTTTGACGGATGTTTCATGGATGTTTGACGGATATTTGATGGATTGAAAGATGTTTGACGGATGTTTGATGGATGTTTGACGGATGTTTAGTGGATGTTTGACGGATGTTTGACGGATGTTTGATGGATGTTTGATGGATGTTTGACGGATGTTTGACGGATGTTTGATGGATGTTTGACGGATGTTTGATGGATGTTTGATGGATGTTTGACGGATGTTTGACGGATGTTTTACGGATGTTTGACGGATGTTTGATGGATGTTTGATGGATGTTTGACGGATGTTTGACGGATGTTTGATGGATGTTTGATGGATGTTTGACGGATGTTTGATGGATTGACGGATGTTTGATGGATGTTTGATGGATGTTTGACGGATGTTTGACGGATGTTTGATGGATGTTTGACGGATGTTTGATGGATGTTTGACAGATGTTTGACGGATTTTTGACGGATGTTTGACGGATGTTTGACGAATGTTTGACAGATGTTTGATGGATTGACGGATGTTTGATGGATGTTTGACGAATGTTTGATGGATGTTTGATGGATGTTTGACGGATGTTTGACGGATGTTTGACGGATGTTTGATGGATGTTTGACGGATGTTTGACGGATGTTTGACGGATGTTTGACGGATGTTTGATGGATGTTTGATGGATGTTTGACGGATGTTTGACGGATGTTTGACGGATGTTTGACGGATGTTTGATGGATGTTTGACGGATGTTTGATGGATGTTTGATGGATTGACGGATGTTTGACGGATGTTTGATGGATGTTTGATGGATGTTTGACGGATGTTTGACGGATGTTTGATGGATTGACGGATGTTTGACGGATGTTTGATGGATGTTTGACGAATGTTTGACGGATGTGGATGTTTGACGGATGTTTGATGGATGTTTGACGGATGTTTGATGGATTGACGGATGTTTGACGGATGTTTGATGGATGTTTGACGGATGTTTGACGGATGTTTGATGGATTGACGGATGTTTGACGGATGTTTGATGGATGTTTGATGGATGTTTGACGGATGCTTGACGGATGTTTGATGGATGTTTGACGGATGTTTGATGGATGTTTGATGGGTGTTTGACGGATGTTTCATGGATGTTTGATGGATGTTTGATGGATGTTTGACGGATGTTTGATGGATTGACGGATGTTTGACGGATGTTTGATGGATGTTTGATGGGTGTTTGACGGATGTTTCATGGATGTTTGACGAATGTTTGACGGATGTGGATGTTTGACGGATGTTTGATGGATGTTTGACGGATGTTTGATGGATTGACGGATGTTTGACGGATGTTTGATGGATGTTTGACGGATGTTTGACGGATGTTTGATGGATTGACGGATGTTTGACGGATGTTTGATGGATGTTTGATGGATGTTTGACGGATGCTTGACGGATGTTTGATGGATGTTTGACGGATGTTTGATGGATGTTTGATGGGTGTTTGACGGATGTTTCATGGATGTTTGATGGATGTTTGATGGATGTTTGACGGATGTTTGATGGATTGACGGATGTTTGACGGATGTTTGATGGATGTTTGATGGGTGTTTGACGGATGTTTCATGGATGTTTGACGGATGTTTGATGGATTGAAAGATGTTTGACGGATGTTTGATGGATGTTTGACGGATGTTTAGTGGATGTTTGACGGATGTTTGACGGATGTTTGACGGATGTTTGACGGATGTTTGATGGATGTTTGATGGATTGACGGATGTTTGACGGATTTTTGATGGATGTTTGATGGATGTTTGACGGATGTTTGATGGATTGACGGATGTTTGACGGATGTTTGATGGATGTTTGATGGGTGTTTGACGGATGTTTCATGGATGTTTGACGGATGTTTGATGGATTGAAAGATGTTTGACGGATGTTTGATGGATGTTTGACGGATGTTTAGTGGATGTTTGACGGATGTTTGACGGATGTTTGATGGATGTTTGATGGATGTTTGACGGATGTTTGACGGATGTTTGATGGATGTTTGACGGATGTTTGACGGATGTTTGATGGATGTTTGACGGATGTTTAGTGGATGTTTGACGGATGTTTGACGGATGTTTGACGGATGTTTGACGGATGTTTGACGGATGTTTGATGGATTGACGGATGTTTGATGGATTGACGGATGTTTGATGGATTGACGGATGTTTGATGGATGTTTGATGGATGTTTAACGGATGTTTGACGGATGTTTGATGGATGTTTGATGGATGTTTGATGGATGTTTGACGGATGTTTGATGGATTGACGGATGTTTGACGGATGTTTGATGGATGTTTGATGGGTGTTTGACGGATGTTTCATGGATGTTTGACGGATGTTTGATGGATTGAAAGATGTTTGACGGATGTTTGATGGATGTTTGACGGATGTTTAGTGGATGTTTGACGGATGTTTGACGGATGTTTGATGGATGTTTGATGGATGTTTGACGGATGTTTGACGGATGTTTGATGGATGTTTGACGGATGTTTGATGGATGTTTGATGGATGTTTGACGGATGTTTGACGGATGTTTTACGGATGTTTGACGGATGTTTGATGGATGTTTGATGGATGTTTGACGGATGTTTGACGGATGTTTGACGGATGTTTGACAGATGTTTGACGGATGCTTGACGGATGTTTGACGGATGTTTGATGGATGTTTGATGGATTGACGGATGTTTGACGGATGTTTGATGGATTGAGGGATGTTTGACGGATGTTTGATGGATGTTTGATGGATGTTTGATGGATGTTTGACGGATGTTTGATGGATGTTTGATGGATGTTTGACGGATGTTTGATGGATGTTTGATGGATGTTTGACGGATGTTTGACGGATGTTTGATGGATGTTTGACGGATGTTTGATGGATGTTTGACAGATGTTTGACGGATTTTTGACGGATGTTTGACGGATGTTTGACGAATGTTTGACAGATGTTTGATGGATTGACGGATGTTTGATGGATGTTTGACGAATGTTTGATGGATGTTTGATGGATGTTTGACGGATGTTTGACGGATGTTTGACGGATGTTTGATGGATGTTTGACGGATGTTTGACGGATGTTTGACGGATGTTTGACGGATGTTTGATGGATGTTTGATGGATGTTTGACGGATGTTTGACGGATGTTTGACGGATGCTTGACGGATGTTTGATGGATGTTTGACGGATGTTTGATGGATGTTTGACGGATGTTTGATGGATGTTTGACGGATGTTTGATGGATGTTTGACGGATGTTTGACGGATGCTTGACGGATGTTTGACGGATGCTTGACGGATGTTTGACGGATGTTTGATGGATGTTTGATGGATGTTTGACGGATGTTTGACGGATGCTTGACGGATGTTTGACGGATGTTTGATGGATGTTTGATGGATTGACGGATGTTTGACGGATGTTTGATGGATTGAGGGATGTTTGACGGATGTTTGATGGATGTTTGATGGATGTTTGATGGATGTTTGACGGATGTTTGATGGATGTTTGATGGATGTTTGACAGATGTTTGATGGATTGATGGATGTTTGATGGATGTTTGACGGATGTTTGACGGATGCTTGACGGATGTTTGACGGATGTTTGATGGATGTTTGATGGATTGACGGATGTTTGACGGATGTTTGATGGATTGAGGGATGTTTGACGGATGTTTGATGGATGTTTGATGGATGTTTGATGGATGTTTGACGGATGTTTGATGGATGTTTGATGGATGTTTGATGGATGTTTGACGGATGTTTGATGGATGTTTGAGGGATGTTTGACGGATGTTTGATGGATGTTTGACGAATGTTTGACAGATGTTTGATGGATTGACGGATGTTTGATGGATGTTTGACGAATGTTTGATGGATGTTTGACGGATGTTTGACGGATGTTTGATGGATGTTTGACGGATGTTTGATGGATGTTTGATGGATGTTTGATGGATGTTTGACGGATGTTTGACGGATGTTTGATGGATGTTTGACGGATGTTTGACGGATGTTTGACGGATGTTTGATGGATGTTTAATGGATGTTTGACGGATGTTTGACGGATGTTTGACGGATGTTTGACGGATGTTTGATGGATTGAGGGATGTTTGACGGATGTTTGATGGATGTTTGATGGATGTTTGATGGATGTTTGACGGATGTTTGATGGATGTTTGATGGATGTTTGACGGATGTTTGACAGATGTTTGATGGATTGATGGATGTTTGATGGATGTTTGACGGATGTTTGACGGATGTGTAATGGATTGACAGATGTTTGACGGATTTTTGATGGATGTTTGACGGATGTTTGACGGATGTTTGACGGATGTTTGATGGATTGACGGATGTTTGATGGATGTTTGATGGATGTTTGATGGATGTTTGACGGATGTTTGATGGATGTTTTACGGATGTTTGATGGATGTTTGATGGATGTTTGACGGATGTTTGACGGATGTTTGACGGATGTTTGACGGATGTTTGACGGATGTTTGACGGATGTTTGATGGATGTTTGACGGATGTTTGACGGATGTTTGACGGAATTTTGATGGATTGACGGATGTTTGATGGATGTTTGACGGATGTTTGACGGATGTTAGATGGATTGACGGATGTTTGACGGATATTTGACGGATGTTTGACAGATGTTTGATGGATTGATGGATGTTTGACGGATGTTTGATGGATGTTTGATGGATGTTTGACGGATGTTTGACGGATGTTTGATGGATGTTTGACGGATGTTTGATGGATGTTTGATGGATGTTTGATGGATGTTTGACGGATGTTTGACGGATGTTTGACGGATGTTTGACGGATGTTTGATGGATGTTTGATGGATGTTTGACGGGTGTTTGACGGATGTTTGACGGATGTTTGACAGATGTTTGACGGATGCTTGATGGATGTTTGACGGATGTTTGACGGATGTTTGATGGATTGACGGATGTTTGACGGATGTTTGATGGATTGACGGAGTTTTGACGGATGTTTGATGGATGTTTGATGGATGTTTGACGGATGTTTGACGGATGATTGATGGATGTTTGACGGATGTTTGACAGATGTTTGATGGATGTTTGACGGATGTTTGACGGATGTTTGACAGATGTTTGACGGATTTTTGACGGATGTTTGACGGATGTTTGACGAATGTTTGACAGATGTTTGATGGATTGACGGATGTTTGATGGATGTTTGACGAATGTTTGATGGATGTTTGATGGATGTTTGACGGATGTTTGACGGATGTTTGACGGATGTTTGATGGATGTTTGACGGATGTTTGACGGATGTTTGACGGATGTTTGACGGATGTTTGACGGATGTTTGATGGATGTTTGACGGATGTTTGATGGATGTTTGATGGATGTTTGACGGATGTTTGACGGATGTTTGATGGATGTTTGACGGATGTTTGATGGATGTTTGATGGATGTTTGACGGATGTTTGACGGATATTTGATGGATGTTTGACGGATGTTTGACGGATGTTTGAAGGATTGACGGATGTTTGACGGATATTTGACGGATGTTTGACAGATGTTTGATGGATTGATGGATGTTTGACGGATGTTTGACGGATGTTTGATGGATGTTTGACGGATGTTTGACGGATGTTTGACGGATGTTTGACGGATGTTTGATGGATGTTTGACGGATGTTTGATGGATGTTTGATGGATGTTTGATGGATGTTTGACGGATGTTTGACGGTTGTTTGATGGATGTTTGACGGATGTTTGATGGATTGAGGGATGTTTGACGGATGTTTGACGGATGTTTGACGGATGTTTGATGGATGTTTGACGGATGTTTGACGGATGTTTGACGGATGTTTGACGGATGTTTGATGGATGTTTGACGGATGTTTGACGGATGTTTGATGGATGTTTGACGGATGTTTGATGGATGTTTGATGGATGTTTGATGGATGTTTGATGGATGTTTGACGGATGTTTGATGGATGTTTGACGGATGTTTGATGGATGTTTGATGGATGTTTGACGGATGTTTGACGGATGTTTGATGGATGTTTGACGGATGTTTGACGGATGTTTGAAGGATTGACGGATGTTTGACGGATATTTGACGGATGTTTGACAGATGTTTGATGGATTGATGGATGTTTGACGGATGTTTGATGGATGTTTGATGGATGTTTGATGGATGTTTGACGGATGTTTGACGGATGTTTGACGGATGTTTGATGGATGTTTGACGGATGTTTGACAGATGTTTGATGGATTGATGGATGTTTGATGGATGTTTGATGGATGTTTGACGGATGTGTAATGGATTGACAGTTGTTTGACGGATTTTTGATGGATGTTTGACGGATGTTTGACGGATGTTTGACGGATGTTTGATGGATTGACGGATGTTTGACGGATGTTTGATGGATGTTTGATGGATGTTTGACGGATGTTTGATGGATGTTTTACGGATGTTTGATGGATGTTTGATGGATGTTTGACGGATGTTTGACGGATGTTTGACGGATGTTTGACGGATGTTTGACGGATGTTTGACGGATGTTTGATGGATGTTTGACGGATGTTTGACGGATGTTTGACGGATGTTTGACGGATGTTTGACGGATGTTTGATGGATGTTTGACGGATGTTTGACGGATGTTAGATGTATTGACGGATGTTTGATGGATGTTTGACGGATATTTGACGGATGTTTGATGGATTGACGGATGTTTGACGGATGTTGGATGGATGTTTGATGGATGTTTGACGGATGCTTGACGGATGTTTGATGGATGTTTGACGGATGTTTGATGGATGTTTGACGGATGTTTGATGGATGTTTGACGGATGTTTGACGGATGTTTGACGGATGTTTGACGGATGTTTGACGGATGTTTGACGGATGTTTGATGGATGTTTGACGGATGTTTGACGGATGTTAGATGGATTGACGGATGTTTGACGGATGTTTGATGGATGTTTGACGGATATTTGACGGATGTTTGATGGATTGACGGATGTTTGACGGATGTTTGATGGATGTTTGATGGATGTTTGACGGATGCTTGACGGATGTTTGATGGATGTTTGACGGATGTTTGATGGATGTTTGACGGATGTTTGATGGATGTTTGACGGATGTTTGACGGATGTTTGACGGATGTTTGACGGATGTTTGACAGATGTTTGATGGATTGACGGATGTTTGATGGATGTTTGACGGATGTTTGATGGATTGACGGATGTTTGACGGATGTATGATGGATGTTTGACGGATGTTTGACGGATGTTTGATGGATTGACGGATGTTTGACGGATGTTTGATGGATGTTTGATGGATGTTTGACGGATGCTTGACGGATGTTTGATGGATGTTTGACGGATGTTTGATGGATGTTTGACGGATGTTTGATGGATGTTTGATGGATGTTTGACGGATGTTTGACAGATGTTTGACGGATGTTTGACGGATGTTTGACGGATATTTGATGGATGTTTGACGGATGTTTGACGGATGTTTGATGGATGTTTGATGGATTGACGGATGTTTGACGGATGTTTGATGGATGTTTGATGGATGTTTGACGGATGTTTGACGGATGTTTGATGGATGTTTGATGGATGTTTGATGGATGTTTGACGGATGTTTGACGGATGTTTGACGGATGTTTGACGGATGTTTGATGGATGTTTGACGGATGTTTGATGGATGTTTGATGGATGTTTGACGGATGTTTGACGGATGTTTGACGGATGTTTGATGGATGTTTGATGAATGTTTGACGGGTGTTTGACGGATGTTTGACGGATGTTTGACAGATGTTTGACGGATGCTTGATGGATGTTTGACGGATGTTTGACGGATGTTTGATGGATTGACGGATGTTTGACGGATGTTTGATGGATTGACGGAGTTTTGACGGATGTTTGATGGATGTTTGATGGATGTTTGACGGATGTTTGACGGATGTTTGATGGATGTTTGACGGATGTTTGACAGATGTTTGATGGATGTTTGACGGATGTTTGACGGATGTTTGACAGATGTTTGACGGATTTTTGACGGATGTTTGACAGATGTTTGACGAATGTTTGACAGATGTTTGATGGATTGACGGATGTTTGATGGATGTTTGACGAATGTTTGATGGATGTTTGATCGAAGTTTGACGGATGTTTGACGGATGTTTGACGGATGTTTGATGGATGTTTGACGGATGTTTGACGGATGTTTGACGGATGTTTGACGGATGTTTGATGGATGTTTGATGGATGTTTGACGGATGTTTGACGGATGTTTGACGGATGTTTGACGGATGTTTGATGGATGTTTGACGGATGTTTGATGGATGTTTGATGGATTGACGGATGTTTGACGGATGTTTGATGGATGTTTGATGGATGTTTGACGGATGTTTGACGGATGTTTGATGGATTGACGGATGTTTGACGGATGTTTGATGGATGTTTGACGAATGTTTGACGGATGTGGATGTTTGACGGATGTTTGATGGATGTTTGACGGATGTTTGATGGATTGACGGATGTTTGACGGATGTTTGACGGATGTTTAACAGATGTTTGACGGATGCTTGATGGATGTTTGACGGATGTTTGAAGGATGTTTGATGGATTGACGGATGTTTGACGGATGTTTGATGGATTGACGGAGTTTTGACGGATGTTTGATGGATGTTTGATGGATGTTTGACGGATGTTTGACGGATGTTTGATGGATGTTTGACGGATGTTTGACAGATGTTTGATGGATGTTTGACGGATGTTTGACGGATGTTTGACAGATGTTTGACGGATTTTTGACGGATGTTTGACGGATGTTTGACGAATGTTTGACAGATGTTGGATGGATTGACGGATGTTTGATGGATGTTTGACGAATGTTTGATGGCTGTTTGATGGATGTTTGACGGATGTTTGACGGATGTTTGACGGATGTTTGATGGATGTTTGACGGATGTTTGACGGATGTTTGACGGATGTTTGACGGATGTTTGACGGATGTTTGATGGATGTTTGACGGATGTTTGATGGATGTTTGATGGATGTTTGACGGATGTTTGACGGATGTTTGATGGATGTTTGACGGATGTTTGATGGATGTTTGATGGATGTTTGACGGATGTTTGACGGATGTTTGATGGATGTTTGACGGATGTTTGACGGATGTTTGAAGGATTGACGGATGTTTGACGGATATTTGACGGATGTTTGACAGATGTTTGATGGATTGATGGATGTTTGACGGATTTTTGACGGATGTTTGATGGATGTTTGATGGATGTTTGACGGATGTTTGACGGATGTTTGATGGATGTTTGACGGATGTTTGATGGATGTTTGATGGATGTTTGATGGATGTTTGACGGATGTTTGACGGTTGTTTGATGGATGTTTGACGGATGTTTGATGGATTGAGGGATGTTTGACGGATGTTTGACAGATGTTTGATGGATTGATGGATGTTTGATGGATGTTTGACGGATGTTTGACGGATGTGTAATGGATTGACAGATGTTTGACGGATTTTTGATGGATGTTTGACGGATGTTTGACGGATGTTTGACGGATGTTTGATGGATTGACGGATGTTTGACGGATGTTTGATGGATGTTTGACGGATGTTTGATGGATGTTTGATGGATGTTTGACGGATGTTTGACGGATGTTTGACGGATGTTTGACGGATGTTTGATGGATGTTTGACGGATGTTTGATGGATGTTTGATGGATTGACGGATGTTTGATGGATGTTTGATGGATGTTTGACGGATGTTTGACGGATGTTTGATGGATTGACGGATGTTTGACGGATGTTTGATGGATTGACGGAGTTTTGACGGATGTTTGATGGATGTTTGATGGATGTTTGACGGATGTTTGACGGATGTTTGATGGATGTTTGACGGATGTTTGACAGATGTTTGATGGATGTTTGACGGATGTTTGACGGATGTTTGACAGATGTTTGACGGATGTTTGATGGATGTTTGACGGATGTTTGATGGATGTTTGATGGATTGACGGATGTTTGACGGATGTTTGATGGATGTTTGACGGATGTTTGACGGATGTTTGATGGATGTTTGATGGATGTTTGACGGATGTTTGACGGATGTTTGATGGATGTTTGACGGATGTTTAACGGATGTTTGATAGATGTTTGACGGATGTTTGACGGATGTTTGACGGATGTTTGGCGGATGTTTGACAGATGTTTGATGGATTGACGGATGTTTGATGGATGTTTGACGGATGTTTGACGGATGTTTGATGGATTGACGGATGTTTGACGGATGTTTGATGGATGTTTGACGGATGTTTGATGGATTGACGGATGTTTGATGGATGTTTGACGGATGTTTGACGGATGTTTGATTGATGATTGACAGATGTTTGACGGATTTTTGATGGATGTTTGACGGATGTTTGACGGATGTTTGACGGAAGTTTGATGGATTGACGGATGTTTGACGGATGTTTGATGGATGTTTGATGGATGTTTGATGGATGTTTGACGGATGTTTGATGGATTGACGGATGTTTGACGGATGTTTGATGGATGTTTGATGGATGTTTGACGGATGTTTCATGGATGTTTGACGGATGTTTGACGGATGTTTGATGGATTGAAAGATGTTTGACGGATGTTTGATGGATGTTTGACGGATGTTTGACGGATGTTTGATGGATGTTTGACGGATGTTTGACGGATGTTTGACGGATGTTTGATGGATGTTTGATGGATTGACGGATGTTTGACGGATTTTTGATGGATGTTTGAAGGATGTTTGACGGATGTTTGACGGATGTTTGACGGATGTTTGCCGATTGTTTGATGGATGTTTGACGGATGTTTGACGGATGTTTGACGGATGTTTGACAGATGTTTGATGGATTGATGGATGTTTGATGGATGTTTGACGGATGTTTGACCGATGTGTAATGGATTGACAGATGTTTGACGGATTTTTGATGGATGTTTGACGGATGTTTGACGGATGTTTGACGGATGTTTGACGGATGTTTGATGGATTGACGGATGTTTGACGGATGTTTGATGGATGTTTGATGGATGTTTGACGGATGCTTGATGGATGTTTAATGGATGTTTGACGGATGTTTGATGGATGTTTTACGGATGTTTGATGGATGTTTGATGGATGTTTGACGGATGTTTGACGGATGTTTGACGGATGTTTGACGGATGTTTGACGGATGTTTGACGGATGTTTGATGGATGTTTGACGGATGTTTGACGGATGTTTGACGGATGTTTGACGGATGTTTGATGGATGTTTGACGGATGTTTGACGGATGTTAGATGGATTGACGGATGTTTGACGGATGTTTGATGGATGTTTGACGGATGTTTGATGGATTGACGGATGTTTGACGGATGTTTGACGGATGTTTGACGGATGTTTGACGGATGTTTGACGGATGTTTGATGGATATTTGATGGATGTTTGACGGATGTTTGACGGATGTTTGATGGATGTTTGATGGATTGACGGATGTTTGATGGATGTTTGATGGATGTTTGACGGATGTTTGACGGATGTTTGATGGATGTTTGACGGATGTTTGATGGATGTTTGATGGATGTTTGACGGATGTTTGACGGATGTTTGATGGATGTTTGACGGATGTTTGACGGATGTTTGAAGGATTGACGGATGTTTGACGGATATTTGACGGATGTTTGACAGATGTTTGATGGATTGATGGATGTTTGACGGATTTTTGACGGATGTTTGATGGATGTTTGATGGATGTTTGACGGATGTTTGACGGATGTTTGATGGATGTTTGACGGATGTTTGATGGATGTTTGATGGATGTTTGATGGATGTTTGACGGATGTTTGACGGTTGTTTGATGGATGTTTGACGGATGTTTGATGGATTGAGGGATGTTTGACGGATGTTTGACAGATGTTTGATGGATTGATGGATGTTTGATGGATGTTTGACGGATGTTTGACGGATGTGTAATGGATTGACAGATGTTTGACGGATTTTTGATGGATGTTTGACGGATGTTTGACGGATGTTTGACGGATGTTTGATGGATTGACGGATGTTTGACGGATGTTTGATGGATGTTTGACGGATGTTTGATGGATGTTTGATGGATGTTTGACGGATGTTTGACGGATGTTTGACGGATGTTTGACGGATGTTTGATAGATGTTTGACGGATGTTTGATGGATGTTTGATGGATTGACGGATGTTTGACGGATGTTTGATGGATGTTTGATGGATGTTTGACGGATGTTTGACGGATGTTTGATGGATTGACGGATGTTTGACGGATGTTTGATGGATTGACGGAGTTTTGACGGATGTTTGATGGATGTTTGATGGATGTTTGACGGATGTTTGACGGATGTTTGATGGATGTTTGACGGATGTTTGACAGATGTTTGATGGATGTTTGACGGATGTTTGACGGATGTTTGACGGATGTTTGACAGATGTTTGACGGATGTTTGATGGATGTTTGACGGATGTTTGATGGATGTTTGATGGATTGACGGATGTTTGACGGATGTTTGATGGATGTTTGACGGATGTTTGACGGATGTTTGATGGATGTTTGATGGATGTTTGACGGATGTTTGACGGATGTTTGATGGATGTTTGACGGATGTTTAACGGATGTTTGATAGATGTTTGACGGATGTTTGACGGATGTTTGACGGATGTTTGGCGGATGTTTGACAGATGTTTGATGGATTGACGGATGTTTGATGGATGTTTGACGGATGTTTGACGGATGTTTGATGGATTGACGGATGTTTGACGGATGTTTGATGGATGTTTGACGGATGTTTGATGGATTGACGGATGTTTGATGGATGTTTGACGGATGTTTGACGGATGTTTGATTGATGATTGACAGATGTTT